>JACWFT010000054.1:0-529803 GCA_019775415.1 Penicillium sp. VS I D KN
AAATTAAATTAAATTAAATTAAACTAAATTAAATTAAATAAGGTGGTTTAGATCTAGATAATTAGTACTTTAAGATTAAGACCTTTCTTATCTTATTACTACCCGTTTTCCTATAGTTATAAACTAAAAAATTAATCTTAAGAACCTGCTATTTTTAAATTATTACTCTACTCTATTAAATAGATATTAGCCTCTAAGATTTAGAACTAAGAAAGATTAATAGTTAACTTAGACTTCTAGAAAGTTTAGTGTGAATTAGTTAGTTTTTTAAATATTTAATTAGCTCCTAAAGTTAGCCTTAGTTAGCTTTTTTCTTAATATTCCTCCTATATATTAAATCCGCGCTAGGCTCTTAGTTAGCCTAACTAAGAGGACCCCTATAGGATAGAAGTTTTACTAATATATAGAGCTTAGAAGAACTACTACCCTATAAAACCTAGGGATTTTTATCTAGAATTACTTTAGGTATATATTCTAATTAATCTAGATATTATTATAAGGAGTAAAAGGGCTAGGTAAAAAGATAGTAAGAGAGATCTAGAATAGATATAAAATAGTACTAATATAGTATGGATTTGAAATCTAAGGTAATATAGTCATATTGATTTTTAAAACTAATTCTTAAGGAAGGGAAGAATCAAAAGAGAGGGATTCTTCTTCTTCCTTAATATAAATGGAGTGAGAGCTAAGTGAGCGATTTATAATGATCTTACTTCTTTTATTACTTTATCATAGACTAGCTCTAGATAAGCCTAGAGCTCACTTTTGATCTAGATGCTGATTCACTTCTGATTCAGCACTGAATCAGCACTGTTTTAGGATATCTAAGATATCCTATGATTTCTGCCTTAGAAAAGTGGTAACTATCTTTTCTTTTATAATAATTATATTAATTAAAAATTGGTCTCTCTTATATAATCTATAGTAGAAAAGGTTAGATATTATCGGGTCCTTCTAGATAGGATCTTCACTAATATATAGAGCTTAGAAGAACTACTACCCTATAAAAACTAGGGTTTTCTATCTAGAATTACTCTAAGAATATATTCTAATTAATTTAAATATTATATTAATTTAAAATTAGTCTCTTCTATATAATTTATAGTAGAAAGGGAAAGATATAATTAGGACCTCTTAGATAAGATCTTTATCTATTTATATTTTATAACTTTTACTTAAAGTAGTAGTTAACTTAATATAATAAATAATTCTATAAAGGTCCACTCTAGATCTTATAACTATAAATTTAGACTTTCTATCTTTTCTTTTTTCTTTCTTCTCTCTCTTCTACTAGATTAGTAGAGTAGGTAGGGCGCTAGCTATAAGAAAGAGTTTATTATACTACCCACTCTACTAATAGGGGATATATAATATTTAAAAAAACTTAGAGCTAAGAGAGGCTATCTCTTCTATCTTATATTTACTTAATTCTACTCTTACTTTATATTTACTTCACTCTTACTTTACTTACTATAAGTAAGAGTAGACCCCGTTATTCCCTAATCCTAAAATAAAGAAAAATATCGCCTTTAAATACACTAGCTAGGTCTACCTATACTTATAGCCCTCTTAGACTATCTCTAGTCTTACCCTAGCTATCTTACTATATAAAACTTAGAAAATCACCCTTTATTAACCGCTAGTTTAGCTAAAATATAATATATTAACTCTTAGGCTCCTTATATAACTAAAAGGAGCCTAGTTTAATTAAATTATATATATCTTAAGATAGGAAACTAGTAAATCTAAAATAATCTTCTTTTATTACCTAGAGATACTACTCTAATTAGCTAGTGATTATTAAAAAATCTCTAACTACTATAATTACCTATTACCCCCTACTAAAAAGACTAGAGGGAAAACTATAAATTATCCTTAAAAAGTTAAGTATTATATAATAATAATACTAATATAGTAATAAGGTTTTCTACTTTATAAAAGAGAAACTAGCCTAAATTAAATACTAAGAGAAGCGGGATAAATATATAAAGAAGCTTTAGGAGAGGGAAAAATAATAAATTATAAATAAGAAGAAGAAGATAAAATAAGATATTAAGGCGCGTAAGCTTATAAAATACTAGGGGTCTCTAAAACTAGAGCTAAACCTATAATAGATCCTATCTAGCTAGCCCTATCTCTCTATATTCTTTAGGATTATAAAGTAACCTAACTAAGAGTTACTATATATATAGGCTACCCTAAAATTAAAATAAAGGGATTAAGGCGAGGCTCGCGAAAGTTAGGATAGGAGAGTAGAGAATATAAAAGATATAATTTTATATATAGATTTATTATCTAATAAAGAGTTTAATCTAGATTAGGAGATAGTATTAGTAATATTAGCCCTAGATTAGATAGTAAAGGGGGTCTTAGATAAAAGGAATTTCTACTACTTTTATCTTTCTATACTATAAAAATATTCTTTAAAAATATTAATAAATCAGGCCTATACTAGATAAATTAATTAATTTATCTTCTATTATATAAGATAGGGAAATCAAGAAGAGGAAGATTAATTATATAGCGGAAATCTTAAGATTCTATATAGTTAGCACTTTAAAACTACTACCTCTCCTACTCTAATAAGCCTTATAGAAAATTCTAGAAAAATAAGATAAAATCGAATTAAAATAAATTAAATCAAATCGAATCAAATCAAATTAAATTAAATCAAATTAAGTTAAATTAAATTAAATCGAATTAAATTAAAATAAATTAAAATAAATTGAATTAAATCAAATCGAATCAAATCAAATCAAATTAAATTAAATCAAATTAAATCGAATTAAATTAAAATAAAATAAATCAAATTAAATTAAATCGAATTAAATTAAATAAAATCGAATTAAATTAAATTAAATCAAATTAGACTAAATTAAATAAAATTAAATTGAATTATATTAAACTAAATCTAATCTCTATAATTAGTACTTATAATTAGAACCTTTTTCTTATCTTATCGCTGACTGTTATCATACCTGTACTATATTAAAAAAACTAAATTAATTTACTATTTTGAATTTATATCTATAGCCTATCTAGTAGATTAGTGTCTCTAATATTAAAATTAGAAGGAGATTAATAAGTAACTTAGACTTTCTAAAGTTTTTAGCTCTTTTAGGCTATTGAAAGTGGCTCTAACCTACTCTAGAAGAGTGCCATAGAGAAGTGCTCTAATCTACTTCCCGTATCTCTTTTTCTATCTATACTTAAGCCTCTATACCGCCCTCTAGTCTAGTAGACTACGCCTACCCCTATAAGATAGGGTTATATATAAGCTACTTATCGCTAACTATCTTTCTAAGTACTAAAAACCCCTAGACATTATTTTGGCCCTAGAATAGAGGGTAGTTAGAGATATATATAAATCTAACTACCTTAAGGTCTAAAATATAATAGTATTTAACTTATAAGGAATTATAACTCTATATAGCCCTAACTATAAATGAAAATCCCCTATTTATAAATCATAAGTTAGTATTAGACCACTCACTAATAATATATAATATTTCTATAGCTATCTATCTAGAGATATATTAGACCTAATCTATCCTACTATTTATATATCTTGCCTATTATCTACTAGGTTATATAGTTATTTGTTATTACTTATATTAATAGTAATATACTCCTAGTAGCGTTTCTATAGTTACCCCTCTTCGCTATTTCTAAGCTAGCTATATTAATATTTCTATATTACTAGTGCCTTAAATCCTAGGAACTTATACTACTCTAGACTAATACCCTAGAAATAAATCTATTTCGCCTTTATCGCCCCTAGGGCCTCTTTAAGACTATATATATAGATAGTTCTAGCTATCTATAACTTATATATAGCCTACTTATCTATAGTTAGGTTATCTAGTCTATAGTTATATCTAAATCCACTATATTTAAGATAGACCTAAGAAATACCTATTGCTATATAGCACTAGATAAATATATTAAGTTTCGTTTATAAATAGGCTTTATTTTATGATTATATTATAACTCTTAGATATATAGTATTCTAATACCCTCTTATCTTAGGCTAGAAAAATACTAATTAGGTACGATAGTTACTTTAGTGGGTAAATATATTAGCTTACTCTATAAATAGCTAGATTAGCTAGAGGTAATAAACTATAAGCTCGCTTATTATTAGTAGTAGGTACTAGTAGATAATCTTAATAGAGCGGGTTATACTCTAGGACTTATAATAGCTAATAATAATATAAACTAGCCTATATTTAATAAAAATATTCTAATATCGCCCTTCTAGAGTATTATAATACTAGATAGATATAAGCTTAGTTATATATATAGACTAATTACTAATTATATAGATAAGTAGTAAAATTCGCTAGAGGAACTTATTAACCTAGATAAGATATACCCCTAGTAGCTTTATATTCTACTTAATACTAGGATCCCGCTTATACTAGATTACTAGCTAAACCTTAATAAAGTCTTTATAAAGGGACTTAATTATTAATATATAATCTAGTATCTAATATTCGCTAATTATAAGAAGTAGCTAGTAGTTCTTTTAGTATCTTAGAAAATTCTAGCTATATTAGTTATTAACTAGATTATTAGTAAACTAATATAGTAGTAGCTTAGGTATCTATTTAGCGCGCGATTTATCTTTATCTAATAGGAATAGCTACTTAAGCTTAGATTATATAAGTTTAACCTAGATATAAATAAACTTTATAAGAGAATCTATAATAAGTTAGAGGTTCTAGTAGTAGAGTTCTTAGTGATTATTACTCTAAATTAGAAATCTAAGACTAGTAGATATATTCTAGATTTTTTTACTATAGGTATAGAGTTAAGTAATCTAGCTAAATAGATATTAAACGCTATATATTAGGAAATATACTTATATTTCCTTAAGTATATTACTAGGGTATTTTACCTAATAGCTATTAGTAGAATCTACTATATATTATATAACTAGTATCTATAAGATTTTAACTAAGATAGAAAGATAGATTATATAGCTAATAGGCTTATAGTAGATTTAGCTCTTACTATTAACCCCTAGAGCTATTATATAACTAACTAGTAGACTCTTAAAAAGATTACTATAGATTTTATAATTAAGAAGGCTAATTAAGAGATTAAGATAGGCTTAGTCTAGATCTTCTATTATCTAGCTAGCTAGATTTTAAGTCTTACTATAGGATTATAGTATAGTAGAGTTAATAATAGTATTCTATTTTAAAGCATAGTCTTCTTCCTAGAGAAGTCTCTAGTAAAAGGATTAAATATTATTAATAGTACTTAACTATATTATTATAAATTAGTACTAGAGCTAGATCTAATAGTAAATATAGTAGGTCTTAGAGTAGAACTTAATCTAGATTAGGCGCTCCTAGATACTAGGCCTCTAAATAAAGCTATTAATATATACTTAATTAAACTTATTAATATAATAGGATAAGATTAACTAGAATACTTAGTTAATAAGCCTTCTTATATTATACTCTATAGTAATAAGGATTAGCTCTATTATAGGGTCTAGTAAGAAAATGAGCTTAGTAATATTAAAGAATATATACCCTTAGATATACTTAGGCTATTAGATAAGCTTAAGCTATAGGGAAGCCTCTATATTATTATTTTTAGTTAGTATAATACTATCCTCTATATTAGTAATCTCGCTAGAATAAAGGAGTATAGACTAAACCTAAGCTTAGATAAATATAGCCTTATCGCTTTTAGATACTAGTGTCTATATATTTAGTAGCTCCTCTAGATCTAATATAACTATAAAATAGAAACTATAGGTCCTATATAGAGCTAATCACTAGTAATAGATAGGGTATAGGACTATTAATAGATCTTTTATTTAATAGGCTCTTAGCCTTCCTAAGTAAGTAGCTAAAGTATTATTTTTAGGGGTCTAGTAAGCTATTCTATAATAATTATCTATAGTCTTAACTATATAAGCTATATATTAGTAGTTTATAGCTAGATAGTAGTAATTATAATAGACTATAATCCTAAGGATTAGTTAGGAGCTTAGTAATAGTGGGATAAAAGACTTAGTATCTAGATTCTATACTTCGACCTTTAAGGCTTTAGTATATATCGCTACCTACTACACCCTAATATAAGTAGAAGGGTACTACTAGTACTTTATAGCTAAATATATAATAATAGTTTTTGTGTCCACTATATATTAATAGGTCTTATAGATCTAGAACCAATAAATAGTATTATATATAAATAATTCCCTAATTAAGTCTATAATAGTAGTTCTAAAAAGGAGAGTAGTAAGAATATAGCTAAAGAAGTACTATAGTAGAGGTTAAAAGGCCTATAGTATAGAGTTAAGGTTATTAATCTTAGAGTATTTTAGAAGATAGGGGTAGCTTATTAATAGAAAGAAGCCCCTAAAAAATTAGGCTAAGCTCGCGTTGCGATATATATAGGCGTGAATATAATATCTAAGCCTTTCTAAAGAATAACCTTTATCTAATAAATACTATAGATATTATAGAATAATAGGAGCTTTGATCGAATATATGAATAAGTTTAGTATATATATATATCCATAACTTCCCGATTAGTCAGTGATAAGTTAAACCTTAGAAGTATTCAAAAATATGTTATAATCTCTAAAGGATCTACTTAGCCTTGATTAAAGTACTCTAAATCGTTACCATTAGCTTTGCCTAGTGTTATTCTTCGATTCATATCTACATCATAACGCTTATTAAGAAAGAAGATCTGCCACAATTAGAGCTTAAAGATTAAAAGCGGAAATCTAGAGGGGACACGCAAAATGGACCAATCAGGATATGAAGAAATGCATTGGGGTCGAGTGCATTTAACCACTATAGTATAGGCTAAACCCTTTAACTTACTTATTCAATCTATATCTTCTGTCATATCTTATATTCACTATAAGGAAAAAAGGGCCAGGTAAGAAGATAGTGAAGAAGATCTGAAAGGGATATAAGATAGCGCTAATTGGGTATGGATTCGAGGTCCAAGGCAAGATATCTTGTATTGATTGCAAAACTAATTCTTTAGGAAGGAAAGAATCAAGAATATAGGGATTCTCTTTCTTCCTTAATATAGAGCAAGTAAGAGCTAAGTGAGCTGATCATCATGAGCTCACCATATTAATCCCCTCGTCATGGACTAGCTCTAGGCAAGTCCAAAGTTCCCTTCTGCTCTAATGCTAAATCAGGACTGATTCTACACTATTTTGGGGCATCTTATGATGTCTGCCTTAGAAAATTGGTACCCAACTTTTCTTTCATAACAGGTAACTGGCACACTTCGTGCTACTCATGCTATCACTCTTATCTAATTTCACCCCTAGAACATACGTACTAACATATATATAATATATCCACTAAAAAAACCCAATGCTATCTGAACAGCGCTATCTTTATCGACTTGAACACGGATTGAAGCCTTATCACTTGGACTTGGGGGCAATCAAAAGTCAAAGTGTTAGAACGCGCTCCCGGAAGCTCTGAACAAAAAATCTTTACCCCGACTATGACCTCTACTGCATCATCTTCGCCCCTCCAGGACTGCGGTTTTTCTCCACTGACACCATATACCAATCAAGCTACTGACTGTACCGGTCATACCAATAACTCCGTCGTTGATGTTGGCGAATTCGAGCTTGGAAATTGGTATGGTCAAATCGCACAGGGTCGCGATTAGTTGAGCACATGTGTTAGAGCGTTCCCTTGCAAACAGAATGATTAGCTTGATGAATATAGATTATATCATATCGACCAGGAATGTACCTGTGAGTCTTCCTCGCCTCGATGGCTCCCTCGCCCTCTTTATGGTTGACAGTCTTCCCCTTCTGCTGCATTTTCCACAGCGAGTAAATACTAGCAATGACATTGCAGGTTAGCCCAGCCATCCATGCACGGTAGGCAAGCTTCTCCAGTCTCTTCGTAGCAGCCATCTTTCGCACCCCAATAGCGTCCATGGCAGTCATGGTGTCGAGTGCAAGATAACTGCCATAGCCGAGATGACCAATGACAGTAAGGTAGCGGAGCACAGGATCCATAGGATTCTTTTTCCTCAGCACAGTGGAGGCAGCATTGAACTTCTCGACGAAATTGCCGATCCGCAGGATCTTGCGAGTTACTTCAAACTGCTTTTTTATCACTTCGAAGGGATGGATGGCAGAGTGCGGGCGTTTAGCACGGTCGAGGTACCAACAGTAAAAGCTCGAGAAGTACTGCAGTGTACGTAGAATCTTATCACGACCCGCTATGAAGTACCAGAAACTGTTATTATTTTCACTTGATTGAATCATACTGTGAGAGCATCTCAGGTGGTTCGAACATGGTAGAAGCGACAATGATACCCCTCCGGCCGTTGCCACAGAACGCAATGCACTAGACGAATCATTCACATACCTGTGGTTGCAACGAAACGTAAAAAATGTGCTAAAGAAGAGTGGGCGAGTGGTGTAGCGGGGGCCATTTTCTTTTCTGGGTGGTCCCTTTCTCAAAGCCCTGTTGCATGGAAATTCTGGCCTCGTAAGCCAAACCAACTGTTTCTTGGAAGATTTGAGATCCAAAAAGGCGAATAAGCTCTATATAGCAGGTGGGAACCATTCAAAGTCATAAAGGGTAAAGTACAGTCAGAAATCTAGTGGATCATAACCTGCGTATTATTGTCAGGTAAATCGCCGTTGGGATGCCGTACCCTTCCGAGAATGCCGACTGGTCTATGCAGATCAGGTACAATTTTGGGCCAAATTCGTGGCCCCCTTAAAAGTGAGTCAGCAGCTGCCATCTCTGTCATGGTGTTGCTTGGAAAGAAAAGGAATCTCCGCACTTCACCCAACTCCGCATGAGGGGAAAGATTAGCACTACCACTATTGACCATTAACCTGTTCTAGTAATGCTATATCGCCCAATCAAATGCCGAGCAACGGCTGTTGTGGCTCTTTAAGCTTCGGGACAATAGAGGTTTTTCTAGATACTCGGTCAATCTTTGGGACCTGTCTTATTATCTCACATTTTTGTAATGAGAAAGCATAATTTAGAGCATATGGACTATGACTGATTATAAATTGTGAATCTGACGTCCACTTCATGTCAAATAGGACATTTCTATCCTTCCTTTAGCAGCAAATACCTCACTTTGTACGAATTCTCGTGGAAAGGATTTCACATTATGTCCAGCACATATTTGACTTCGTCTCCTTTCGATAAAGGGGCGCTGCGACCGTTAAGAAGTCGACAGCTAGCTACAATGCCGTGTTACGCGGGCTCAAACTACACAAGTGACAGTAAGCCCACTTAAAGACAAATTCTGATTCTGATCCTTCGGTGCTGACATCTTTTGGGTCGTCATACCCCAGAAAGCTGCAGTCTATGCTTGGAGGAATTGAGTTCTGTATCGATATTTCGGCGATTACCATGCGAGCACTATTTCCATCAGCCATGTATTGATAAATGGATGTGCAAGCGAGATGCGAGCTGTCCACTTTGTCGAAAAACCTTCTATGATTTATGCTCAATAGCTTCCGTCCACACGCCCACGGCCGCTCCCACTTCGGATGACGACAATGCTACGCACGTGTCGCGGCCTGCCTTTGTTGACCGGTGGAAAAGGGTTTTTCATTTATCCAGCGTTTCATTTAGACGAACTTCCTGATTAGAACCATTTATTGTCTGGTTTAGGACATTGTAACACCCTAATAGGTGCTAGTATTCATCCAATAATCTTTGCCTTTTGTGGTGTGGGCTTATTTCGAGTTGGTCAGCCGGGCTTTTGCCGAGAAATATCCGCTTTCTAATATCTGCTTTCTATCTTCAGGTTGCTCGGTTCAATTTCGGATTTCGGCTCCGCTATTTCTAGAATAGAAAAATCCTTTGGGCTCTGTTGTAGGGATCTTGATGAATGGTTTGAAATCAACGAATATGATTTGGTCAAGGTCCTTGGCACAAATCATGTCAACTGCATTAGCAAAGGTCGTCACTCAAACAAGCTTTTCAGTGCCAGCTGGGCCCATGTTTATCAATGACCTATTACAGTCGTCAGCCATCGACGACACAATACTGCTGATGACTAAGTGCTGTGGCATGTCCCAGCATTAGGTGATAGCAAATATTTCCTCGTATTGTGTCCCAAATGGAGCATGCGAAGGTTACTTGTACAGAAATATGTACCATACAATGTTTGATGGATTGCGAGTATAGCGAGAGCTTTTGTTAGACAATTAAATTCCAAATAAGCTGTGGGGAATTCTCCCCAAGTTATGACTGCACAACAGAACAAATCATCAAAATTCTCAAAGGCGCGAGCTACTCTTAGACTTAGCACCTATCATTTGCCCAATACGGGAGTCGACCTTGCTGAACATTGCCATGACCGCTTCCTTCAGCTCTGCAGGCACATCCACCAAGGTCTCCGAGACATTTGCCACCCACTCCCTCTTCTCAGTATCATCAAAGACTCTATTCCATAGCTCCCGTGGCTGGATGTAATCCTCATCATCAACCAGAATTTCATTTTGAGCGAGGATAGCATTATGTTTGATGGGCTCAGTGTGTCGCACGTCGGAGACCACCTGGCTGGGCACGCCTGGGCTTAAGGTGCTACGCACGTAGTTAGGGTCGCTGCCATAGTTTCGAGTCACAGTACCCATGCCGTCACGCTCGAAAGGTGCGTAGACAGGGCAAATGGCGCGGTTTGGAGGGAGCTGTGTGTAGTTTACCCCTAAGCGGTACCGCTGAGCGTCAGGGTAGGCAAACATGCGCGCCTGCAGCACTATAAGGTAGGGGTATTAGTGCGTTGTCGACCGTGACAGGATTTCCAATATCCACTTACTAGGATCAGGTGTCATGGCAATGCCAGGAACCATGTTGGAAGGTGAAAATGCCGCCTGTTCGATCTCGGCAAAGTAATTTTCCGGCTGGATTCTCGTCAGCATGCGCTCCCTGTCTTGCGTCAAATGCTGGCTTACATTTTTGTTCAGAGTCATCTGGCCAACTTCAATCAAAGGAAATTCCTTGTGAGGCCAGACCTTGGTGATATCAAAAAGAGCGCGACCGTACGTCTCAGCCTGCTCGGGCTCCATCACCTGCACGTAAAGCTTCCAGGCTGGAAACTCCCTCCGAGAGATGGCATCCCACAAGTCCTGGGTGTGGAAGTCGGCGTTTGCCCCAGCCATCCGGGTGGCTTGTTGTTCAGAGAAATGGGTAATATTCTGAGTCGGCCGGAAGTGGAATTTACAGTACCGGAACCTGCCACCAGCTGCTACCATTTTGAAGGTATGCACACCGAAACCAGTCACTCTCCGGATCGAATCAGGGATACCGCGGGAGCCAAACAGGTGCATCAACGCATGGACACTCTCCGGCTGGTTGACATGGAAGTCCCAGAACTAAACAATTAGCGTCACCAGCAAGAAGAGAGATGAAATCGCACTCACCATAGTCCAATCCGGCCGGTTCGTGGCGGGGTGTCTCTTGTGACTTCTGTTGAGGGAAGGGAAGCGGATTGGATCACGCACAAAAAACACCGGCTTGGAATGAATTAGAAAGAGGAGAGGAAGACACTAAGGAAAGAAAACTTACAACGTGGTTCCCTACAATGTCGTGATTGCCGTCCTCTGTAAAGAATTTGACAGAGAACCCTCGCACATCCCGGACAGTGTCTGCACTGCCCTTTTCCCCGCCAGTGGTGCTCAGACGAAACAGCACCGGAGTTTTCTTGCCCACGCCATTGAGGAACTTGGCCGACGTGAGAGAAGATATATCATTGGTGACCTCGAACTCTCCCCACGCACCAGCAGCTTTGGCGTGAACAACTCTGCCTAGTGTTAGTTCCGGATTCACCAGGGGGGGGTAGGATGTTCCTGACCTTTCAGGTATACGCTCACGGTTGAAGTGCGAAAGCGTCTCGATCAGGAGCGTGTCACCTAAGGTTGTGATGCCTCCGCCGCCTAGTGTAGGCAACGTAGTGCTGACGGAGGGGTTTGCAATTGGCTGGCCTAGCGGAATATCAGTGGATGCACATTATAATTGGAATCCAAGTGACGAACCTTCTGCCAGCGTGAACGTGGGATTCGACATGGCGAATTGATGTCCTGTAGTACCAAATACACGTGGTGTGGATGCTCTATATCTCAGGGAGATGGCCTGACCTTTATTAGATGGAATACCGACGTCGCATAAGACATTCCGATGACAAAGACTAGGTCATTAGCCGGAAGCAGTCGCATTATGATTATGTGCGGGGTAGAACATATGGAATTACTATGGCGAAAAATCTGAACTAGACGTTGACAGTCCTGCGGGCAAAGAGAAACCCAAATGCAAAGCGGATGAAACCTTAAATGCGGGCCGAGTTCCATGGCTAGTGTGAGCCGACTTACCACCGAGTATTTGCCGGAGTTGGTATCAACCTGCACAGCGCACTACACCAGCATCGCTTACATGATCGTGCGGGGATCCATTTTCCCCTCATGAGGGGTCAACCACTCTTCGACTGTGCCGTTTGTGTACCCGCGCAATGACAATTGAGGTTGCAGAAATGCCTTTTCGGGCGGCGCAGCTACATGGACCCATCAACTAACCGTACTGGGTAGTACTAACATTATGAGTTACTGTTCGGAATTCGGCAGGTATGAAGGTGTACCAGTATAAAGGTGACCGGTTTGGCTCACTAATAGCGAGTTTGCACATCAAGTCTTTTAGACATTGAACTACACTCGACATTCATTGATTGCTTCCTTGCCTTCAAAACAATTCTTCATCATGGCAACCGTTTCCAACGGCTCTGAGTACGACTTCATCGTCGTTGGTGGTGGCACCGCAGGCAATGCCGTTGCTGGCCGTCTGGCTGAAAACCCCGACGTCCGTGTTCTGGTTGTTGAAGCTGGTATCCCCAACCCGGATCAAATCGAACAAATCACCACGCCATCGAAGGCATTTACTCTTCGTGGAAGCAAATATGATTGGGCCTACAAGACAACCATGATCAAGCGCGACGACTACGAGCGCATTGAAAAGCCCAACACCCGCGGAAAGGCCCTTGGTGGAAGTACGTGTGCCAATTACTTTACCTGGATTCCTGGTTCAAAGCCCACTTTTGACGACTGGGAGGATTTTGGTGGCCGCGATTGGAACTGGGACAGTTGTGTGGACTACCTTCGCAAGTGTGCCACGTATCATGACGACGAAAAGCTATATCCGGCCGAACTCAGCAAGATTGGAACTGGAGGTCCAGTGCAAATCTCGCATGCAGACTTAGTGCCAGAGATGCAGCCGTTCCGCGACGCGCTTACTCAAGCGTGGGTCTCTAAGGGCCAACCTTTGACTGAAGATATCTTTTCTGGCGAAATGAAAGGCCTCACGCACTGCGTGGATACTATCCACCGGGGTGAGCGCCAGGGTAGTTTCCTATACTTGAAGAATAAGCCGAATGTGACGATCCTCTACGGGGTTCAGTCTAAGCGGTTGATTATCGATCCGGCCACACGTATCTGCTCCGGCGTCACTGTGATTAGCGAAGCGTCTAATAGTGAGATCAGTGTTTATGCTAGCCGGGAAGTGATTGTCTCCCAGGGTGTGTTTGAGACGCCTAAGCTTCTAATGTTGAGCGGTGTCGGTCCGGCCGAGGAACTAGCGAAGCATGGAATCAACCTAGTTGTGGACTCCCCTCATGTCGGCCAGCATCTCTTGGACCACCCTATCGTGCCTTTCGTGCTCCAGGTCAAGGATGGGTATGGCCTAGACGATCACATTCTCCGCCCGGGTCCTCTAAATGACAAAGCCCTGGCAACGTACCAGCGGGATAAGACCGGCCCTGCGAGCTCTGGATTCTTGGAGCTCGTAGGATTTCCCCGTATCGATGAGCGACTGGAGAAGTATCCTGCCTATCGTGAGGCTAAGGCTGCGAACGGTGGCCTGGATCCGTTCGGGCCTGCGGGCCAGCCTCACTTCGAGCTTGACTTTGTCGGCCTATTTAGCAGTGCGTTCCAGTGGCACTACCCCATGCCTGAGCATGGTAGCTACATGACCGTTATTGTCGATCTGCTCCGGCCCCTATCCGAGGGTGCAGTTACCTTGAACAGTTCAAACGCCCTGGTGCAGCCCAACATCAATCTCAACTTTTTTGCCAACGATTTGGATATTCTAGCCATGCGGGAGGGTGTACGCTGGACATACGATGTCCTGACCAACGGTGCTGGGTTCAAGGACATCGTCGTTGGGGAATACCCCTGGAAGATGCCTCTCCATTCGGACGATGCCATGGATAAAGCTGTTTTAGACCGAAGCCAGACCGGATTCCGTAAGGTCGACCCCCACCAACTTTCGCACCAGCGCTAACATTGTTTACAGACCCCTGTGGTACAGCGCGGCTCTCCAAGAGCATCCACCAAGGTGTGGTCGATTCCAAGCTCCGCGTACATGGAGTACGCAACCTCAGGATTGCGGATGCTTCCGTTATTCCGGTGATTCCAGACTGCCGTATCCAGAACTCCGTCTACATGATTGGCGAGAAGGTGAGTGATCAAACTAGTTTTGCTGCATCACACGAGAAGACTAACCCATACTCCAGGGCGCGGACATCATCAAATCCGAGCACAAGGATCTCTATGAGGCAAAGAATATTCCTTACTTTGTATCCAGCAAGCTGTGACTGACCCCGAGATGAAAAGCTAGTGACTTTCTTTCACTGACCAAGTTCCATCATCCTATTGGCCTGAATAGTCCCATAAGAGCCTGACGGTTTCTACTTTCGCGCTTTAAATCGCATCTCCTTTTGTTGATTCCTGGGTTTTGTACTTAGATCTACCATGGCTTACTACAATAAAGGGTCCTCTTTTCACTAAATGGGCTGCTTGAATATGAATTCACCCCTTTTTAGGCGAGAACAGACTGATACCATATTGCAAGCAATCAAACTTGCTTCATTCACTACTAGACGGTGTTTCCACACGAAGAGTATCACGTTATCCGCATACAAAAACTGCTCATCAAAGGCACACTGCTTGCCACTATGTGCATGGTAAACCAATGACTCCTCGTATTGAAATGATTGAGCCACTGAAGCACTGTAATGAAATATACATGAGGCACAGAGAGCACTGGGAAACCAACATGAGGGGTTAGTTGATTGTTGACCGCTGTTGATTAACTTGATTCTTGAATAATCGCGCTGTATTCACGCGCACGGGATATAAATCCGTCGTAACTCCGAGTTGAGTCCGAGTGGTTAACTGCAACCCTGGGAACTTGGTGCATTCTTGTTGAGTGTTTTGTCATTTGACCATAGGACGATATGAAATTTAGCTAAAGCAGCCGTTATTTGGAAGGCGGGTGGTTCCTTTCTCATAATGGGTCTTCCACATGGTCTAGATATCTCGCCTAGCAAGAAACCGAGTATACTTTCTTGCTTTTGATATCACTGTTTTCTCCAACCCGTTACTCTTCTCATTTGCGCGTAGGTGAGGGGATATCTCATCTCTGCAATCTTTCTCTCCGCTTTGATTAGCGGTCTTTTGCGTCAAATGGAAGGCTTCGGTATGCTATTTTGTCGGCTCACAAGATGGATAATTGAAGGGAGATTTCAACACTTGGGGAGATGCGGATATGTTAAAGAGGGCATAGCAAATGTTTCGCCTGCTCCTTAGCAAACCCGATTATGGGCGCATACGGGGCAATGGCCATGGTAACCTCATCTTTAAATGTACTGGAGGTGGGGCTTTCTTGCCTTCCTCTGACGACTTCTTTTATTTGCCCTGAGGTGCTCATAGGAATTGCTGCGTCAAACGATTCGTATTCCATTCGACGGTACAATCTTACGCCTAGGTGGACGTATTGTTTCTCTTTCAAAGACGCGCAATGTACGACTACTGAAAGCAAAGCTCGATGTCTCGATCGTTGCCATGGCATGTTTTCGTTGAGGAACCTAGATACCTAGCAGAAACATGGCATTATAGAGGAACCCCTGAAACCAGAGAACAAGCATTATAGAAGCATGAAGCTGAGTGTAATTTAATATAGATTCTATGTCGGACATATTCTGTGAACTCTAAACTCCCTGACAAGCCTCCCTTGTGGCGACATGGAATTCTAGGCCAAAACTCAGGTTAGTATGGAAGGATGCAACGTGAATGGTGTCAGCCATGGGATCACAGCACGAAGACTCCAAGATACAGTGCAGCCTGTTCGAAAACATATTCTCCCAATCGAACGATTAAGCTCCTAGACGAGCTATACTACGTTAGAGAGGAAGAGGAGAAATATCTGCAAGCATTGAGGGGTAAGTCTTTGGAAACAGCTGTACGCTAGTCTAAAGAGGTGTCTAACGAGCTGCAGATGGGAGTGTTTCAATCTCCATTTCGCGCGCAAATTTGCCTGTTCCCTCGAGCAGTGTCAGCACACATAGTCAACGGGCCACAAAAAACTCTCCGGTCGATAAAAAGCCACAATACGAGCCGGTCACTCATTCTGTATCAATGGGTGACGGGCTATCTAGAAGCACATTGTATGAACCTTCGATCCCGTGCCCTGTCCTGAACATCTCTGTTCAGCAGAATCTTCCCGTGAGTACTGTGACTGATCTTTCATCGCGGTCTATGTCATCTCACAGTCTCAAACGAAAATGTCGAGGAGGTTATCTAGGCGGTCACCACACTTTAAGGCCTTCCTCTACGAAATACCGCCAATATCCTAAATCCTTTGTTAGCCAGCCGGCGTTACACGATACTTTTGGATTATTAGCAGACTACCAGATAATCAACAACAATAGAGCTGGATACCAAGCTATCCTAGCTCAGATTAATTCGCAGTTTATATAGAGTCGTTGGTGAATATATAGTCCAATTTGCCAACCAGATATATATAGCGGAAATATAATATTTTGTTGGATTCGACTTTGGGAAGTGGGCTTGTCGTCATGCTGGACATATTGGAGTGACTGGAGCTATATAGCGCGCACGTAGGATGAGGACGAATATCATTGATGACTTCCTAAGAGTTCAGCGACTCACCCTTCACAATCGAATGAGTCTGAATCGGCTTTTGGCCCGAACTCTCCTCGCACGCTTATAGGCATAAAAGCACGGAGTTTCGGGGCTTTCCACATTTCAGCAACATAAAAAGGGCTTCCTCTTCGGCCCACAGGGCCTGATTTCCACAGTTTGTGAGTAAGCACATTAAGTACCCCTCTATGCCAGCCAGCCAGTCCTCCATGACGACCATGCAAGCCTCCAAGGTTTCGTCTCTTTGCCAAAAACAAATAGGCCACTTGGTTTCCCTTTCAGAAACACCAGTAAACCCAGCTTTCTCAATTGAGGAATATAATGTTCCTGTGATGGCACTGGTGAAAATGCCTGCCGAAAGTGAGCCCTGCGGAACCTATTCCTCAATCGATATGATAGTTTGAGCAACAACCAACTACAGGCTAGTAAATCAACGAGAAATACTTATTCAAGCCATACGATGTCATCAAGTCTGTGAGATTAAATCGCCTTATTCTGTTCAACGATGGCTGGTCTGTCGAGAATGAAGAACGCATTTACGTTAAGGCTCAACGTAGCTGCTGTAGGTATATATTTTCGACAGAGTAAATAAGCCATCCAGCGCTTCGTTAATAAGCTGCACTAAATGCCTATAACCTTGGAGTAATGGTATTGAATCTAGATTGCGGTATTAATTCAAATATCCATTCCACAGCGGATCCTTCGAACCAATAGTAAACGGTGTTTTCTTAAAAAAACGCCATGGCCCAAGCTCGTTTATATGAGAGATCGCCAATATCATTTGACGGGGATCGCGTCCATGAAACAACGCAGTTTGTAGCACATACGAACAAAATGTTTAGCAGTGTCCAGTAGTATGCTTGTTTGCACGAGGAATTCACAATTGCCATGGACTGTCAATATACTCAACAGCATTGCAGCAGTGCTGGTCATCAAATACTATGAATCTCTCAAACATAAATTTTCCCCGCTCACTCGTTGCACTGGAGGTGGCGGTACCATCTAGCTGTGGTCTAGCGGGAGTCTGCTGTCAGTGGCACTATAACGGCGCCCATGGATATCACCAGCATCTACACGAGATTTCATACTTGGCACCTTGAAGGAAGCTTGGGGATTAATCAGCTCTTGTCGACAAGACCTGATACAGCAGACGGGTGAATTAGAGCGACGGCCTCGGAGTGATTATGAAAGATCGCGTTCGCTTCCTTCAAACGATCGGGTACTACCCACGCCTTTCCTTGCCGATTGCTGATCGCTTGTCTATAGGCCACGCTCTCTTCTGCTATCGGCGTATGGCAATACGAAATATAGATCGCATTTTGTCCGGCCGCTGAATCAGCATGGTTTAGTGTACGTTAGCGGTAAAATACTTAAATCGACACAAAATGAAAAGCCTAGTAATTTCTTAATCTTTTTCTTCTCGACCTAATATTTACTTGCTGTAGAGTTGGGATGGATGATGAACACAAAACCCTGTGCTTCCGATCAATTTGGCTGAAGGAAGAAGTTGACTGCAAAAGCAAATATGACATTTGGCCTAAAAAGCTTTGGTGATTGGCCCACCTTACAGCATCAATTAACACACTGCACTTGTCGAGATTTTTGCAAGGCTCTGTGATGTCTGCATGGCGCCAGAAAGGGCCATATAGGCCGGTTCAAACCTGATCTTCCCCATGATTGTGATTGATTATAGCATTACCCGAGCTCTCATTTTCTGCTCTAACAGGGTCAGACTGGGTGTATCCGCTCTGTGGATGTAATGGATGAACTGTGCTACTATCCGAATAAGCTGTGGACGGCCGGGTCATCTTCTCTCCATAATCACCATGGATATCAGCCTCCCATTCGTTGAAGTCCTGACCTGGGTTGACGGCCTCGTAATGGAATATACTAAGGAAGCCGAAGAAACTGCAAGCAAGGAGAGAACCGAGTAAAGGACCGACCCAGTAGATCCAATGGTAGCCAGGGAAGCTACGATTGATAACATCTGGGCCTAACGCTCGAGCAGGATTAAGGGCACAGCCAGTATAGTAGGTACCTGGTAGCTCAGTAAGTATACTTCTTTACATATATGCATGTGGTGGACTGACCAACTAGTTGGTTCACGAAAAGAACCAAGCCGATTCCAATCGGCGCAAGGAATGTGGATTTTTGCTTGACCACTGCCAACATGATCACAACAAATACCAGGTTGGCTGTGAGGAACATCTCGATAAATAAACCTTGTGAGATTGAGGTACCACCGCCTAAGCGGGTCCCGATATCTAGGTCTCCTGGGAACAAGCAACTAACCACACCGGCCGATGCGATACCCGCGACGATCTGGGCAACAAATACCAGAATGCCACGGACAGGGTGCATGCCTCCACAGAGACAGAGTGCCAAGGTCACCTTCCAAATATCCAGTTATTAGTACCCATCTCAAGGTTCGGTGACACTTGATAAAGCATCGAAAACCTACCACCGGGTTGAATAAACCTCCTGTCACGCGGTAGAATGTCCATACATTCATCATAAGAGAGAATCCGAATGTGAGGGATAAATATAGCAGATTTGATGTGTCTGGTGGTGCTCCATCAGCCGGTTTTGGGGTGTTGGAGAGTTGTCCCCCAGCAAATGCGAAGAATAGAAATAAGAATGTCCCAACGAATTCTCCGACAACGGCAATAAAGGTATTCCGAACATTATGAGTCACATTGAGCATAGGGAGCTGGCCACGGGTCGAACGATAAATGGGGGCCGTGTGCCCTGGTATCTCTCCACGCATGCGAGACATCCATCTTTGCGATCTTCGAGGTATTTGCGTAATAGAAGACATTGTGATAATAGTATCGGCAAGATGAGAATATTCTAAGTGGCGAAAGCAGGACAAACTCGTTGGGATTATTAGTGAAAAAGAAAAGTACAGGACTTCCACTGGAATTTATAGTTCTATTTCGATAAATTGATGACACTGAGCTAGGAGTCAAAGACGTTACTCGATGTTACTCACGTCACTGACTATTTTCGAATATGAAATCATTTATAGCATGGAGCTGGAACTGGTAGCGGCTTTAGGTTTATTGTAAAAGTGGATGCACCGCATTTTTGTGACATACAGAAACCCCAGGCTACAAACGGATAGACGAGAATACAACTGGCCCGGTAAGGGAACCTCAGAGGGTAACAAAGAGAGAGACGGGTCAAAAGGTTGGGTAATTTACGCTATGATGACGTTCATGTCGATGTTAGGTGCCCGCTCGACCATAGTCGTCATTGCCATCCACAGTACAATGCACATGACTCGTTCGACAGAGCGAGGGTGCAGGCGATACCCGCCTATGACGGGGTGTGGCGGGCTTGAAGAATCTACGTCGGTCAGCAGACTGTGTTAACCATGAACCCGGGATTTATAGAACTGACGTTTGAAACCAAATGTTTGAATCCCTATCTCCATGGATGCTAAGAACGGATAGGTGTTGTATGTAAAACACTTCTTACTACCTCGCTCGAGAACAAGGTTCTCATTAGCAACAATTGACACGTCGAAGCTACTTCTCCTGTCCTTCGTATTTAGCGAATACCTAGATAAACAGTTCACATTCATCCCTAAAGGAAAGTTAAGGTTTTGCTCGGCCGAGATAGACGATGGCTTGGCATTGAAACGTCGAAGTGACTATATCCACGGAATTGTTGTGGAGCATTCAGACCCCTTGTAACCCAAATAGAAGACAGTCAGAGATGATCGGGCTTCGAAAATCAAAAGAACACGAGGTGTCGGGCCGGAAACCTCACGGTAGCAGCTCTAGAAGAAAGCATCGGATCATAGGATATCCGTATACGCTCATACTGAGCGGACGAACTAGGAGGCCTTGAAATATGGACCCTGCCATTTTAGGGTGATAGGGGCTTTAGGAGACCTGGAAGCAGTGTCGCCTTGCTTCCGCTGCATATGGTACTTTTTCTTCTCATTGGGATTTTACGCTTCGATATACCCGGTACGCTCATAACATGTGCCTGGCAGGACTTTCTACGGCAAGGCCTGCGGCGATATTGTTCGGAGTGTTGTTGGAGAATGTAAGGAAAAAGCCGAGGCTTAGGACAATAACTGAGTTGAAATGTGGGTATGGGATGCTTGTCACGGGATAAATTGCTGAACTGTGTCTGATAGAATGGCCTAAGCAGGACTTTCGTGCAGATGAAGGCAAACTCTACCTATCTCCCTGGGCTACGGTAGAACTCAGCTGCAGGCTTGTGCTACGGGGTATAGCTCGATTTTGGGGTTGTTTCGAGGGCCTTGGCCATTGGCGGCTGCGAGATGCAGCAATCGCATGTTGCAATTCGCTGGGGACGATGTGACTTCTTCCAGCAGCCACGTAGAGCGACGTCCAGCTCGTTTCACGTCCAATGCCAATCCATGGCCCGGCATTATCTGGCTAGAATTGCAGACGGAGCGTGGATATATCTATAAAAGACCATTCAAGATATTGAGACGCGTACGGAGAGAGCATAATATCGATGGTGGAAGATGCGTTTGGTGATGTGGATGAAGGACTGAGAGAAAATGACTAGAAACCTGAGCCTACGGAGCAATCCGTTGGTCCTTCCTCAGCAACACTCACGATTATGGTAAAGATGTGACTAGTCATGAATTGAGGAAGATGGGAGAGATCGGGATAAGTCCAACTTTCTGCTTTTGAATTGCTGTCGGGAACAGCTTGGCAGGTGCATAATGATTGTAGAATTTCCACCAAAAAAAAAAAAAAAAAAAAGGGAAAGGAGAATTACTTACAGAGGTCCTATTTACTGTTTGCAGGTTTTGGAGAGAATCCAAATCTCATAATTCGTGAGCTGCTATCGTTTGAAAATGAGTATCCACTCACAAACAGAATAACGTCCATATCTATTAAGGCGGTCAGTTTTGGCTGTATCTAGACGACCCCCGCACAGGATCTAAACCAAGGTTGGACATCACAGGTTTATATATGACTCTATTCGTCTAGTGAGCGCTTTTTGAATGGGGTGTGGGTATTTTGCATCTAAGAATGTGATGGTACACCAATTGATTGGATTAGTAGTATTACCAGATATGGCAAGTAGCTGGATGCGGGGATCCTGTCCTACATCCTACCCCTCGTCACTTCCCTCGGCCACTCATAACGTTTCTTTTTGTGCGTCTTTTGTAAATCGGCATCAACGCATGGTATTCTCACGAAAGTTTAAACATGCGATTGAGGGGTAACTCCTTTTGTATTGTGGTAAAACTCTGTTAGTTTGAGGGAGAAATTGACACAAATGGGATTGGCACCATAGTTGCCGTCTAATCTCATCTTGCCGTCCCTCTCAAATGGACAATACACAGGCAGCTGCTGCATTTGTCGGAAATTGCTGATAGTTGATGCCGAAGCGATAGAGTGCTGCATCGGGATACGCAAATAGCCTAGCCTGAGAAACTGGATTAATGAGTGTAAATCATCCAAGTGTCGACAGTGGGACCAGAAGCGCGCTCTGCTGGTACATCTCATGATTCTTATGGCTGAGCAATGAAGCTGTACATTGACGAGAGTAATCTAGACTAGGTTTTCAATAACATGGTAAGCCCAATGTGATGTAATCTTGAGAAACAAAGGCTGACTACTAAAGCCGGTCTTTTGTATACGTGATCCCAATAAATTTCACTCTGTGAACTGTTCTCGCAAGAGAAATCTCCAGACCCATCTTCCTGACGCAAACATGGTAAGTGGATTTATTACAAACAAGGACATATAAGGAAGGGCTAAGTGGACTTCCAGTTCTGGGAGTAAGCCGCTTAGGGCTATGTAGATGTGTCCTCACTGACCGCTTGAGCTTTCAAGTTGGCAATCCGGAAGGGTTTCATGAGCTTCTACATCTATTTAGTGACTGTGGGACTCCTCAATCCGGTTAGGCTTCTATATGCCTACAGTGGACATGCTTCCAAATTTACAAAGGAGGTGAGACAAACAAGCCCGTGAGGACTGGTATTTTGGAGTGACATGTGCCGATTTCTCCTATTAGGATGGGTCATTAAAAATACATAAAGGTTCACATCAGAAGCCAACAGGGAGTCAAGATCTTTACCCGGCAAGAGGACACCAAGATTGCTGACGAAAGCCCAGACATCATAATCTAGGATGTGTTGAGTGTATTGAGGAAAAGGACTACCCTATGTGGAATGTCTATGTTCAACTCATGGATCCATCTAAAGCCGAGAATTATCGATGGATGTTCTTCGACATGACCAAAGTTTGGCCCCATGAGGACTTTTCATTAAAGCAGATAGGAAGGCTAAAAATGAACCGGAATGTCTGTGACCCAAAGTCCCCCACATATAGAGCATTCTGTGATGACTATCAGCTTCGAAATCATTTCACCGAATCGAACAGACCGCATTTTCTCCACCCACTATGTTTGTCGGCTGAACTGAGTATGCCTCCTATCCACGGGGGTAAAAAAAAACCATTTCAAGTCATTCAACAACTTTCTTCTCCGCCTGCAGTTGACTCGCGCACTACTAGGCCTAAGAAAGAGAATTGCACCAAGACGCTCTACTATAACCCGGAACCGGATCCCAATCACTCCAGTCACACTTCCGTAGGTATAGAAAAATAAAGAGCGTTCTGGGGCAGGCTCTAGTCAGAATTTAGTAGATCTACGCAATCTGGCATTTTCATGCCGAAATCCTTTTATCCATACACGATTTAGCGCATGATGAATTTTTCTATGTGGATACAGTTTTCTGATTGCATTAGGCCCAGGCTAAAAATGGATGATTATGCCGCCACTAGCAGGGTGCTCCGGGACACGTACGAGGTGAATGAAAAGGCCAGTAGAATCTTGGAATGTGCTGTGGGTATTTGGCGGAAATCTCACATCTACGGAGATGATTGGATCAGCAGTGTTACCCAATACAGCTAGCACCACGATGCAGCGGGTATATCCGGGATAATGGCTTACCTTCCAGTCGCAAGGTTTTCCATCAAACGAAGGTGGATCAAATATGTGACTTGGAAGCTGGTGGGTTGGGTCGTCTTGCCGGATGCATCGAGTATTTAACTTTTGGTAGAAGCATGCAGGTATTGTGGGGCACGCTACCATTGCTGCTAACCCCACTACTGTCGCTCCCATATCACAACCATGTCGGTCGGCCCGAAGTGAAGGTTTCGTTCTGTTGACTGTAGCGTAAGGACCAGAAAAACAACAAATTTACCTGCGCAGCGGTTGGAATCGTTGGATTGTAACTTGCAGAATTCTTTTTAAAACCTTGCACAAAGTCTCTATTCTTGTCTTTTTTTGACACCCTTGGGTCGCCTTGCGCTTGCCCTTTCTCTCTTGAAATTTATTAGGTGGCGAACGATAACCGCTCCTATTTTCGAACAAAATGCCGATGCCCACTCTAGAATTTCAAGTTGGTTCAATTAATGAGATTAGTCCATTCCTGCCAAATCAGTCTTTCCTAAGCTCATTTGTTCTGTGAACGCGCAGGCTTTGGAGGTCCACCAACAGGACTGCTGACCTGTGACTCAATATAGAGAATGGGGAGTTCGTCATTGACCTGGATGATCAAGACCGAGAGAATGTAGCCGATCTGATTATCGCCGCGGAGTCGATCACACCTGCTAAGATGGCATTCCTAGTCCGATGCACTAGGTGAGATAGGACCCTGGAGCCATACACTCCTTAAATGCACCTAGGGAGGAGATCATCTTGGTTAGGGTGTAAGCGGTCCTTTCTAACTGTGCCATGTATCGATGGTGTCTCCTGACGATACTCAGTGGTTTAACATGCGCCCCTATTGCCCCAAGCCTTGCCTCACGCCTCGCCCTCCTTCAAATGGTTACCAAGAATGCCGACCCAGTAAGAACAGCTTACACAATTACAATAGACTTAAGCGCCGACTCTACCACAACAGGTATCTCCGCCGAAGATCGTGCTTAAGCATGCCGTACCCTAGCCTCTCTATATGCCTGTGTGGACTCCCTCCTTTAGATGGCTAGGGTATATTATTCCGCTAACGGCATGGCCTGGTGGTGTTCGCCACCGTTGGGGACACACTAAGGCTGCGGTTGATTTGTGCCGGCTGGCTGGAAACACCGCCGTCGGCGTTATTGTAGAGCTAGTTGAAAATGGAAAAATATCCTTGAGGGGGTATTGGAGATACTGTAGGTGGGAATAATCGGATGATGCGTCGGGATAGGTGCTTGAGATCTGGGAAAAGGCAGGGGATTGGAATCTGTACAATTAAGGATTTGTTAATATTTTTGGATATATTTTTGGATAGGGTAGAGGAAATCATGAATCAATAACATTAGACTTGTTTCTATTGGATGCTGTACATGCAATATGAAGAACGTCGACCGCTAAAAAAATGTTGTACAATGTCGTAACCGGCGTGAAAGCTAAATGACTTGGTTATAGTCCTCTATTGAAAAGGAGATTATTACCCTCACCGCAACTAAGTCGTCTTTCATGAGATAATAGCCGTTTGCTGGAGAATCCTTCTTGATTGTCTTTCTAATGTGCTTACATTTCTTACGTTGACTGAGCCATGTTTTCGTAATATTATTGCTTGTCTAGAGAATGATCCTAGAGGATAGTATATACAGGCGTTTCCTAGTCTCTCAAATTACCTGAAGAGTAAATTCGCTATTCTACATAACTTCCATGGGCTCTGAGGGTTATTTTGCACTCGGAGACGTTTTTGCAAAGAAGCCTTTCACGTCATCGAGACCGCCCACGTCCCGTAGAGCTGGCTATGAAGATATAAACGGTCCTAGGGAGTCTGATAAGGCTATAAAATGCCAATAAGGTTAGTCTACGATGGTCGAACAACACCTCATCTGCAGGATCTGTCCTTCTCAATGGGATGAAGGCAAGCTCTTTACGTACATGATTTCGTCACCTCGCCATCTCTCTTCCCGACAAATTCAATACCGCATCACATTATCTGTCCTATTTGAATCTTTGAAGCTGCTGTTTGAGATTTTGCTCCTCCCTCTTCAAACTCTCCTTGTATTCCTCCAAACCGTCTCGTCGGCAGAAAATGTTTCGTGGTGTCGACGTCCCATATGCCCCATTACTCATTGCTTCGTTTTTCGGTGGGGTTAGATGAGACGGAGAATACCGCTCACCAATCAAATGAGATTTGAGTTCGGTACCTAGTACTGCATTAGCAATCTCATAAGTAACCTCAAGTGCGAGAAGCTTCCCACCAACCTTTGGGCATTATCGACTGGAAGCAGAGAGACCAAAATCTCGTGATGATAACAGAATAATATGAGGCCGTGAGGTAGATTAGAAGGAAGAAATATCAAGGATATATTTACATACAGTAAGTAGAAGGATTGCATGAGAAGACATCGAGCCCCTGTCATGTTACTCGTGGTAAGTTCCACCACCCTTCTTTTCCATATTGCCCGAACACGGGCCCCAGAAATAGTAGAACTATTACACCAATCGGGGCATGCCATCCGTAACTAATATACAAAATCTGCATGGTCGGAACTTGAAAAGATTCAAATCACAGATCCGCCCATTTTCAGATTGCAAAATGAGGCGGTAGCTTGGCAGCCTCCCGTTGGCCAAACTACCGGGCTTTTCACGCACAAATCAAGTTTAAGGACACTACAAAAAAAGACCAAAACCCTAACTGTGGCGTCCGATAAGCAGATACTGTGAGATGCGCTTGTCTCACTACTTGCATTAATTTCTCTGTGGGTCAACTTGCCCACTTTACCATGTATCTGCGCCAACGGTTGAGTAGAACCAGACGACATAACGGACCTACAATGCATTTTACTTTGGAAACATTACACAAAGGACCATTGCATAGCGGGTTGGGCCTAAGCCCTTTGGGGATATGGAAACATTCGGGAGCGGAATAGGTTGTGGAAACACCCTGTCTTACATATAATTCTACTCAATTTCAATTCTCCAGTCTCTTTGGGTCGAGATTCTGTCCTCTGAACATACCCCCTACATGTGACCCTAAGATAACATCTTGTTTCATGATTGGCCAAACTACAAGGACTGAGAACTTTTTGTCTATAGTTCTGATTTGAATACCGTCAGGCTTCGTGGACTGGTTTTCGTTGAGGCCGTTGAGATGAGCGGGCTATCGAATGGTTGGAGGTTCATAGCCGTCGTATCATCATCCCTTCGAATCGGCTGTTTGTAGACAGTAATGCAGGTTATTTAATTCTTATTTTCTTGAAGTCTCTCCATCCTAGTACACCCTGGGGTTTTGCTATTAGCTGCCTAGGTTGGTAATAGTAAACATGCGCTTTTATTGGCTAACTACTCCTACGGATTGCGGTAATGATCAGCACCAGGGAGATCCAGTTGACTTGTAATGCCACCAACGGCTATCAACGTAATGCACGTGCAAGCGGGCCACACGGGCGACTGGGCCACCGCCACATACCATATACCAACTGGCCATTTCTTTTCATATCTCAGCAACTTTACCTTTTTTTTCTTGATTTCTTTTGCCTGTAATTATGTTTTACTATCCTTAAGTAGCTTATCGTCCGTACTGGGTCTAACCGGCCCCTACATAAAATACCATTTGTTGTGCAAATGTTCGTTAGGGGGGCAAAGTTCGTTGAGGTGTCGGACCCGCGCTAGGCGAGGGCCTATCAGATATGGTAATTTATGTAAGGGCCAATTAGATATCAACATCAAAAAGAGTCATCGAAGTGAGGGAAAGGGTGGAGGGGGCTTTGGAATAGTGATATGTTGAGTCGGTGATTGAGGTGGACTTCATCATTGCTGGAGCCACATCTGAATGGATCATCTTGTTGATTTAAAGGCCCAATTGAAAAGCTCCACCCGAAATTCAGAGTGTATTATGGTCATTCAGTCCTTCATTTCAATGCTGCTCTGCTAGGCGCGTCTCTCTTGGTTGGTCCTTTCGTTGTAGTTGGATCAGCGCATTATATCCTAGATCAAACCCCGGAGAACTTTCAGGACATTTATAGATATATATCTTCAAACTATTTTACTCCCTCTCTACTTCTTGATTTTTTCCTTTTGGCCTTTTGATTGTCGCTAAAATGCCCTATCAGGTATTCAAACGCTTTTGTCGTTCCAGTGGTTCAATAAGCATTGTTCAACTCCCCGCAGGGCTCTGGGACTAATATCCCGAAGCGATTCAGTCACCATAATAACAAAGAGTGTTATCTGCCCATTCTCTTCTCTCTTAGCTAGGTTCTCCCAGATGAGCGAGAAGACCTCGTTTTCAGAGTTGGCCCAAATGTGTCGTGAGCCGCGAAAAAAGATATTGAGTGCGTACAGAACATCATCACCTTCCTTTAAAGAACGTTCGGCATGTCTCTTCTTACTATCTTCGAACGTGGCCCAGATGAAAAGTAAAGATTGCAGACATTTTGAGCCTGCTTGCCACTCCGGCAGGGAGTCGCCATACATGACCTCCTCTGATGCTCTTCTAAGCTGCAAAAGCTCTATTACTTCTGCCAGTGATCCAAAATTCCGAAGTTGCTTCAAATGTCCATATTTTTTGGAGACTTCATGAGGCAGGTAGAACAGATCTAGTATCTCATAAACAAGATTCTCGAATTCTTGCATTAAATAGGCCACGAATGGCGGCTGTTCCGGTACCTCACCCGCAGTGAGCCTGATAGTTTAATCACAATGTGATAGAGAGATGTTGTTTTGAATTGAGAAGACTTACAGTGCAAGAACAAGTTGGAGCCTCCAGTTCGGGCCGAAAGCTTGATAGCCTCCCCTGGCCTTTATCATTTGCCGAAGCCCGAACTTATGGAGATCAAATCGCTCACGCGTGCCCCAATATCTCTGCGCATAACAATCATCTTAGACTCCAGAAAATTCATTCATGCATGGTCAACATAAAGCACAACCTCTGGTGCGAACCGGTGAATGCTGAATTCGCTTTGCTGTGATACAACATACCTCGAATGTGAGAAGCCGTACGACACCGGCGAAAGCCTCGTCTTTGATAGTGGTGGCAGTAGTACCGAGCCATTTGTTGATAATCTCGATGGCTTCAGATTTGTATTTCAGAATCTCAGAACTATTTCCGTCTCCTCTGGAACCAACAAGATCTGCAGCTGCATGGGCTAAGATTCCATTGAATGATGCAGGGTTTGATAAATCGAGCGGGATCCAGACGTCCCTGAATGGAGTAAGGGTTCGCGCCTTAACCCCTACATGTATAACATGGGCATGCATGCTTAGCCCTAGACAGAGATTGAGATTGTCAATCGCGATCCTAATGTGATCAAGTGATGTGCAATGATTCACTCACAATGATAGAAAAACCGGTGATGGTGTGCTAATATCGGGTATGGGTATGTTTCAGTTACCTGGCCTAGAGCTGAGGCAAAGAGAAATTTAAGTCCGTCAAAAAGCTGATCAGGGATCCCAGATGTTCGTGTATTGTTGACAGAGCTAGAAGAGTCTTGACGATCGAGAGGAGGCTCATTAGTTGTCTGTGATTGGGCGGAAACCGCAGGTTCGTCGTCTCCTCGCGGTTTGCTGGATAGTAACGGTCGCAAAGCTGGTTGATTTAACTTGGGATCTTCCTGACGTTGTCGTTCGTTTTTCTTTTGTCTCCAATATGATTTCATTGCATGGCTGCGGGTAGTATGATTTCCAATGCCTTCGACGAACTCGAAATTAGGCTGACCAGGTTCTGTTATCGATTCAGAAGAAACCTGAGGCTCGACTGTTTCACTGTCGGAAGGCTTGGGAACATAACTGCCCTTCTCATTCATCGATGTCATCGCTCACCAGCCGCAGAAGAAGTAGTGGTCTGCTAGTTGAATTCGAGTTTCGCCGTTAAGGATCGTTCACTTGCAAGAAACAGTCTCATCCCTCCGAAGCACTTCGGACCCTCAATCCTGATCGTACGGTGAGAGACAAGGTCATCTAGCTTAGAAACGCATGCGTATTACCTATACATTGTCTTTCGTATCTACCAGCGACTCTTCATCATGTCATCTAACATTTGATGAACACTCATCACAGAAGAGCATAATTGCCGACTCACAGGCTCATTACTTCCTTGCCCCTTATAGCGATAGTACCTGAGCTCTCCGGTCAATTTATCCAGGCCAACTTACAGCATCAATATCAGATCACCGTCGTTATACAATTCAAAGTGGGTTTCGTTCGAAATGACACGAACATACGAACCTAAGACCGAATACCTCACCGCATTATCTTACAGACTATTCCATTATAGGTAGTACTAGCTGAAAAATACTTCCTTGTTTATTAGGATATGATTGGGTTATAGTATTTCCTTATACATGAGTGGGGTCCGGCAGTGCCACGAAAACCCGCGACCAATAACTTCCCTCGTCTCAAGATCCATTAATCTCATTTTGGTTCAGTAATCGGACCATGATTTTGTGTGTAGGTTCTCCTAGTCCTTCATTTTCCCTTTCCTGGTCACGCAACTTTCTGAAAGCTTTTGTCATAGTTGTGTTTTGTTGGGACAGATGATATGCACGGAACTACGGTGCGCAAGGGTTCTGTTGTTTTAGAGCCCGAAAGGCATTTTAGCTTCACTCAATTGGTAGGCCGTTCAAGTGGGTCACGGAAAGGAAAGAATAAGAGTCTGTGGAATTCCATTATCGTCGAGGAATAGAACTGTCTCATGGCATAAAAGAACTACATGGACCTATTTTTGAATTTCCATGGTGTCGATATTTAAACACTTGCCGCCAATCTTGGTGTCCGCCCTAGTCTAGTCAAAACAGTATGTTGGTCGGGGCCAAAAGAGGACGAATACACCTCCAGAATCCATGGCGATCTTGCATGCAACTACGGGCTCGTACAGTAAAGTTGGTCGGCTGCTATTTCCACTCTGTAGAGCAACAAGTGACGGCGTTGTCCTGGGCTCAATTAATCACTGAATCCTCGAAGAACAGCTTCTGATAATCAATCATCCGTTAGATTTGTTCTCGTGACTTAGATAGAACCCTTCCAGGAGAGAACATGAGAATGGGCAAGAGGAGCGTACCCCATTCTGCAGAGCCTATGGAAGCCCCATATCGAACAAAATCAACCAACGAGTAAGCCGGGATTTCGTTCTGCCGACCGGTTATCAGCCAACATTTTGAGATTTCTTTGGCTTATCGCCTCAAAAAAGCCTTTGTCTTGGGACGATCGTATTGTGTGGAAAGCAGACACTCCTACAAGCAAAGTCACATACCACTCCGTGGACCCCAATTATCCCACATTAAACTATACTTTCGGCTTAATAAGGCCTCAGTCCCACTTGGCGAGAGTTGCATAACCTAAGCCCCAGCCATTGCCAGGTCCGCTATGGAAGCGCACAGTATTTAGCGATAGTAGCTGTCACTTGGAGGTAATATTCCCTGCTGATATTCTGGGAAGATTTCTCACGCCTGTCGTGCAGAGTGATCGCTATAATGAATTTTTAGACTTGTTAAAGGCCAACCCGAAGGTCAGTGAAAAATGGTGCATATCTACGAGATTGACGATGACAAAAGTATGTCCATTTACCATCTGACAAGCGGGGCTGCACAGAAGTTCCTCCCAGGCTTAGGCATGACTAACATTTGGCCATGTCTAGGTGGCCATGATGGTGACATACAAGGTCTACAGGAGAGGTTTGTCCGGTCGTTGGAAAGGATAGCTAAATGGTAACCGACTAATCGGCGGCTTACTATACGAGAAAATCAACTACTACGAGGGTTACCTGGATGGACATGAGGACCGATAACCTGCGAACATTTGGTGGGCGATATAGCAGGCAGGAGCGGGAAGTACCAAGGAACATTATTCTCGACGCTTCCTCAAGCATCCTGTATTGCATCTAAAATGTTGCATCGAAAATGAATTGCTTGTTGGTCATCCAGGGGCTCTGAAAAGGCATGCGTATTAGATTGAGTGCATTGTATGGGAAAAAAAAAAAAAGAGATGAATTTATATTATATACATATATACAGAATTAATGCAATATGATGTAGATATGCGATGTGATCAAGAGCGATGATTAATTTTATCGGCCACCAGCAGATAGTCCTATTTCAAGATATATAAATGCCCAGGTGTATTCGTGGCATTGATCTATCTATACAATGCCCTCCTTATTTTCAGCAGAAGGTCCCATTTCACCCTTACCACAGTCATCAATCTCGACCTTCTCCTCCGGCTCCCACATGGCCTCACGCATGAAAGCGCTACGAGCTCGTATCTTCGACCCATTCAGAACCAAAACAACTGGGACAACAGACAACGCAATACCAATGAATCCAAGAAGACTACCAGCCCAGCCGAAGCCGAGATTGCTGAATAGTTCAGTCGAAGCAAGTGGCAAAAAGGCACCGAAGGCGTTACGGCCAAGGGAAGCAGCCGATAAGGCAGATGCGGCATAGCGTTCGTACGCATCAGTGAGGTAATTCACAACTGCCATGTAGATAGAATATATACCGATACCGGCAGCGGTGATACCGATTGTCGGAACGATCCACTGGATATCAGGCTGGCTAGCCCAGCCATACCAGAACAGACCTGCTGCGAAAAGAAGACTGCCAGGGATAGCGGTATATAATCTGGCCTCAGGAATGGGGGTTCCGGGCTTCTCCTTGTTGCGGCTTGCAGAGCGCTGGTAGAGCCAGTCCTGGCCTGGGTTGATTATTGTACCGATAATGGCACCGACAGAGATGGCAAGCTGGACCAAGCCAGTGGCAAGAGTGTCCCAATTGTAGTTTGCGGAGTAGGTCTGCACTACACTAGAGAAGAAGAGGTACAGGATCCCCCAGGCGAAGCTGATCCAGAGTGTAAAGAAAATAACAACAGGCTCGGAGGTCAGCATGCGGGTCGGGCGTTGGAAAGACACCTTCAATAGGCTGAGCTTATTCGGGGCGTCGACTTCGGCAGCTGCATAGACGGGGCGACCGGTTTCCTTTCGGATCTTCCTGGCACGTGCCTTCAGGATAACGTCGGGGCGGGTTTCGCGGAGAATGAACCAGAAAGCTGGTATTAGGGCAGCGTTATAGATTATTTGAATGTAAAAAATCCTAGATCAGATGTATGAGCAAGGTGGAGCAAAAACAAAGATATCCAAGATTAGAATATACCAACGCCATGGCTCGCTCTTATGAATCTGTACAATAGCAGAGCCAATGAACGGTCCAAGTGCGATACCCACAACACTGGTGAAGCCAAAGATAGACATAGGCAAGCTGCGCGCTTTGTTACCGAGCCAAACGTCACTAATACTTCCACCGACAATGTTAATTGAAACGGAGGAGGCACCACCACCGAAGAATCGCGTAACTACCAAAGTCGCAAAGTTCTTTGCGAACGCGGAAGGGAAGAGCGATATGACGAGGACAATATAGGCCACAAAATATCCTGGCATTCGACCAGATGATTCAGTGAGAGGCACAAAGATAAGGGGCCAGAAAGCTGCACCCATGTTCCAACTTGTGGTCGCCCAGTACAGATTTGGAAAGGGCGAGTTTTGCACATTGAACTCTTTCTCCATCCAGTCATCACCGGAGCCATAGGTTCCTGCTGGGAGGCCAGTTAAGATAGAGCTATTTTTTGTTATTATGCTAGTTCATTGTGAGGCCGGAAATATGGGAGTCTCTTACATGAAGCAGACAGTGATGGTCAGAAGCCATTTGTACTTGACACTCCAATTGAACGGGTTGTCTGGGTCATCAGGTCCATTCCAAGTGTGGATTTCAATGTCTTGGTACGGAGGCATCTCTTCAAAAACATCACCCTTGGAAAATCCGATCATCCTACACTATGGTCAATTCAGATACTCAAGATAAGTCAGAGCAGGACACCAACCTGTTCATGGAACAAGCTTTCTGTTTGGGCTTCTCAGCAGCAGCAGGCTTCTCAATATCCGGCTCAGCAGTCTGATAGACTGAATTACCTCTAATCTCATCCTGATCGGCCATGGCGGGTAAATTCTCAGGTGACCGTACGAGTCGAACGTCAACATCCAAATCAAACGTCAAAGCAGAGAGGAAAGAAAAAACGAACAGGGCAGGCGGGACAAATCTGAGCCACACTTATTTTTGAAATTCATATCAAAGTCACTTCGGGAGCCTCATCATCATCGTCGTCATCATCATCATAGAGGACCCGATGAACTCCCACCTCTGTCATGCCGAAAGCCAATAATGCCAGCTCGGCATGGTTGCCTACCATTTCGGGAACCCGGTCGGGTGCTGTGGTGAACGTTTCGGGGCGCTAGGTGGGTCATCAGACCCGCTTGGGAACCCCGCTCCTTTGTGGTACTTGGTGGGACGGTGCCACTTGTTGGAGCAGATTCAAGAGGAATGGCCCTTGTATGATGGCGCCGGATCTTTATCAGGTTTGGTCCATTGGATTCTCCTAATTCAATACCTTCCTTTGATTTCCCGTGCGCTCCATATTAACATATCTCGCCCAATATTTTGGGCGTATCACAAAACTGGCATTGGAATATTGTACCAAGATTGACTCTCGGTGAAATTTTTCATTAGTCATATGAATAATGTCTTGGGATTTCTAGTAATTTGGTAGTAATCGTAGCCGTTCCATCAAATGAGTCATAAGGACTTTTAGAATCTAGCAATCCGCAGTGCGCGTCGCATTGCATCATTTATGCATGTGAAGAAGGAAGGAGCGTAAGATACCATTTTGTGGTAATTTTGGTTATAATTGCTCCATGTGATATGGGGGGGGGGGGGGGGGGGGGGGNNGTCCACGGCGGTTTGGAGCTCAACAGCATTACTGTGTATACATGGATGAGAAGGGCGAAACAGCGTGATCGGGCTGCAGTCGCAATTTTGCCCTTCCCTGGCGCCGCTCTGCCATTGAAATTTCAGTCTGTCCCAACAAGAATCGGTGGCCCATGGTAGATGTAGACGATAGTTGGATCCAGGAAGGCAAAGAAGTATACTTGCTTCGTATGCACTCACTCAAATCTGGATCGTTATAAGCCACATCATCTAAGGCAAAGCGCACGGCATAGCGACCACTATCCTTTTTGACCCCTGATTGCTGTTATGCTATTGACGATGTTACGTAAAGGGTCCTAGCTAGTCATTCAAAGAATCTCGCGTGGGGGCTAAAGAATATGCTACTACCAGTTCCCTTTCGAACTTAATATCACGCCATGTCACTATCCACCCTTCTTAGGATTCGAGCAAGGCACCTAGGGAGAATTAGAACGGACGCCCAATAGACAGCCATACCTCGTCACTCAAGAGCTAGATTGGAAAACCGAGGTCCTTATAGTGATATTCCATCACGGTTCATTAGCTGCAAAACGAGATAGAGCTATAGACCACCGTCCGGTATTCTTATTATATGATAGCTATAAGAGCTGTTAGAAGCGGCTTCGGTCTATCCTAGGTATTCTTCCCTTTAGCCTTATCATTAATTTTCACGTATGAGGTAAGTAGTGAAGTAGCATAGCTACTAATATTATCTAATCAAGGAAGTAAAATATATTCTGGCATTCCTGAAATAGGGACTTTCTACTATCTTCAATTTGGTTATGGTGGAAGCCTTTTTGGTGGCACCTTTTTAGTTAATTGTGCCTATAGATACGCAGCTCATTTCAGCCCCATAAAGCAGAGACCGACTGATTTCCCCACCGCGAAGGAGAGGAAAACAAGCAAGATGTTGTCTCTTAGTGGGGCGATTCGTAAGGCTAGGCGGCCGCCTGGCGAGCGTCACGGTGGCCAACCCTCTCTGCCTAGGTATGGGATCAATTAGGGGTGTAATAAATAACTGCATACGTACATACGCCATGATTGGAATTGGACAGGTCCACATATGCAGGCTATATGCAACGTAAAGGCACACTGCAAGCATGTTTTCCTGTCATGCGCTGGGTTACATTTAGGGTCCAAACTCCAGCGAGCTGTGACAGAACTTAGTTCATGTACTCTACAGCACCAGTGACGCAATTTGGCTCCGTAGCTTAATTGCTAATTGTTTGGCTCCATTGGAGATTTCTTCGCTAAAGTACGGCTTAGAAAGACCTGGCGGAGCGGGGGACGCGGAAACGGGGGACCAGGAAGGGGGTTATCACTAACTTGGAATGTTCTGCAGACACATCATGTCGTATTTGGGGTCCTTCTAGCAACCCTGCCTGACACTGCGTATATACGACCCAGTATGCACCGATATCCCGTAGTAGAATTCTCCTGTTTTTGTTCTCTCGGTCCTTCCCTATAGGCGACACTTCCTCATGCCTGCCTAACTATTATTTCTCTTAGGGCCATTCGTTGATCATCATCTTCTACGCTCTTTTGCAGGATAAGGTCAAGGATTTTCCGGTCCCTTGAATATGAAGGACCTACGATCGCCAATTCATAAAATACATTCAGATAAATTAATCCATTCAGAGAAATCAATCCATTCAGTTAAGCCTCTTCTATAATATATCGCTTCCTTATATCTTTCCATCCAATTCCCCATGCCACAAAAAACCCGACAATAGCTATACCAGCCGCTAGATAGAAGACGTAATCTATCCCTTGGCTGTATGCCATCAAAACCCCTGCCAGTCTTTCTGTTGGGACTATAGTGCGGATTGCTGAAGCTCCAGCAGCTACCACAGCTGCAGAATCAACGGACGGAGCATAAACCGCCAGGCCAGATTTCAAGCGGTTGATGAAGATAACTTGGGACAAGGTGAGGAAGATTGCCTGACCCAGAGTTTGGCTAAAAAAAAGCAGAGATAAAGCAACAGAGATTTGGGCTGCTGGAACGATATTCTGGACCGCAATAATCGGCTACATCAACGTGTTAAAAAATAAGAGACATGATTTGAAAAAATCCAACTCACCGCTTGAGTGCCAATACCTCGACCAGCTCCGATCAGGATCTGGTATCCAATCCATGTTCCTGCTGGAGTTGATGATGAGAAGAGAGATATCACTCCGTTTCCGATGGATGATAATATCCCGCTAGCGATACCAAATGGAAGATAGTAACCCACTTTCCCGACTATATAATTGTTAGAACCAAAGCTGCTTGCATAGGAGATATGAGATTCCTACCTAGAACACCGGCGAATATGACAAAAATCAACTGGCTAATAATGTTTGGGAGTAGATAAACACCACTCATCATTGGCGACACTCCTTTAACCACTTGGAAATAGAGAGGAAGATAATATGTTGCGCAGGCCGTCATACCCCCCAAGAAAAACAGAAAGAGACTGCAAAAAAAGACAATTCTTTGACAAACCATCTGGAGAGGGAACATCGCCTCTGCACCAGTGCGGTACTCCCATGCCAGAAACAAAATAAACATCGTGCCTGAGCCACAGAAAAGGCCAATTACAGTCGCACTACTCCAAGAATACTCGTTTCCTCCATAATCGAGTGCCAGGAGGAGCTGAATCATGGCCGGTGCAAAGAAACAGAACCCAATCAGGTCTAATTTGTCTCGAACGACTTGCACGGCTGACAGACATTCGCCAGTTAGCGCCGGGTCTGGGATGTTAACAAAAATCAAGACAAGAGTAATGGCGCCGCCAAAGGGAAGATTAATATAGAAGCCTGCGGAATAAATGATGAGCAGATTATCACGGCCAATTTCTAAGCACAGTGTACTCACACCATCGCCATGATACGTACTCTGTTAACGCCCCCCCAACTAATGGTCCAAGCACGAGGCCGAGCTGAGCGACTTGAATATCGCATGTCAGAGGGAAAATGCCGATATTCATCAATTTGGCTTACTTACTTGCCAGCAAGATGGCGGTCATGGCTGTCGCAATACAAAATTAGAGGAACTAGCTCAAATGGAAAGCAAGGATGGTGTTATGATGCTTACGTGCTTGTCTCTTAGGGGGGAAAGATCTGGAAATTATTGTCAAAGCACCGTTTTGGATACCTGAAGCTCCAATACCGGCCATTGCCCGTCCAACAATGAGCATCTTAGAGCTTGATGCTATAGCGCAGATCAAGGAGCTGAGCTCAAAAATACCCAGAAGCGTAATGAAGGTCGTCTGGCAAGACTTAGCCACACCCGCCAGAAATGAGATACGTGCCAGCCTACCTTGGTCTTGAAGTACGTATAAAGCTTCCCTGTGAGTGGCTGGAACGATGCGCTTGATCGAATATCAATTCATTGATCATATTTCGAAACACACTGCGAAAACCAATGGCATACCTGGTGAGTTGATATGCACTACCATACCATGCCACATCGGAGAGAGAATGAAATTGACTTGTAATTCGGGGTATGGCCTATTGGGGGCTCGTCATCAGTTAACAGAAACATGTATGTTGAAAAGCAGTCTCCAGTACTTTGAAGCAAACTTACCGGGGCAACGATAGAATTGTCAATAAGCACCAGCAGGGCGGCAGACGTCAAGGCCGATAACAGCAAAACAAGCTTAAAACCCTTGATATAGCCGTTTCCCTCCATACCTGACTCTTGTTCTTCATCTTTACTGACATTTCCATCTTCCACCACTGATGTTACTTGCATTTTCTATCCTTGCTTAGGCTTTGGGGCCTAGTCTGGATAATCAAAGTATTCCTGCGTTCCCTTTTGCTTGGAAGCGGGAGACAATTCACTGGTTTCGAAGCATTTAAGGTGTTTAGAAAAGGGGATGGAATGCCTCAAACAAAGATGACTCAAGGTGATGAGCAGAGGACCGAAAAGCGCAGTCTAGACGAATGACACTATTCTTTCATTCTCGCAGCTGAAGTACTGCAGGACGATCCACTACAGGTGATACAAACTGGCTTAAGTTCAATAGCGCTATTTCCACTGTAGGACGATGCACTGCGGATCACCTCAGCTAGCTAAAGTTCAATAGCGTGAGTTCTAAATTGGAGTAAATCAACAAAAGAAAAGAAAATATAGCTCCTCCCTGTTTGGAAATATCCCGTGATAATCAGTGATAGCCTAGTAATATCCTAGACTCTATAATCTAAAAACCAATCTTAAGTCCCTGGAAAATTCACTCTCCATTTTGTGTACTTGCCCTACCCGCGCCAAACATGAGGTTCAGCTAGGTTGACCAAAGTTACTACATGGTTTCCACTTAATTTTAATAATGAACAATGTAGATGATATACAAAGCTCCCCCTCGATAGTTACGTCCCGATCTACATAATTGCTATTTTATTTAACTGATAGCCCCGGTTCACATAGTAATGGTAAAAAAAAATGGAAGATTATTACATAGATTGACAGAGCCAACCCACATCGTGTAGTATGCTACTAAATCTTGATAATTTCCAAGCTACTCCATAGAAAGTCAGTTTTTAGCTTGAAAAAAACCGCCACGCAATTAGCGCACGGCGTGTTTGGCTATATCGCACATCATACATGGAGATAAATAGCCCCGCTCTGCCCCAAAATCTGACCTTGATTGAGGGATAACACCAGACCCAATATCCTCATCATGCCCCGGTTACAATATGACTTCGCCATTTTACCCCATGACGAATCTAGCGTACGGCAATGGGCTCCCAAATTCATCGCATTCCGCCTGAGCGCTCTCAAAGCAGCCCCTGCAAGCTTCTCGTCCTCGTATGAGAAGGAAGCCCGTATTTCCAAAGCACAATGGATTTCACTGCTATGCGAGCCCGCTTACAGGGTCGTGGTCGGCGTTATTCGTACAGATGGCCACCATACTCTCCCTGTATGGGAGGGTGAGTGGGTGTTGATTTCAAATCTCTATGGACCCCGCTGTCACCACCAACCTTACCATGACCATGCCACCGACTGTCAAGAATCGTCCTGGTACCTGGCAGCCTCCTTTGTTTCTCCTCAACACCGCCAAGGTGGCATGTTACGTGAGGCATTTCTTGCTTGCGAGCGAGCAGCCGTAAGCGAGGACAAAGATCTATTTCAAAAGCGACAACAGTTCCAGCCTCTGCGCCTATCTGAATATCAATCAAATCAATTCCGAACGCGTATACTGGCCACCACTCAGTCCAAGGATCCTGCCTTGCTAAAATACTACCGATCGGCGGGACTTGAAATTTCACATACAATTATGGCGAGGGACCTTAGTCAATGGAGGTGGAAGATCGCGCTGAACCCCAATGGGTTAGACAAGGAGGTCACTGTGATGGAGAAGATTATACCATGGGAGGCTCAATCATTGGCCCGGCTGTAATTTGCAAATTTGAATTATTTAAGTTAGGCCAGACCTATCATTAAGCTTGTATATCCCCTATGACACAATGTAGACCAAATCAAATATGATGTAATAAAACCTCGATTTCCTATATTGATCTAGCATCATCTATTCAGTTCGACTTATTCGTAGATGATCGTCCTACCATGAAAATAACACTTGAGAATTTCAGCCACTTTAGGTGATCCACAGTAGATCTTCCTGCAGTGGAAATGACGCTATTGAGTTTCAGCTAGCTTGGGTGACCCACTACAGACCGTCCTGCAGTGGAAACAACGCTATTGAGACTCAGCTGACCCGTAGTAGATCGTCCTGCGTAGAAACGACGCTATTCAAATCTTAGCCAGCTTGTGTAACTCAACTTGCCGATCGCCCTGCGTAGAAATCGCTATTCAATCTCAGCCAGCTTGGGTAACCCACACTAGATTGTCCTGCAGTAGACACAAATCTATTGGAACTCAGCTTGCCTGTAGCAGATCGTTACTCAGTGAAAACAACGCTGTTGAATTTCAAGCTTTAGTCAAACCTAGTTGATGAATCATTCATCATCACCGGATTTCCCTGGATGTGACAGACAATCATGGATGATCGTTCACCCAATAATCTAATCTTATAAGTCTCCTGTCACTCCAGAGATTTCAAGGCGTTCAGTAATATAAAAATCCAGAAAGTTATTCCTATCGACTCATCTATACCTTTTTTCCACCGTCTATCTTCTCACTCTAGATCATGGATAAAAACTTCTTGATGGCGGAAGCCTGCGATGAAAAGCGAAAAGCGCCAACCACTCATTTAATCACACTTCTCGATCAAGTCACCTATCGTTTCCCAGATCATGACGCCATCGTATCTCTCCATCAGACTGACACTCTGAAAGAGAGACGGCCGTTGCACTGGACCTTTGCTCAATTGCAGCACATGAGCACCCAACTGGCAGCCCGCTTATCCTCTAAAGGTGTTGGTCATGGAAGTCGGCTTGTTACCATGATGTTCAACCAAGCCCAATGGGCTCTTCTTTTCTGTGCGTCTGCCCGCCTAGGTTGTCATTTTGTACCACTAGATCCCCGGGTGCTTGACCGTGACCGTCATGATGTTTTGTCTCTCCTGAACCAGCTAGAACCAGCGGCGATGTTCGTATCGACCGAGGCAATGTCGAATCGACTTGACCAGATACAGTTCTGTCAAGACCATCGGCCTTTTGTTCGGTGCATTGTCGCCGATGATGGAAACAACATGTCAGCCGGGTGGACGACACTGTCCAAAATCATATCCGAACCTCTAGATGGCACTCCTACTTTGCCTGCACCTGGGAAGCCAGACGATACAACGCTCATTTTGTTTACGAGTGGCACCACGGCACTTCCCAAAGGATGTCCACATTCGTCCATCTCTATTGGTGCTCAAGCGTTGGGACTTATGGACCATTTGGACGTAGGACCTGGCGCGAATCTTTGCCAGCATCTGCCCAATTTTCATGTATTCAATGTTGCTTTGACCCTTGCATTCTGGCTAGCTGGTGCTACTGTCAGCTTTCCAAGCCCTTCTTTTGACCCACAGAGCAGTGTGCAATTGATCAGATCCCATCAAAGAGTCTCGGTTCCCTGTGTCCCAGCGATGGTACATGCTTTATCGAATTGTGAATCCCCTGAGTACAGCCCCGGTCTTTCTTTTCAAATGATTCTAGGTGGTGCTCCGGTGACATTGGACGTTGTAAAATGCAGCCGGGATCTGGGGGCGAGAAGTGTTGTGATAGGATATGGCATGACTGAAGGTATAGCTGTGCTCAATACTTCCATCGACACAAACTCTTTGGAGCTCAAAAGTGATATTTCTGTTGGGAAAATATTCTCCGGTGGCCGAGTCCGGATTTGTGCTTTGGGAAGCCGCACTCCCATCCACAAAAAAGAGATCGGCGAGGTGCACCTCGGTGGTCTTCCAGTATTCGGTGGCTATATAGGCGGCAGCAGTGTTTCGTCTTATCGTGAAGACGGGGTGAACTGGATAGCCACAGGAGATCAAGGGTATATGGATGGCGAGGGCTACCTTTACCTCCTCGGCAGGTATAAGGATCTCATCATCCGTGGTGGTGAGAACATATCGCCTTTCAGAATTGAACAGTACTTGGAAGAGGTTTCCGGGATAAAGGTGAGTCGGTCTAGACCTGGCCTTACTAAAGTCCGACCTTGACGTAGCTGGTACTGACGGTATTTGGTAGGATGCGTGTGTTATCGGAATCCCAGATGCTACTGCTGGTGAAGTCCCTGTTGCTGTGATCCGAAAGGATCCCTCAACACAAGCACCAAAACAAACAAGTATTCAAATGATGATTTTGAATGAATTGGGGGCATCCTTTGCACCAGCACGCGTTTTGGATCTTCAGGATGACCTTCGAAAAGATACCTACCCAACTACAACCTCTGGCAAGATCCAGAAAGCAATGCTTCGAGAATGGGTCATGGATCATCTAAGTCAGGTGGCCGTCGACGTTCCAGCCTCGTCTAATGACCTCTCTTTGGAGTTAACGAAAATTTGGTCCGGTATAACTGGTCTGACGCTTGGACAGATCGATCCGGACGTGTCTATACGAACATTCGCCGATAGTATGATGCAGATCCAATTCTGTCACCTGATAGGCCAGAAGCTGCAACAGGTAATCAGGCAGAGCGATTTGATCAACTTCAACACGATTCAAAAACAGGCCAAACTGCTGGAAGAAAGAAAGCAACGTCATGCCAAAGACTCTCACAGCCATGACACGGTCCGCGGCCTTCCAATGCAGCTCGACATGAAGCGGGCGAAGCACGTAGCATCTTCCAAGTTGAACCCCCTTGGATTTGGATGGGATGATGTCCAAGAAGTCATTCCAATTTCTGACTGTCTGAAACGATCACACCATGGGTTTAGGCCGAATTCGTGGAACATCCGGATGTCATGGATTTCGAACTCATCAATTACCATCGCAGAGCTTCAGGCAGCCTTGCATACATGGCTCCAGCGTCATCCACTGCTACGGTCCACGCCTGTTACATACAATGATGAACTAGATCTATACCTGGTTATGCATCTCAGTGCAGACTGGATGAGACTACAAGTCATTGATGGTGGGACAGTTGAAGACGTGAATTGTGTCGCAACATACAAGCTCAACGACCCCGAATATGACTATCTTGATAGACATGGGCCGTTGTTCAGGGCTACAATCCTCAGTGTAAATGACTCATCTGCCGTTGGAATGGTCATGCACCTTCACCATTTAATTTTAGATGCCCACATCTTGTTCCGATGGTTTGAGGATCTCAGAGATCTTCTGAACCATGAAGAAAAGCTTCTCAATTTTCACCCATACAGTGATTATATCACAGATTACCATAGGCACCGAAGTGGTGCCACATCTCAGAAAGCGGTCGACTTCCATGTCGATAGGATTCGGGGAGTATCGTCTGCTAAAGACGCGTTATGGCCGCCTCAGATTGCGCCACACTGGCTCAAAGGTGATAACCAGGGTTGGGCCCACCGTGACAATACTCCAGGTTCCCCCAGCGAGCGACCTCTCCTCGATGGAGACAAAAGTTGTGGAACCAAAGGTATCAGTCGTGCTGTGCTTGTGCCCAAGATCCTGGAATTGCAACACAAGTTTGCAATAACACCCCCAATCATTGCCAAATGTGCCTGCGCATTACTGAATATACGCATGACTGGAGCCAAGGAGGCAATATTTGGAATGATTGAATCAGGCAGGACCTGGCCATCTGCGGATGATAATCAACCTGATAAAAAAGAAATGGAAATATTGGAAGTCGATGGGCCGACAATCACTCACTGCCTCAATCGCACCAGGATTAAACCAGAGGAAACGGCAATTCAGCTTCTGACTAGAATGGCCAAGGACCAAGATGATATTGTTTCTCATATCTACGCTCCAATTGATGAGATATGTCGAAAGTTGGATGTTTCAGATGAGACGTCTTTTATTGACATCGTTCATCGACAAAGCTTCAACTGGATTATGGGAGAATATCAGGGGCATGCCTCGGATCCTATCAAGCCCATCGAAGCCGTTGCTCGACCTGATCTCGGTCTTTCATGGCTACCGGGTCTTTCTGAGGGCAACAAGTTCAGGCTGACCGTGTCCTACGATGATGCGCAGTTGCGGGCAACCGAAGTGTACAACATCATGACGGAGTATTTGTGCGCTGTTGCCTGGCTTTCTAATCCTGCTAACATGGATAAGAATGTGGATCAATGCGAGTTTCAAAGTCATGATATTATGGATCTTGATCGGGAGGGTCCAGGTCGCTATCGTCGGTGATGTGGAGGACAAGAAACCCTTATCGGGGTTTCCAAATTTAATCGTCTGCGGAATGTTGATATCTTCCTATGCACCATTTAGCCGTCTGCCTATCCATCATGCTTATCTTCTTAAGTATTCTTCAGGGTCTCTAGGTTTCTAAACGTATACCTGGATGACTAATAAATCAGGGTGTAGAGGGTATAGAGAAGCATGGAAAGTATACGGTAAAGATGAAAGCAATAAAATTCGGTACGCAGTGTAGTATTGGGTAGTGACAAGGAGAAAGAGGATCTACGAAGATGAAGCCTAAGTAGTGACTGGATGGAAGGCACTAGTCCCAATCAGGATTCAGGTATGGGGTGTTACATAAAGCTGGAAGAGATAAGTGAGAATTCTAGCATGGGTCCTTTACTTGGATGCTACAAAGAAAGTACAGCGAGGGGACACAAGCATATGATCAGGCCATATAATCTGTTTTGCTTTTGAAGAACCTCCATCCTTGTGGGTGCAGGGCTATTCTTGCGCCTGAACCAGGTTTGTCTCTCCTGAATATTAAGAAACTCAAAATGAAATCATCGCTTAATCCCTAACAAAGCCTCAGGGTCGCCACCTTCCAGCCAAGTGTCCATAGCTCGATAAATCTTTGTCAGCCCCTCATTGTCTAGAGTGGGCAAATCAGTCATGACCTTATGCCCAAGCCGTGCCTGCGCTGCGCCTAGATACTTGTATCCCTCAGGGTAAACACGAGTTTCTTGATCGGTAAAAACTGGAGCGTTCTTGCCATCCACGGGGATTACGCGGTCTTTCTCGTAAATAACCTTGTAGTATCTCGCTTTCCACCCAGTCTGACCAGTGGCCTTTGAAAGCTCCTTCTGGCAGAAGAAAATGAATCGATTGTCGCAGTCTACATCGAAAGTGACGCCGTCTTGAACGAAGCGCTGTGTAATCGTTGTCTTCATCTTGGCAACGGCTCGGTCTCGAGTTTTGTTTAAGTCGACCAACGTACCACATTCGCGATGCATGATGAAGTCGCCGTTTGCGCGACCTTGCTTCGACACTTCGATGAATTCGTCGATATCCATACCCCCACTCCAGGCTATTAAGGTCAGCTTAGGCTCTGCGTCATTACATTTCTTACTTGGGATTGGCATAATGAACTTGTCTGATGTGGAAGTGTAAGCTCACTGGTAAAAATATAGGTCCCCTCTTCTGAGAAACAATCCCGGTAGTTATTCCATTCTGACGCATCTCGGTACAAAGGCCATCCCTTCACGACCTCAGAGATCGCAAACCGATCCAGAAGTTCCTCCGTCGAGCCGTTATTATGGCTCCGGACTGTAGGCTGGGTTTCCTTCTCGGTGATATTGTATACCATAGCGAGCAACTCAAAACAAGTTGACTACGATAATTGGGCGGGCTGGATAGTGTGGTGGGGGAATAGTAATCTTGATCTGTGGACAATCTAATATCAGATTCAGATGATTGGGGGTTGCTGCTTTATTAAATTCTTTTACTCGGCCCGATACCGTGATCTTGATTCCCGACCGGCGGAACATCGGATGCGGTTGATGGGTCCATTTCCAAGATATCATGTAATGTGATGATATCATATAACCCGATTGCTGAAATCTGGTTCGACGAGGTCATAGTGACAATGGGAACCGCAGGCTCATACGTGGCGTGGTGCGACAACCGCTGGCTGTAACTTTATCCGGCTCTTTGCGACATTCAAGATGTTGGAATGGTGCAATATTAGAACGTAGATTCCTTTACCCATGCCATTCTTCACATCCCTCGCAGCCCCTTTAAATCTGTTGTTATGTGGGTTGAAGCGCGACCATAGGCGACTTGTCGAAGAACGAATGTGGATCGGAATCAATCATATCGGCACACTTGACTTCTTTGACATTTGTTCCTCTTCCCAAAAGGAGGCGTTCAAATTGGAGGCTATACAAGCAGCTTTGGATCAATTGTCCATTTATTGTCCAAAATATGTACGCTCAAAAACGAATTATTTCAAGCTCAATATTCGATTTTATACACCTGATCCACTCCCCTTCTGCTCTCGCTGTAGCAAGTGGGAGCCAAAATTGTCGCCTTCGAGTTATTTTCAGTTACAAAAGCAAGCTCTGTCGATCCAAGCTCTATAAAGCAACGCTCCCGTAGCCCATCAGCATGCCAGATCATTATGTGAGTTCAAGGTCGTATCGAGCCTATGACTGAACCTCCGGTAGTGCAGGTGATAAAGCAGACTCAGCAGGCACAACCGCCTCTACAACCACTGACGAGAGTGTTACCAACGTGTGGGTTACATAAAGCCTAAAAATTTGAGGGCAGACCTTTACAAATCGTTATCTCTAAGCTTAAGGCTATTTATATGGTGTTATAGTTGATTTAAATTTGTTCGAATTGCAATAATCTAGTTAGGTGGGCGGGCTGGTGGTTGATGAGGTTTAATTCTTAAAGGCTTTGGGTCTGATTAGTATTTCTTGACAGCAAGCTATGCCCAAGTTGAGCAGTTCGGCGATGGGGTCATCCAGTAAAGCACTGTATGCTCTCAATGACGCATTTGGAACCGATGAATTTGTAACTTCCGGCCCCACTTTGACAGCGGTCGCGGTGCTCAAGATCCATGAGGTAAGCTTTTTCTAAACCCTTCTCTAGCAAGAGATTCTGATCTTGTTGTCTAGGTGGTAACGAGCAGAATGGGTAAGCATCAAATGCATGGTCCGGTGGCATCCGGTGGCATCTGCCGCAAATGACGGTATCCGAGCTTTAAACTGGTTTGTAAGGAGGTAGTTGGCAGGAAGAATACTCAACACATGAATTCATAGTGGGTCCCAGATGAATTCGAACAGCGGCAGCGTTCCCGGCGGAACGACTGGTTGAATAGAAACTCAGGTTTTTCCGACGGATCATCGACTACTGTGACGTCAGTAAATCAAGCATCAAGATCCATAAATTGGAAGCACAAGGCTTTTTTAAGGCTTTATCTTCCAACTAACCTGGCGCGATATGCGAAATATATTCTCCGTGTATATCACAAGTCGAAGTTTTTTTTTCTTTTCATCCAAAAAAATCTTGTCGACCCTGGAAGCAGTCAAAGAGTCACCAAAGGGGTACCAACATGGCTACCTCCATAACCAATGGCCGTCCAGCGGCAGTGCGGTATGAGATCTCGTACCTTTCAGTGTCCACAACGGTGTGAGTATAAGGAATTGACACTAACATCTGAAAATGCGGGCTAGGACTCGCAATATAGCTATTCTGAGTGTTGTTGCCGTTATGGCAGGGAGTTGGCTCACATTTCGTGCTCAATCGCCCAACAAGTCTGATCTTCTATTATCCGAACATGACAAGAAGACGATGGTTGGGGGGCAGACAGGAGAGGATAAAGTGGGACGGGCACCATTGACGAAGACAAACGACAAGCCCTAACTCAAAGTGCGCTTCAGAGATATGTAATAAACAATGAAAGTGCACCAGTCGTGTGGTGTTACGTCACATTTATCTACAAATAGATATCAAAAGTATATTCCATTTCCAATGACTGAAATCTAACAGACGGAAGGAGAGCGATAATCGAACACCCTCACTAACCGCATTCAAAGTAGCCCAGTAATTATGATCCAGAAAAAGGAAGGAAAAAAAAAAAAAAAAAAAAAACTAAACGATACTGTATTCCCGGTATTATAGGGCATCGCATCACGTCGCTTAATTCACGTCAATATACGAGATTACGTTTCATTATAGCCATGGTATACATAATAAAAGGTGGCGCAGTAGGCATCATTCTTTAATCGCCTTCGTGATCCAGCGTATTCTACAGAGTAGTGTGGGCAAGTAGGTGCCTGGGTATGTACTTGTGAATATTACCCCCTGAAACTATAATACTGCGCTACTTGAAATGCGGTTAGCGAGGGTGTTCAACCAATTTTGTGGTGTTCATACGAAAAGGTCCAACGGAAGCCTACGTTTTCAAAAGGGTACTCTCGACAACAGGTAGGATGCTTTATTGAATAGTGGGGTTTATCACAGACTTTACATAATATCCCACTTGACAAGGATGGCGCTGACGTTTACCCCAGCATCAATTAAAGCGACCATCAACATCACACAGATTCTGTCGGATCCCGGTCGATCCGTGCTGATAAGTACTTTCACTGTAATACCGTAACAGATCTTGAGGGGACTGTGTGCAACGTATGTTATATCAACGCTTGGTCTTTGATGTATCACAAAAACGAGGGGTCAAATTGACAACGTAATGTCAGAGAATAGCCAAACTGTAAGCGAATCCCGCGCAGAAAGGGAGCCTTCAACCTCTCAACACAAGGGGTGGCTTTGACACTCATTTTCATCAAGACATTTGCCGATACAGATTTATTGTATGACGCCTCACACGACAATGAGAAATATGGTGCAAGGCTCGGACCCCGGTGGAAACTCGTTGGTTCCAGTCTAATAAAAGGTACAGAAAGATACGGACTCAACAAAAGGAATGATTGTGCACGATTTGTCACATAAACAACAGATATTGGAGTGAAAAGACCGAATCGCCAACAATCCTAGCAAAAAGGTGTTTGACATTTATTTCCAGTCAAGCCGAGATCGATGAGTCGCTCATGCAGCCACTACGAGTCACTCATGCAGCCACTGCGGAGCCGATCAAAATGTGGAATGCAACCTTGAATCTTCTGAGACACGGACATAAAACAAGACCACTCAGCTCCTGCGATAAGTTATCGGTATACGGACCGATAAGGCCAGGCCAGGGTCTACCGGGTCAACCCGAGCGGGTCCAGCGGTCATGGCGTGGCACGCCCCCACCCGGCTTTCGGCCCGGTTGCGTGCTCATAGGAGCAACGTACACTTTGAGATACGTACACAATCCCCCCACTATGTCTCAAACTCAACAAGAATTCAACAGAGGCTAGAACCTGCCAACCAGCAAGAAACTATGCCAAGAATAACCAATTCAGCCCGAAAGTTTTATGTGCCGTAGCGTAGATCTGTTTTCACCGCCGCTATTCTAGAAGGGCTCTTGAGCTCTGGAAAAGTCTTCCAAATAGAATTTCGATGATCCTTGTTCATGGATATACACCCATTCAATCCATCGCGATTGTGAGTAGAACGTACAGCGAAATTCACCCCCTAAAAGCTGTCGAACAAGCTGGCCTAAAATATATTTATAAATTGCAATGACGTCGCCCATGTCGAATTTGAATCCATCCTCAAATAATGTTGAGTAAATCTGGACTTTAGCAAGGATGTATTGGGAGTTTATTAAATGAACATGCGAAACTTGACCCAATCCCAACATGCACAAAATCTTCAAGGTCTGGCGGAAGCTTGGAAACTCGTATCCAGACTAAGCAAGTGAAAACTAAACGATTTCTTAAAACTCAAAAAAAAGAGTATTTGACGAATAATAGACCGTAGGAAATAGAAGTCTCATGTACGAAAACGAAAAGGTTACTATCAATCAGTGTGTCGTGGCGAGCAGGGATGTTCTCCCAGGATTCATCGCTTTCACGGCGAATCATTCGACCATGTCTTAGATAACTACGCACATTAGTTACGAATCTGATCCCAAGCTTACCCAAGTAATGCCTCGCTCTTGAATGCTGCGATCGTTGTCAGTGGAATTACAATATTTCTCTCTGGAAGAACGATGGACATGAATCTTTTTACACACTCTCTCTAAAACAGCCAGAGAGATCTCGATTTCTTTCCTCTGACTTGAAGTCTAATATGAGTTAGTTTGTGCAGCCGTTTGGGTAATAATGCCCCACGAGCCATTTTCCCCATTCAATTCTTGATAGCACGGACAGTAATCAAGAAATACTTTTGGATATTCAAACACATATAATACCGGACTGCCACCGAGAACACCCGGAGTGGATGACATTAGATACTTCAATTGTGGTCCGACCCTGTAAAAGACGAGAAGCTATACATAGAAACTGGGAAACCTGGCAAAAAAGAGCTGTAGAAAATCAATGTGAGAGGAAAGGAAACATGGAAACATGTCTTCTAGTTACCACCATTTCTTACCTTGAATGCTCGTATTGACTTACTGTCAGGCGCTTTGGCTGATTTCCCATTGGATGCTCCGTTCTAATTTTAAATAGTTCAGAATGTATGCTGTTCATCTGAGTACCCTACCTGACCGAAGACCAGGCAGGAACGCGTACACACACAGCGACGTATTCGGTCCGATAAGGATCTTAGAAAAGTCGTATGAATAATTTTTTTATTTCGATCTATTTCTTTTTTTTTTTTTTTGGGACAGATCACTCGTTCTCATTCACCTCACTCTCGCTTTTGCCAAGACGGTTTTGAAATTTACTTCGTTCGTTCTCAAAGTGTCGCTTATTTTTCGACGACAGGTTCCTGCAGGATAACGAGGTATCCTAGACGGAGATGCAGCACTCGGCGCTCCTCATACTTTCGTTTCTGAGCATCTATGTCGTTTCTTGGCCTTATGATACCCCTTTGGTGGATTGGAATCTAAATCAGAACCAAAGCGCTCAAGGCCCGATTGACTATTGGGGAGCCTGGCCGGACCACGAATATCATCCCTCGCCAGACAACTGGCGCTTTCCTATCTATACAATCTTTTTGGATCGGATATCTAATGGAGATCCCACAAACGATGATATCAACGGTACCGAGTTCGAGCATGTGGTCAACTCTAATCAGATGCGACACGGGGGCGACTTGTATGGGTTGCTAGATACGCTGGACTATATACATGGCATGGGCTTCAAGGTATGTTGATATGTTCTTGGTCCAATCCAGAAACTGATGGAAAGGCTTACCTAGGCCATTTATTTCGCCGGAACATATTTGGAAAACCTACCTTGGGCCTATGATGGCTACTCGCCGGCTGATACCACTCTCCTTGACAGGCACTATGGCACACTGGAGGACTGGAGACATATCGTCTCCGAGATTCACAACCGGGACATGTATATTCTGGTAGACAATACTCTCGCAACGTAAGTGGATGCCCCGGCATGGCTTTCGGAGCGTTTTTTGGGTGAATGTCCAGATGTTCATCTTGCCGGAGATTCTTGCACCTCAGACTTCCATGTCTGCTGCCAGATAGTCTCTATGTTATCTTTCTCTCATTTCCCTCTTTCTCATCCGCCTTTTGAAACGAATTCGCCTAAGGATTTGTACTTTTCCTTCTTTTTACGTGTGCTTCTTTATCCTTTATGGGCCCTCTACAGCAGCTGCATGTCGACGACTGTATCGCTGACACATCTTGCAACATAGGTTGAGCAACTTGATTGGGTTCAAAGGTCACCTTAACGGCTCGGCAGATTTCAAAGCAAGCGAATATACTGTCGAATGGGTGACGGACAGACAATATGCCGATTTTTCATTTGGAAACACCTGGAACGACACATGCGACTATCCCAACTTCTGGTACGAAAACGGATATCCGTTGACGACCATGGGAGTGCAGAATCTGAACGGGTGCTATGACAGCGACTTTGATCAGTACGGAGAGCTAGAGGCATTCGGTAATTTCCCTGACTGGCAGCGACAACTCACAAAGTTTGCTTCGGTGCAGGATCGCCTGCGTGAATGGCATAAGCCCGTCCGCGATGTAATCACTCGGCATTCCTGCTTGCAGATTGCCAGTCTCGATATTGATGGGTTCCGCTTCGATAAGGCTGTTCAAGCGACCCTCGAACCCCTCAGCGAGATGATGGCCGTCTATCGCGAATGTGCGAAGAAGCTTGGCAAAAACAACTTCTTCCTCCCCGGGGAGATCACATCCGGGAACACCTTTGGAAGTCTCTATCTCGGCCGTGGTCGTCAACCAAATCAGTGGCCAGACTCTGCAGGTGCCGCTGTTAAGCTAACAAATACATCCGAGGGGGCTTTTCTAAGAGCTGATGGGCTCCAGGCTCTTGACTCCTCCGCATTCCATTACACTATATACCGTTCACTCACGCGCTTTCTAGGCATGGACGGTAACTTGGTTGCCGGCTTTGACCTGCCTACCGACTTTATTGAGGCTTGGAATGAGATGCTCGTCACAAATGATTTCCTCAATGCATTCACTGGAGAATTGGACCCACGGCATATGTATGGTGTTTCCAACCAAGATAACTTCCGTTGGCCAGCTATCAAGAACGGTACTTCAAAGTACCTCCTTGGCCTGAACGTCATCACCTTGGTGCTACCGGGCATTCCTCTTATCTTATGGGGTGAAGAAGTGGAGCTATATGTTTTCGATGCAACTGCATCAAATTATTTATACGGCCGACAGCCCTTATCATCTCAAACTGCCTGGTGGACGAATGGTTGCTTCAACCTGAACACAACAAAGTTCTACGATTTCCCGATTGAGAAGGGGCGGGACGGCTGCAACGATATTACTGTCACATATGATCAACGCAATCCTGCTCATCCCCTGCGGAATATCATGAAGCGAATGTTTGAGATCCGGTCTCATTACCCGGTCGCAAATGATGGCTTATTTCTTCAAACAATTTGTCAACTTACGGAAGACATCTACCTTCCCGGTTCATCGACTACTCCTACGGTCACTGGTCTTTGGTCGGTCCTGCGAGCCTACTTTCCTGCAGTGCAGACAGATGCTATTCTGGCCAATGAAACCCTGTGGCTTGTTTATACAAATGGAAATACGACCAGGACCTATGGTGGGAGCTGTTCAAACAGCAGCGCTGCCTTGTTATCCCCCTTTACGTCGGGGAAAAAGTTGAAGAACCTTTTCTATCCATACGACGAGCTTACAGTTGACGAAGGTCCCACCGAGACCTACGGATGTATTAAAGGGGGTATGGAGCTGCTTCCATGGGAATACCGAGCTTATGTCCAAGCCGACATGTTCGTGGAACCCGGTCCTACCGTCACTGAGTTTGTCCCTGGTCATGATTCCAGGTTACTGTCTGCAGCAGATACGGGTGAGACCATTCCGATCCAGCTTGGATATTCTGTGGAAATGGACTGTGACATTGTTACGAGCGCGATAATCCTAAATTCCACAACGGAGAAAGGCATCGTCGCCTCTCTCGATACTTCCAGTGTGCAGTGTACCAACGTCACAGCCAGGACCACAAGCAATAACTACGTTGGGGAGATTCCGACTGTTTGGACATGGTCTGCAAACCTGACAAACATCTACCATGGAGTACACCAAATAACGGTCAATAATATGTCTACCTCTGGCACATCTGAAGTTTACACCAATGCGACCGATAGCTTTTTGATCCGCGTTGGTGTTCCTACCAACCCTTTGATCACCCCACTGGCCAATTACTCCACCAACCTTGTGCACAAATCTGATGATGGGTACTATATCAAGCACAACGCCGCAGGTGCTGACACGTTTCGGTATTCAGCTGATTTTGGGAGCACTTGGTCGAAATGGACGACATATGAGGGCGGGACCACGAGTGTGAACATTCCGAGTTTCACTGGGACATCCGAGCAGGCGTGGAAGGGAACCCATATACGGGTGCAATATTTTTCCAGGCTGACCGGGAGTAGCGATTACATCCAGGAAGGTGATTATGGTTGGAAAGAAAACTCTGTCCGGAGATTCCCTCACTTATGGTTCAACGGCCCTTTCAACCAGTATGGCTACGATGCAGGAGTGGATAACCAGATGCGATTTGATCCAAAGACTTTGCGGTGGAACTATGACTTTGTCTATGAGTGGCCCGCCGTGGGTCAGCTGAATGCATGGGGTATAGACCCGTCAGGTGTTCCTGACAATACGGAGGTCTATGGCGACGTCGGAAACTCCTCTACGATTTTGAAGCTTCCCCCGTCTTATCTCTCGTCCAACGTGATCAACATCACCGATTTGCCTCCATTTCCACACCTTGGTTGGAAAATATCTCTCAATGACGGCAATCTACGGTATGAAAAAATTCCCATCGGATCTGGATGGGCGCAACTCGCTCTCTTCCTTCTTCTGTGGGTCGGGCCTATTGTGATGGGCCTGGCTGGAGTGCTCATCTTTATACAATCGTTCTACCAAGTCAAGTTCAATAAAGACGGCAATGTTATCAAGGGTGAGACTATACCTGTCCTGTTTTGGCACAAAGTCAAAGCCAAATTTCCGAAGCACAGTGACTTGGAGGACGCAATTTCAGAAAAGGTTCTTCCAACAGGCATTGCCGTAGGAGGGATGGTCAACCAACAACGTCGCACGGTCTTGATTGCCACCATGGAGTACGATATCCAAGACTGGAAACTGAAGGTGAAGATTGGTGGCCTGGGAGTCATGGCCCAGCTCATGTCCCAAAACCTGAAACACCAAAATCTCATCTGGGTGGTTCCATGTGTTGGAGACATTGACTATCCAAAAGACGAATCGATTCAACCTATTCAACCATTCGTGGTAACCATTCTTGATAGGCCGTACTTGGTCCAAGTTCAGTACCACATCGTGGAGAACATAACCTACGTCCTGCTTGATGCACCGGTGTTCCGGCAACAGACAAAAGCGGAACCTTATCCACCGCGTATGGATGATCTTGACAGTGCAATTTATTATTCAGCTTGGAATCAGTGTATTGCAGAAACAATCAGGCGAACACCATCTATCGACTTTTACCACATCAACGACTTCCACGGGTGTGTCGCACCGCTATACTTGCTGCCAACTCGCACCATTCCAGTTTGTCTATCCTTGCATAACGCCGAATTTCAAGGACTTTGGCCACTAAGAACACAGAAAGAGAAAGAAGAAGTCTGCTCCGTATTCAATCTTCCGATTGACATCGCAACCAAATACTGTCAGTTTGGAAATGTGTTCAATCTTCTACACACGGGTGCTAGCTATCTCCGATTCCATCAGCGCGGTTTCGGTGCAGTGGGTGTGTCTCAGAAGTATGGAAAACGATCATGGGCCCGATACCCAATTTTCTGGAGTCTTAGCAGCATTGGCAGCCTTCCAAATCCAGACCCTTCTGATACAGGTTCCGTGGACCAAGGGGCAGAAGTGCCGGTCAATATTCAATCCGATGCAGAACTCGTTCATGATAAATTACAGGCACAGAGATGGGCTGGCCTAGACGAGGACCCGAACGCAGACTTGCTGGTGTTTGTGGGACGATGGTCCAAGCAGAAAGGAGTAGACTTGATCGCGGATGTTATGCCGGGAATCTTATCTACTAGACCACTCGTGCAATTGATTGTTATCGGCCCCCTCGTTGATCTATATGGCAGACTGGCTGCGATCAAGTTGCAGCGGATAATGGAAATGTACCCAGGCCGCGTGTTCTCGAAGCCAGAGTTTACGATTCTACCACCATACGTATTCTCTGGTGCCGACTTTGCTCTCATCCCGTCACGAGACGAGCCATTTGGACTGGTTGCCGTTGAATTTGGTCGCAAGGGTGCTCTCGGCATCGGTTCTCGCATTGGAGGTCTGGGCCAGATGCCTGGTTGGTGGTATACTGTAGAATCCGACTCAGCTCGCCATCTTTTGCATCAATTGAGGACTGCCATTGAATCTGCCTTGGAGTCGTCCCCAGAGACTAGAGCAGAGATGCGTGCAAATTCTGCCAAACAACGCTTCCCTGTTCTTGAATGGGTTCAAAGGCTCGAAAAACTGCAAAGAACTGCAATCGAGATTCATCACAGCAAGAACAGAAACAGTGTCATAAGTCATGCGCAAGACGCTCAGACAGGCTCGGATGTACAGGGCTTACAGACCTCGGGGTCCCGCCCTGGTTCCCATCAGTCAATATCTGGGGCTTTGGAGATGACACCAGAGGGAACATCAGAGCCCATGGAGCCTTCACTTCTGGAGCTACAGGCAGTCGAGCTTGACAATATACAGGAGCCCGACAGCGCCAGAAACAGCGTTCTCGGTCGTAAACTGTCACTTGGTCGAAGATCTGGACCCGGACAGGGCAGAAGGCGTCTCATAAAGAGAGCTCTGCGAGACTCTCGGGCATTAGAGGGTGATTATACGGACACCGAGGATGATGGAGCCGAAACGCCACAGGAGGAGAACATCTCTCCAGAAGAGGCAATGGCAGCAATCAATCAAACTCTCAGATCCCAGGATTTTGACGCATCATCTCTCAAAAATAGAGACTTTCATGATGACTCTCCTAGCAACTCACCACACTTTGTCTCCAGGGACGCTTCTCCAGTCAGGACACCCATCCATCATGATAGCATCCTTGGTGATGCTACGCCTATTACTCACACACGTGCTCTGTCCACTCTTTCATTGGTATCTGTCTTCGAGGATCACGACCAACCTGTCTTCAATCTTCAAAAGGTCGACCCTACTTTCACTGACAGCATGGGTTACTTCACCCGCAACTTTGAGAAGTTGCTCGCGAACCTGAACAAGAAGAATTCGATCACAGATCACTGTATCGAATTGTATTTGATGAAGAGTGAGCGGAAGTTTTTCGACATGTACACCAACGCGCAATTGAAGAAGCAACCCAAAATTCTGGAGCGTCCCCTGACCAGACTTGCCTCGAGTCATGCTGCTGATGACACGGAGCATGATAGCACCTCGTCTGCAGCTGAGAATTTCAGATCAAATGGAGCAGATGACATGGATCAATGGCTGTCCCGTCTTGGATACAAGAGGCCTATCGCGATACAAAGGTTCATGAGATGGCGTGTCGGAAATTGGCCCGTATACGCTCTATTCTTGGGGCTAGGGCAGATCATTGCAACGAATTCAGCCCAAATAACACTTTTGGTCGGCCAAATTGGCGAGACTGCGGTCAAACTCTACGTGATTGCAGGAGTCTACTGTGTGTCATCCATTGTTTGGTGGTTCTTGTTCTATCGCTTTCCATCCGTGGTAGTCCTCACTCTCCCCTGGTTTATTTACTCCATCGCATTTGTTATTGTCGGCATCTCACCTTTTGCGCCCTCGTCTATCGGTCGAGCCTGGGCGCAGAACATTGGGTCGGGCGTTTATGCTGTCGCATCATCCAGTGGCTCGTTGTTCTTTGCCCTCAATTTTGGTGATCAGGGTGCTGTCCCAGTTAAGGATTGGATGTTCCGCGCAAGCCTGATCCAAGGCATTCAGCAGCTCTACACCGTCGCTCTGTGGTTTTGGAGCTCCCGTGTCACCGCGGTAGAGGTGGAAGGCGTTACCACAGCCGCCTTGAGTACATGGAGACTCACGGCTGTTGTGATGCCCATTGCTGCAGTGTGTTTCACCATCGGCGCGCTTCTTGCCCTAGGCCTACCCCAGTACTACCGTCAAGCGCCAGGAAAAATCCTCTTTTTCTATACATCACTCTTCCGCCGACGCGTCGTTCTCTGGTTCTTGTTCATGGTGATCATCCAGAATTGGTTCCTCTCCGCCGTCTTTGGTCGCAATTGGTCATTCCTCTGGTCATCCCAACACGCGAAGTCATGGGAGGTCCTTGTCCTGGTCTTGTTCTTTTTTATTGTTGTTTGGATTGCTGCTCTTCTCGTTTTTCGTTTTCTATCCAAGGAGCATAGTTGGATCTTGCCTGTCTTTGGTCTAAGTCTTGGTGCACCGCGCTGGGCACAGACCTGGTGGGGAGCATCGAACATTGGCTATTATCTCCCATGGGCCGGGGGTCTGACATCTGGGGCCCTCGTGTCGCGATGCCTCTGGCTCTGGCTAGGAGTTCTCGATGAAATCCAGCAAGTGGGTTTGGGAATGATTCTTTTGCAGACATTGACAAGAGTTCACGTCTGTTTCGTTCTGCTGGCCGCGCAGTCTCTTGGATCCATCGCCACGATCTGTGCGCGTGCCTTTGCGCCCGACAACATAGGTCCTGCGGGTGTCTTTCCAGATGTTGGCTCGTCATTGGATAGAGTTGGTAATGCTTGGTTTTGGATTGCGCTTTTCTTCCAGCTTTTGGCTAGGTGATTCTTCCATCCTCCGCACCCCCGTCTTACCTTTCATTTTGGAATATTTACTTACCAAGTTTAACAGCTTTGGCTTCCTTCTTTTCTATCGTCGAGAACAGCTTAACAGGCCGTGATAATGTGCTTTGTGAGAGCAGGGATAATTCACTTTATTTACGGAGGATTTAATGTGCAATGATGTATGAATAATTTTGACAAGAACATTGAATCATAGGTAATGAACACAGATTCACCAACAGAGTCTTGCCTCTTTTTTCTTTTCAGGATAAGGTGACCACAATAACATTTTGGAAAATTTGATGCTTTGCTCGACGAGTCAACATTGATCGAAATTGCCAAAAGCCTCTGTTGAAGGATGCTCCGGAAGCTTTCCGGAGGTCTCACATCTTAGTATTAATGGACAAAATCCTTTGTCTATTTTGCATTCATGCGCAGGAATATTCAAGAGATGGTTATTCCACTATGGGAGCCTATCTCATCACCAACGAAGTTCGAGAGATCGGAGTATATACAAACTACATATGTCATGGAGCAGTAAATCTTTCTCCGACATGGTATAATGGGAGCCATAGATCGCTTTAGCCGGTTTATTACCAGACCTGACCCTATTACGGATAGCATCATTACAATACCATTATATCCCCGAAAAACTAAATATGAACATGCCCTCGCTCTTTGGTTAGGTGCACTGCCTGAAGACAATTTACTACACTGGACAAAGTCCGATCAATGTCTCAACGCGTGATAGAAGATGTTTCGGTACCTATGTCCAGCTGTGCGCTAGAGACATGACATTAGATCAGCATCACCTTGAGCATGAATCACACTATCCCCATCTATATTCTTCGTCATGGTCTCAAATGGAGCAATGACAGATAAAGTCCGGGTTTGAGAGCTTGAAGGCGGGGGTTCATCTAATAATTTACATATGCCAATGGTGAGATGACATATAGGGGCTTGGGAAATGCAATTGTAAAACCAAGGATCGCAACGGACATTACATGAATATTTGATTGGATGCACACCTGTAATTTGGACGACCATGATACTCAAGCCACCCCTCCCATTCCATCATGGAGGTCTCAGCGATAGTCTTTGGGACGCCGATCGCTCGTGGTGAAGACTGGCAAGTTTCTTTTTTTTTCTAGCCAATCTTTGCTCTGAATTTGCCAAGGCCGTGGTCTCTGCGTATTCCGTTGTATGTTTAATCGAAACTGGGCAAAATTCCTGACCGGGGCCAGATCTTACGATCAATTCTTGCATCAATGAGATTTCGATGAGTCTCCTCTGTCCTTTCCAATCGGCCTAGGATCTGGAGCAATGTGTCTTTCGGTTGCCTTTAGATTTCGACTAATGTCTGCAGAGTGCCTATTATTTCTGCACTATGTATGCGAATCCCGAGACCATAACTGGGATGCGTGTGATATGCACCAAGTTATGGCAAAGCTTCGATGAAAGTGGTTCGCACGTTCTCAGACAGCGAAATAACATCTGTCTCTCGAGTAAGACTGGCCTTGTTATAGAGATAGACTTTATTCGCTCTGATTATGCATCATCAAGCAAGCCTGCGACCGTATTCTCCAGCGCCTTAGTATGAAGATAATCGATCTTAAGTATGTCCGCCATATGGATCAGGCTCGTGAAGATTTGATTGCTTGATTTCGGTTCATCGACCTTACTTTGACAGGCTAATCTCATAACTTGTCATAGGTACCCCTTCCAGAAAGGATATGATGGGATTCTTTGACAACTCAAGCTATGCTTCTAAAAAGTATAAATATCGAAAGAAATTAAACTTCCACCATTTCCTTGGTAGCCTTCTGAGATCCTCCAAACGTATCTGCGTATCGGCCCTCCATCCACTCTGATACTGTGATGGGAGCGTGTTTCGCCACGCCACCTTCCTCAATGCAACTTGCAAGACACTTTACCAGAAAGTCCGGGTTACCATCGAAGAAAAACGGAACACTATATCTCTCAGCACCTGTCTTGTTTATAACGCGGTGCAGGTTAGACACATAGCGGTTATTGGTCCAACACATCATCAGATTGCCAGTATTGACGACAACAGCATCGGAGATCGGTTCGACATCGACCCACTCCTCTGTTTTGCGGTCTCGGACTTGTAGGCCCCCTGTAGAGTCCTGAAGTAGGATTGTAACAGCACCGAAGTCGGTGTGGGCACCAATTCCTAAGCAAGCTGTTAGAAGGCGATCCACAGTATGTCCATAGTGTTTTCCTAGCATTGAACGCGGCCATACCTCGTTCTAACTCCGAAGCATCGGGGTCCTGTGGGGGATAATGAAGCAGACGAAGCACGGCAACTGGATGTTCGCAAAACTCATCCAAAAACTCATGCCCTCCTCCCAGAGTGTCAAACAGAACACTCAACACGTTCTTTGCGACTTTCGACGCCACAGAATGGTAGTCATCAACAGTTTTTTCCATACAGCTGGCTCCTTTACCTCAGAAGGATACTTATTCGGCCCTTGCGCCCATTTTCTCGCCTTAACATAGGGATCATCAAGCGGAAGATCTTGTGCCAGGAAGTAACCTTCTTTTAGGTCTCCCTTGGTGAGCTTTTCAAAGTTCTGAGACCGTAACCGCTCATAGTCGCGGTTAAATTCACCAACATCTTTTTTTTTTTCGCGACTCAGAATGGCCATCCTATATTTGATATCACAGGATATGATGCTTACCTTTGTTGTATTTGTCTTTGATTTCATTTGGGAGCCTGAAGAAATCCTCAGACTGACGAAGAATTTCCTTTTGAAGGTTCTCGGGGATGCCGTGATTACGCAATTGGAAGAATCCGTAATCTAGACAAGCACTGCGGATCTCCTCCTCGAGCTTTGATCTTGCTGCCTTGTCCTCCCCGTAAAAGGCTGGTGTTATGGTCAGTAGGTGGTTGATGACGCCCGTTGTTGAGGAAGCTTACGGGTAAAATCGATAACTGGAGGAGCTCGGCCCATCCCTGCTGGATGGTATGTTATTTCCAACTAAGGCCTGGATATATTTGATGCTACTCTTTGAATCAAAAATCGATGTTTTAAGTATGTATGGGAAACGATCGAAGATTGTAGAAAAGTTCGGCCGGGCTTATCTTGCTCGCAAAGTTATCTTGCTAGACCGGGCTTATCGTATCGTGCTCGGCCGTAGGTGTCATACTGATAGGCATGAGCTTTGACCTTGCGAATTTTATTGCTAAGTGTCATCTTGCCGAGGTGAACTGCCCAATGTCACCTGACTAGGTCAATATGGATAAGTCAGCCATGTTCGGCAATACAATGCCGTTGTCCGGGATATTGCCATTGGGTCATGTAACAGAAGCATTCTTCACAACTTGAACAATTCATCTATCTCATCTACCATGCCTGAATTATTGGTACATTGCAAGATTTCCAGCTTTGACTTTCTTTTAACCTCAGGGCGTCTATGCCGATGCGCAAAAGAGACCATATATACCAGTTCCAGTAAAATTTAAACTCCAACACTTGTAATGGATTATGGATGTTGTCTATGCATTCGTCTGCGTGATTGGATAGATTTGGTCTTAAGTGACTCCAGGAGACAAGATTCAATGAGGGTGGGATATTCTTATTGATTAACAGCAACATAAGTGCCGTCAATGGCTTGACTCCTGTGCTAATGGTCAATAGTGCTATTAACCAACTGTATGTTGGGCGCTTGTCCTGACTTTATCAAAAGTGATATGGCTGGTGCAAACGTGTTGCTAGGGCTGGCTCCAAGTATACTGGCAGTACTTGGCTCCAACATTGACGAAACATCTCTGCTTGCGGTAGTAGGGAACCGTCCGTTTCTCGCGCTGATACTGGCAGCCAGGTCCCCCGCTGTGATTCCCATGCGACCTCTGGAGTATCGCGATCCACTTGAGGCTACTAAGGCTCGCACTGATGAATTACCGCTGAATTTCTATTCATGCCCTGTCGAAGTAGTGATTCCATCGTTGAACATGGTCCTGGATTTGCAGCTATAGCAAACACCATAGAGCTGACGCTTTCCCTTGGGCTTCAGACTATATTATCATTCGCACCAGGCTACCCTTACTTTATCATTATCTGGGCGTTTTTGGGGCTCTTTGCCCACTCATGTGCCGCACTTGGGCTGCGTTTGCGCACGCGGAGAGCTGATCATGTTCAGAGTGGCAAACACTGGTGGGGTTTTATCACTCATATCGGCGAGGTGGTTGGCTTGCCGAGTCATACAACTGCAGCTGGTAAGAATGACCTCTACAACAAGCTGAAGTGATTATCAACGGACTATTCGACCGCCAAAGTTCCTTTTGAAGTGATTGACTATATTTACCTGGACAGTGAACTTATTCTTGGCTGTGTTGACATCTTGTCATGTTACCTTGGGTACGCTCATATTCTCCTGTATGCTGTTCATTTCAGCACGTGATGCAGTATATGTGCTTGGACGCTTTATGTGCTCAGTGCTTGTCTGCCGGATTTTGCTTATGTACGAGTTGGCGAAGCTGAGGGTGCTGTATAACCAACCTCTGGCAGTTGCAAGCGAAATGGGAAGTTATCATCGACAGTTCACTGACTAATATGAAACAGTTCGATTTTGATCCACCGCATTTGATTTCTTATCTTGCATTCTACTTCATTCTTACCACTCACAGTAAAGCTTACTTTCAATTACATGATATAGATAGATCACCTGGCAGCGGAGAGAACACTTGTCGATCGGAGCGCTACAATTGAGTACCACAGAAGTATTTTGCACACCACATTAATGGTATTAGGTAAGTCGCAGTATTCAAGATTCTGAAAAATAAAATCGAGTACATACCCAGGTACCTACTCGGCCACACTACTCTGTGAACTACGTTGAGATATGAAGATGATTGAGTTTCTTACCCAGGACTGAAATATTAATGTATCTTTTCTTCAATTGAGCGTTAAATTGCACGTTGACTTGGTTTAAGCGAGATGATATGTATGCTTTTGATACTTGAGGTAGCATTTCGTCTGAAGTACAATTACTGCACAAAGTAGATAACATTTGGAGAGACTGCGTTGGGAGAAGCGGATGAAGGCAGTGGTAGGTGATCGGAATGTAGGAAAGGCGGTGTGTAAATAATAGGCAGAATACTAGTGCTGTAAATGAAAGGCGGTGAACTGGTCCCGACTAGCCCGTCCCAGGAGTCTCAATCTCAACTCTATGGAACACGATTCAATATCTAGCGGGGCTTTTGACCCTGCTTTTTGATGTACAAAGGAATATTACTGGATCAATTAAATACCCTAGCCAATGAAGCTAACACGACGTGTCACAAAGTACCTAATAGTATGGTTGCCAAATCACTCGGAATCATAGCCATAGCATAGGTAGCCACCCTGGGTATTCATAACCTTGCCAATAGTAGTGTTTGGCATGATACTGAAAGAAGATAGCTCATAGTGTAATGTGGCATTCTGCCAGCCGCCTGCGGGCTCAACGTTGGCAGTCTCGTTCAAGGTAGGACCGCTGATATCGTAGAGTCGGTTGGCAGGATCTTGCTTCTGCCACAGCCACCAAACCCGGTCAATGTACATGTGGTGCATAAAAAATATAGCATCTCCCGGCGAGCTTTTAATGTCCGACATCTGATAGGTTTGAGGGCTAGTTAGATCATGGCAGCCGCAAAAAGGAAGATTGAAGCCGCAAAAAGGGAAATAGCAGTCGTGAAAAGAATTTAGTACTTACAACGCCACCAATGTAGGTGTGGACACCTTTGTGAGGAATGTTGGAAATGCAGTTCCACCAGGGAGAGTAGGTGTTGTATGAGTTGCACATTTTGAGGACCGTGCTGTTAGCATTGGCGATTGCCTCTTCGTTATTGAATGCGCGTCGGAGGCAGTAATCGGTATCCTCATCTCCAGGTCCAATGTGCAGAGTATAGTTGGCAAAACGGCCATCCTGGACGCAACTTCCAGATCCAGTTCCATTGCCTCCAAAGGCGTCAGGTCCCCACATGGAAGAACCCCACATATTTCCACTGTCTGCGTCCTTTGCTTCATCCCACCAGCTGAAGAAGTTCAAACGTTAGAATAAATATCACTCAGACAAGGAAGATACTCACGGAATGGAACCAGTGTAGCCGCACTCGTCACGGAGAAGAGTCTCATAGATGTGCATGTAGTAGCGGTGCCAGGGAAGGAATTGACCCTAGTTGATTTGGGTTAGTTTTGGTGACGAAGCAAGAGTTAATACGACTCACCACATGGTGGATGATGTCGGCATAAGCCGTGTTGGTCATTCCACGGTGAAGAGCCTGCAGATCGCTGAAGCGGCTGGTGGTGGCAGTCAAACCAGACTTGGCGGGCTTTTCCATCAAACACTGAACGGCATCCAGAAAATCGTTCTGTTGCACCTTAGACAGATGACGCCACTCCTTCCGGATAGTCATCTTCTCCTTTGTGCAACCGCCAGAGAAGTAGCCCGGAATGGTCTCCTGAGTACTCGCATGGCCGTTGGCGGCGCGTACATGATTGTAATGAGAGTGAGGAAGCGAAGCAGCCGCACTAGCAACCAGGCTGAGTGCGGCCCCGAAAATAGCGAAGTGCATGTTTAAAAATGAAAGAACGATGATAAAAGTGAGCGTTAAATATGACTCCCAAGGAGAGGTTTCAAACCAGGAAACCAGAGAAATGAACGTTGAAGGGATGAATCACCAATCCCCAATGAGAAAAATAAGTGCTTATATACTTCATTCTAGTACCCGCCCAATTTCGCTTTCCAAAGTTGCCACCACGGAGCACGCTGGCCATGCCAAGTTGAAACGCACTAATAGTATCCATTTTCTCCGGGTGAATGTTAGAGCCTGAATGCTACCCACTTCCGGTTGTGATTACTTTGGTATTCTAGGAAGGAGTCACAGCGTTCTAGTTCTGGGCCTTGGCTATGCCGATCATTTACTACTTTGAATTCCAGGAATAGCTTATCTACCTACAGACCCTCACAACGCTTTTTCTACCTCAGGAACGGTTCCTTTTCATTTCGGGCTTTCGAGAGAGGCTACGAAGAGGCTGTTGTAAAGCATCTTGTTACATTCGAGTTGTTTTCTATTACATCAACCGAAACCCTTGCGAAGCCGCGCATGGTTGTTCGCAGGTTGATGTGAAATGCTTAATATTCCAAGATTTCTTTTGACAGGAGAACCATTCAAAGTCAGGTAGGGCTGACGCGGCAGGATATTCAAGGACCAAATTTACAAATTTGCCATGGGCCTCGTGGCGTTGTGGCTTGGCGTGCCGGCGACTAGCCCTAGTTTTTTGAGTGCTAGCTTTCTTAGCTAGTGGATCGTCGTGATCCTGCAGTGTTCCGCGTTTGATTATCGTCTACGATCGCTTAAAAAATAAACACCTATACGGAAAAAAAACTGCTTGAGAAATTGGCATGTAGTTTCATTTTCTACCGCGGATTATATATTAGCCTGCGCCCCGCTATGCAGTTTTGAAGTCTTGGCATCGGAAGGAAGGCAGTCCATTCCCCAAGTCAGTCAACGCCTTCCAGAAAATGCCGACATTAGTCTCCAATGGCAATTAAGCATTCCTCAAATCGTTGGCCCATGCCAAAGTCAGTGATCACTTTTAGAGAAGTACAGGCAAGTGAGAGGGAGCTCTTTGAGAGATTCGATTAAATAAGATCGTAATTGTGGTATACTGAGCTTATGTCCATGGCTTAGGCCTCAGATGCTTTAATCTTCCATGATTACCCATCAAAATCACATGATTCTCTTCGGAGTTATCCAAACCCGACAGGTCTTCCATATTAGCCTTCGTACCGAGTCGGACATGCAAGTTGAAACAACGGCCGGCCCGACGCCAAGCTTTTACTGCGTAAACGAAGCAAACACTGCCAAGCAGAGAAAACCGCTAGCTGAAATATTGCGCCAGCGGAAGCAATTCTTATCTCCTATAGATTATGCATTTAGAAAAGGAGGGTTATTTTTGAAAATAAATAGGCTGAAGGTCCGCCTTTGAGGTTTGCGGCTTGGCTTTTGAGTCGCAAGTCGTGACTGAGCTTGTCCGATTGTCTAATCAACCTACTCTTCCCGACCCAGCACTGATCGATAATTAGCGCTAAACTGATTGATTGACCTTAATATATGCACCGGAATGCTCCGGTTCATTGATCAGATTCAATTCCGCAAGGAACCTACGATCCCGTAGACGGGAGAGTGACTAGCGCTAGTCCTGGATGCTTCGACAGCCGAATGACGCGGCCTTTTTCCCATCCTTGGCAACAGAAAGCGGCCCTCCAGCGGGCCCTCCCTATAATGTTTATATAATCTAAATCGGCGGTGCCCTCCTGTCTGTTATCTTTTCAGATTCTGCTCCTATATCTCTCTAAATTGTGAGATGCTCAATGCTTCTATTTCTTCCACTTAGCCCCAACTGTCTCATACGAATTCATCGTTGATACTACTCTGCGAAAATTCTGTACTATCCCACATGGGAAGCTCATTGGAGTTTCAGCATGTTTCTGCAGTCAGCCACCAACCCACATCTATTCTACGCTACTTTCCCAACAAGCGTGAACGGCAGCCATCTAAAGATAACCCAACATCCCCACGATTTATTTCAGTCAGAAATTCACTCCTCTAAAAATGACTAGGGCCTTATCAGTTCCCTCTGTTTGTTAGAAATTAATCACGAAGAAATTAATCACGAAATGAAAGGCTCTAGCAGAATAAAATAATCTTAGAAGAATGTCCGAATGGCTGATTTAGTGGGATTGTCGGCGCGGCCAAAGCTTCACATTAGATCTTGCGCAAAAACGCTCCCTGTCGTGTTTTTGGAATACCCACATATCATATCCTAACCAATCTTTCCACCGCATTTCGTATAAAAGTCTTACCCAGTTACGCTGTGAGCTTTATAAGGGTGGAAGATCACCCTGAAATTCGCCGACAATCGCAACCTTGATACAGATAAGCCTTATCATAGGGTGTCCATAATATAAAAGAGTGTCGCTATGACTTTCTCGCATCCCTTGAGACTCTGGAATGTCTTCCTCTGTATGATAGGCATTATGCGAATTCAAGTTCCGGTCTGCGGTATTCCAGGGTATGAGAATGCAATGGATGTATGACTAGATATGAATAGCTCATTGATCGGGTAACAGAGTTGTGAAAATGGGAAGATAAAGCAGACACGAGTCACCTGATAATGACTTGTGACAGCAAGCTAGATGAGCCACTGGTGTGAAACTCTATGTCGTCATTAAGTTCTATGATTGAACACCACTAAAGTTGGTTGAGTGTCAAATTGACGATATGTAGAATTATGCAGTAATTATACTTCGATCATACCCAGGCCCCTACCCAGGTCCCTACCCAGTCATACTACTCCTCAGGCTACCATAGAACGTGAAGGTGATGAAGGAATGATTACCACTAAGCGAGCGCCTTTTATTACCCTGTCTTGAATTGTTAGCGTCTTTTTTAGCTCCAAAAGCACTCTCTTATGTGGGATTGGACCAAACTATGCGTTGTACATTTTTTTATTTTTTCAATCCGAAACACTACACCGCGATTAAGATTTTAACGAAACCCAGTGGTTATTACTTGAGATAGCACGGAATAGCCGGTCAACTGTTCGAGAACCTCATGTCCAGAGCCAAGCCAGCGACTGTGTTCCATCCATAATGTGTTGTTTGCGTGGCCGGCCTTGTAGAAATCATATTCAGCAGGACAATTGTCGCTGATGATTCGATTGAAGACAAACCCGTAGTCGGCAAATCAGTCTTGGAACTGGGCTCTCGCAAAGGCAGGAGTAAGAAGGAAAGCGAGAAAGAGGAGATGAAAGAACATTGGAAGAGATGCCATGAATAGCGTTGGCTGGAATGAGTGTCAAAACCGTGAGTGAAACGCTCCTCGAAAGAAACCCAAACTTTGCTGGATGCTCTTTCTACAGCGGCAAGAGAGCGAAGTAAATAAATGGGTCTTACTCTTCAGCTATGGGATTCGTTTTAAAATACTTTAAGAGAGGCGCTACTCAGTCGGCCCGCATACCAGCCCTATGGCTATTTTGAGCTGGTGCGGCCCAAGGCGCGGATAAGGATGGAATCCACCATTTTTGCTGGCTTGGGGTTTGGAACAAATAACAGTCAGCAAATCTTGATCCAAATTAAATTGACTTTTATGGAGGGGAGAAGCGACCAGCCATAGGTCAGTTATCCAGCAGCCCGCCAGGATAAGCAGCGTCGGCATAAGCAGCGTCAGCAACGAACTAGAGTCTGAATGGAATAGTCCATGGCTCTGCATCACATGGATGGAAACGAGTGATTCAGCTCCGATTTGGGCCGCAATTTTAGTCCATCTCCGATTCATTGGTTGCTCCGCCTATCCTGCAGGGTCCGGTTTTCTGCCTTAGCGGCGCCCCGGCAGCAATCATGTCTGGTGGGAAAGAGGAAATGGCTCAGATTCCTATCATAATTACACCAATAGAGTAGAAGAAAATGGCCTATTCATGTTGCAATATTATTATGGGCAGCAGTGGTAATGGGAAGCAGAGAAGGAAGCTCATCTCCGCAGTGAAGCACTGTTACACCCATATCCCACGGCGACTGATGCAGTAAAGATTTCTTTGAAAGATTTCTAAAAATAGGATAAACATGTGAAAATCGTTGCATGTCAAAGATGATCTACTATAGACACACAAAGGGAACTGTCATCGGAGAGCTGTATACTGGCCCGATTTGCATGACGTCATCGTTCAAGCTCGAAATCTTGATGTGAAGATCCGATCTCTGTCAACCCCTTTCCCTTTGCATCAATCCGCCAACAGATACGATGGAGCGTCCAGGTTGGTTACCCTATACTTTTGTTTTGCAAACATATCGTTAATCCGCGTGTGCAGTGGAAGACATCGTGAAGGTCATCCCTCTGCTTACCCAGTCTCCTCCATCGTTACAACAAAAATGCATTGAGCGATTTTTCACGCGCGATGCCTCATTCTATCATCCATTCTGTTATGTTCCAAGTTTTGAAGGGAGCAGATGGTATGTGCTGAAAATCTTTCAATGGTACAAAATCATGTCCCCGCGGATTGAAATGGAAATCCATTCTGTCGGTGAGTCGTATCATGCTCTGTACCCTAATCCACTTACTGAGGATGTCTAGCATATGATGAGAAAAACCTCAAGCTTTACATTCACATGTCCCAAATTTTTTCAATCTGGATCATACCCTTCCATGTCGCACCGGTGACTCTGACAACGGTCCTTGACCTGACCACCGACTCCAGCCATAGTCATGACGATCACCCCCTGTACTATATCAAAAAGCAGGAGGATCTCTACCAGACTTCGGAGTTCATCAAATTTGTGTTACCCCACGTGGGACACTGGCTGGTTTCGGCCTGGCATCTATTCGCAACCTTCTTCTGCATTGTCGGTGTTTTTGCTCTTTGGCCAATGCTGTGGCTAGAAGAGAATGGCCACCTGCCTGGTCGAATTGCCCAAGGTAACCTGGCCTATGGCATTGATCAAAAGATTCCGGATATCAAACAGAAATGATCCGGGGCCGGTGTCCAAGTAGACAGAATAACAGATAATAGACTATGTATGTACTTGATGAAGTTCACCTACAATAAGACTCGTTGGAGGCAATGTACTATAACTGCGTAGATTTGGCAAAATTTACGCGCGGTGTAACCCCGTGGACTCGGACTTCGGTATGTATTGAACATTGCTCGTAAAGTATCACCGTATTTGCGGTCATCCAATTCCGTCGTACCTTATGACTCCTGTGAAGAACTTAATCCTTTTTGTGTTGCCTTTGCAACGCCTTGCGGAACTCATGCTCTTTCTCAACAACCAGCATTGGCAAACCACGTCCAATACCGAACAGCACAAAGAAAGCCCACTTCCATCGGAAAGGATTGACAGCCAGCACGAAAATGTACCAATAGATGAGTTCGGCGTAAGTGAAGAAGTCAAACGCTTTTGTGGGCGCAAATCGTTTCATGAACCGTGTAAAGTCGATCCAAGTCTTCATTTGCTGCTCAGTAGGGCGAGTAAGGGGATCCAGCAAGAACATGAGGAAGAATCTCGTGTAAACACCGATATGCATGTTCCCGACCGTCCCAATTGCATTAATATAGGTGCTGTTCGTACCGACGATGGATAGGTAGTCAGGGTAGGGAGGGAAGACCTGCAGATACCAGTTGGGAGGGCCGAATTCTTCGTCGTCAAGGATTCGGTCTGGTAGCATATTGAGTGACGGGCGTTTGAATCCGGTTGCCATCACAATAACATCACCCTCCACCAACCGCTCCTTGCCTGGGCCTCCCTTGGGCACACCTTGAGCTCGGTAATTGAATACGATGCCGTGCTCCTCGACCGAAACAATATCGCCACGTAGCCATTGGGCCTTTCCTTGGCGGATCTGGTCAAAGAGCTCCGAGTTGGCCATAGGAGTCTGGGTGTAGAGTCCATCATCGACTGGAGCAATATCTTGGAGGTCTCGATAAAAGAATTTTCGCAGGAGCCCTTCAGGTATCCAGGAGAGAGGGGTTTCTTGGCCGAATATATTGCATGCGAGTAAGGACTGGACCAAGATGTTCCGAGGAATGATCCACTTATCAGATCTGGAAAGGACATCAATCTCAGCAGCACCAGACTTGACGGCAAATTCTAGCGCCTCGATAGCACTAGCTCCACCACCAATCACGAGAACCTTCTTGCCCTTGACATCTTTTCCGTCGAGATTCGATGAATGGTAGATGTTGCCTTTGAATTTTTGTTGATCAGGCAAAGTAGGCATCAGCGGGTCTCCACAGACACCCACGGCTGTGACAACGCCGTCAAATACGCCGTACTTCTCTTCGTCGTTATTGATGACCCATTGGCCGTTCGTGTTTTTCTCAACGGATGTGACAGGGGTGTCAAAGACGGTGCGCCGCTCAAGGTCATAGCGTTTCCACAGAGCGACGATTTGCTCTTTGATCTGGGCCTGGGTTGGGTAGGTGCTGTTGTATTGGACAGACGGGTGGAATCGGTACATGAGGCTATTGACCTGGAGTGCAGATGTCGAATTGACCCTCTGAAAGCCATTAGCTTGCGATTGAAGAAAAGCTTGTCAAATACGTACACTCCAAATTCCGCCTAGACCTTTATCTTGAGACCGAGACTCAAATATTTGGACATCAAAACCATGGCCAACGCAATGGGCGGCCGAGGAAACGCCAGTCAACCCAGCGCCAATCACGGCAACTCTTTGACGCGGGGCATCTGAGCTGCTGCTACTGGCCTCAGGTGGGGGCGGGACAGGAGCGAAAACATAGCTCAACACCAATTGAAGAAGCCAATAGAGCCAATTGAAGGTCTCTACGAATGGATGGCGGATAATAGTCGGGATGGAAGATGTCGCCATAGCAATTGGAATGCGTGTGGGTGAAGGGGAAAATAACAGTAAGAAAAGCAAACAAGCCCAGGAATCTAGACTGCATTTGTATTCCAACTTATTATGAGTGACGTGAATGTGGAGCAACATAGCTTGGTCTTTTTAACATGTGAAATCCTACTGTCAACGCCGTGACGTCATACACCTACGGCATCAGGAGTTTCTAAAGAAATACATCAAAACACTTGCGATGAAACCCGAGCTGGGTATATGATTTGTATGATTTTCATGTGATTCTGATGCCCAATAATCAGAAGCTTCGGAGTACAGCAAGATGCCCATGGCTCTGGTGCCGGAATATGCCATAAAGTTAAGTCCCTGAACTTTCAAGGCTGGGTCCAAAGTTCAAACTGGAAGGAGTGGGTACCTGGTTTCCTACTAATACTGTCGCAATTGCTCGAATACAAGGGCATGTGATAAGAAAACAGGGTGAATATTCTCTATCTATTGCTAGAACAATCTAGGTAATCTAATCTTACTAATCCTTCCCATTCTTGGTCCTTCTTATTCTTCGGTCGAAACTCTCCGCTGTAATGCTAAATTCGTCAATCTCCTTCCTGTTGTCCTTGCTGAAGTACACCGAATTTCATTTATTAGGTGCGGGGAGCGGAAGGTCACGGAATCATCTCCTAGCCACGTAGGAGGCTTGCACTTCGCACGTGATCCTGATCCCTGCTCATTCTCATCCCCATCATCAAGCGAGTAAGCTCGTGCCATTATAGAACTTGGCGCTTTTTCATCTCAGATTGAAAGGGCACCAGTTAAACGGCATCCACAGAACGAGCGCTAACATAAAATAGGGTTACTCGGGTCTTTGTCTTTAGCGGAGAAATACGGTGTCTTTATGGTCTTTTCTTGACCTAAAAGGCTCGATCTCATCTCGAGGCCGCTTCTTTTCCTTCTTTGCCTGCTTTCTTTTATCCTCTTCCCACAGTGGCTCCTGCGCCTCCAGCTCCTGCCGTGGTGCCTCCTGTATCTTCCTTGCTTTTTTTCCTTCTTTGGTTTCTTCTTTGATGAACTTGTCAATTTGGTCGTCTTAGAAGCAGTGACGCTAAGCCCGTTTATACTACTAAGGTGTTCAAGCATCAGTTCAATCTCATCTGCCCAAATGAAGTATAACTCAAACTCCATTACTCAGTGCGCGACCCATATCTTGACACTGCTTTTACTTTTGAGGGGTCTCCTTCCCATTCCAAAGGCCGGTTTTACAAATAGAGGGCCTTCGTATACTGCGCCATCAAATTGGCATGAGAAGTATCCCAGATCCTTGCACTAAGATGAGTAAATATTTACGTGCATAGTCTGCCGGGACCGCTTTCTTGGAGCTTTCTAATTGAACACAAGATTAGTTGGATACCCGCACTAACCGAGTTTGAGGTGGCGCAGTATTCAAGATTCGGGGAAATATTATTGAGTACATACCCAGGTACCTACTTGCTTATGCAACTCTGTGGACTACGCTGGGATGTGTAGGTGATTAAAAGAGTGATACCACTAAGCCACCTTTTCTTACCTATATCATGGCCCTAATGAAGCGTTATATCGTATATTAACGTGAACTAAGCGAGGTGATGCGATGGCCCAAGAACAATCAAATAAATCCCGAAACAAGAATGATGCATCAAAGATGGTTTCTCAACAGAGTGTCGCCGCAGGTCAGAATTTCGATCAAGAGAATGTCGCACACCAAATCCCGCAGCAGAATATTGCCACATATCAGAAATTTGATCAAGGGACCATCCCACACCGAATTACTATACAAGATGCTCCCACGTCTAAGAATCTTGATGCCCATGCTTATGGCTCATCCAAATTGTGACACAAATGAAGTCTTGTTTCAAATCAAATTGTATCCCTGTGTTATCCTGCCTTTCTTTCGTTGCCGAGTGGCTGATGGAAGGAGTACAGGCTATTTGTGTCTCGCACATGCCCGACAGATAACGAGATAAGGGCCATTGCCATTAGTGAAGACTATTGCCTTTGATGAAGTTTATTACCACTAACATGCCTCTATATCTAAAGGTGTGGATAGTCCTTACCACCATCCTCAAATCGTATTTTGGGGAGCGCGATAATTCAACACCACAAATACAGTTAGACACCCTCTGTGACCGTTTTCTAAGTAGCGCAGTAATTGCAACTCAGAAGAAATATAATGTGGAGTAGCAAAGGACATCGCATCACCTCACTTAGTTCACCGATAATATACGATATAACGCTTCATTAGGGCCATGATATAGGTAATAAAAGGTGGCTTAGTGGTATCACTCTTTAATCACCTGCACATCATAGCATATTCTACAGAGTTGCGTAAGCAAGTAGGTACCTGGATATGTACTCAATGATATTACTCCCCGAATCTTGAATACTGCGCTACTCTAAATTCGGTTAGTGCGGGTGTCTAACTAATATTGTGGTGTTTCATTGAAAAGCTCCAAGAAAGCGGTCCCGGGAGACCATGCATTGTGAGATGCAAAGAGGCCTGCCTCTGATCGGCCTGCCGCTGTTGAGGCTGTTGAATTTGCCCCTCACCGGACAACACACAATATTTATATACGATGCATATGTGGTACATTACTAAGGATGTTCTAAATAATGTTCAGTGTTGTAGGTTCTATGCACTAGGCTTATTTGGCCAAGAATGAGAGGTTATGGCTGGTAGGAAACATAGTGGGTAATTATGTAAAAAGCCATCCCACACTATATGAAATGGGGGATTTGACACCAGGACATGAACATGAGCAGTCATCAGGATTCCAAGTGATGAATACAGAGGTGGCGATATGGGTATAAAGGAACATGACTTGATGCTTATTCAAAACAAAAGGGAGGTGAATGCTTACTTTCGTCGCGCGCCGAGGCATATTGCCTTCGAAAATCAAATTTCTGTTTCAGGGCAGAGTCCCTTTACAAGATTGGAGTGATGTTATGATGAAATGAATCTTCAAACTGATGAAACTGATTGAAGGTTGGATGGAAACTCGATTCAAAGAAGGGGAATGAAGAGAGTTGAAGAGGAGGACTCTACTTATGCTCTACACTTTACCCTAATATGCAAGTGGGGTCTTCACTGTTTGCTACTTTTGCATTCAATTTTCTATGTCCCTAGTGAAGGCGACTTCAATCTGCTGGATGATCTATTGAAACACATGTTGAAACCTTGACCTACGCCTTGGCTAGATTCTTTTCATGCCAACCATTCAATCGGCATCTTGCTCTTGTCTTCTTGGCTCGCATACATCTCGTGTCGATATCAAAGGTCCTGATGGCTTATGCTTATTATCAGCCGACTCAAGTTGCTTCATGATCTACGAAATCTTCGCGTACTCGGTCATAGCACTTACTTGAGTCAGGTTTGAGGTTAGCCAGGGTTATTAGACCACCTAAAGGTCTACATAGACTTGTCTCCATGTTGAGGGGGCTTGCGGCTTCTGTCAAGGTGAGATGCAACTGCTTTACTCCATTCAAACTAACATGTCTTCTCTACATAGATAACTCGGCCTAGAGTTGTTCGGACTGCTCAGGATGCTCGGTGATAGTTTGCGGGATACTTCAGGGTGTCGCAGCAGGTATTCCCGCAGGTAGTCAGGTTACAGTCTACTGGATACTCAGGGCGGTGCTAAGGGGCTTGCTCCCGGCATGCTATTCGGGAGACTCAAGGGATTGCTCGGTGAGGTACTCTATCTGATGCTTGGGGCATTACTCAGGAGGTTGCTCAGGGGCAATTCTGTCGGCAACCCATGTCATGGAAGCTAGTGGCACGCATTTCTGACTCAGAAAGCATCGAACTCTGAAAACAAATGATAAGGTACGGGCAATCGCTCCATTCTTGCTGTCTTGTGCGGTTTAACTGACTTCTCACAATGCATCAATCGAGAGATCAGGGGATAGTCAAGGGCTGACTGGGGAGGTAGTGAGCAGTTGCTCGCTGAAATGCTCTACAGGTTATTCGGAGGGAGGTACCAGGAGAATACTCGCAGGCTTATGGTCAGGTCCTTCAGCAGGTGCTCGGTGAGATGCTCTAAGACCGGAACACTCGGGTTGGGGTGCCTTAGGGATGCTCACAGACTGACTCAGATCCTCCAGGTATGCGGTGAGCTGCTGTACGAGCGAGACACTTAAGGTCAATGGCCCACGAGGCTATCTAGAGCCCAGGATGCAGTCAAGGTACCAGCCAGAGGTTTACTCCATATAGGTATGCTCAACAGGACTTCTCAAGATGTACCCAGAGGCTTACTCAGGAGGTCTTCGAGCAGTTAACCAGCCGGGCGATTTACGCGACAGTCATGGAGTCATGATTACTCGGGCGCTGAAGGGTAGGGCTCTCACTTCTCTTTCTCCTCAGAGCATTTAGTTCCATCGATTGGAATAATTGAATTCATTTCATCTTTCTATTGAACTTTATATATTAATTCTGTGACCATGGCGAAGCCAATCGATCGTACAACATGAGGACATTTTAACCTGCATTTTAACCTAAAATTCCAGAGTTATTCAAAATGACCCATAAAGCAAGCCACATGTACTTTAAGGTATCGAAATGAAGCAATGCAAGTACATACAAAACGTGTACTCCCGATTGAATCAGGAGGGTTGCAGGCGGTCTACAACCCTGTTTTCGATTGCGCCGAGTTGCTCCCGGTGCTGGCGCGGTAGTACATGCTCGCTTCCGGGACCTCGCTGCCGCTATTGCGTGGCCCCTCGTTAGTGTTGGCATCAGCGAGGGAGCGGCCGTCGTTGGTGAAGACGGAGATATCTCTAGCAAAGGGGTGACCAAACCACTAGGGTTTTTCTGTATTCTCGACCTTCCCTCATCTGACAACTGCAGGTGGCATACAGGACTGCGTATAGGCGGTGGGCAGAGCGGTCAGATTTCGCTTTGGAGCTAGTACAAATCGAGCTAGATTAGGCCAACAATGCAAATTCCTCCCAAGGCCACCACCGGACACGGTAGTCGTGACAAGGAAAGAAGATCTTTTTAGATTGAATGTAATATCAATGTTTAATTTGAGATCTTCTTTTCAGTACGGATCGACGGAATGAACCTTCCAGGGTGTATCAAGGTTAGTGCTAACGTGGCCAAGGCGATCATCCTGTATTCGTTATTAACCACTTCCGAGGCTTGATATAGGGCATGGAAGATACTCACATTCCATCTAGAAGAAGAAATTCCTCCTCGGACCTCATAGCGGTTCCACCCCACCCGCCAGCCATTTCAGGAATACTGAACACATTAGCTTAAGACATATCCTGCGCGTAAACAGACATACCGGTAGATGCACCGAATCAAGACGGTGAAGTAGGCAAATATCCCTGCAGCGATGATGAGTCGCATCCGGTTGGGAGAAATGGCAGGAGCAGCAGTCTTTTCACCTGTCAGACCGTTGCCCTTCCTTGCAACGTTCCAGAAAAAATGCAGCGCTAGAATTCCACACACTGACATCGTCAAGACTTGAAACGCTATTCCAGCGATGATGACATCGTCACCAATCTTCAATAATGTCTGGCTAGAAGCTGATGCCAACCCACCACCCGCGGCTTGCAGTAAAAGACTTCCAACATCGCAGCATATGAAGATCCAGGTGAACAGGCGCGGCTTCATGATCGAATGCTCCGGTCCGAGATTCAGCACGATATGCTTCAACGTTAAATAAACACCCGCAGCAACAAACGTCGGTGCGAGAACCAGACACACAATTTGGAGCTTAAAAGCGCCTTCGTTCCATGGATTGTAATGCATTAATACTCGTCCAATATATCCGGCCATTTCCATGAAAGTTCCAATACCCAGCGCGATCAGGAACGTCCAAGTTCGATAGTAAACGCCTAGCCCTAACTGGGCGACTCCGAGGACGGCGAAAAATACTGTAAAGAATATGTTTCCGCCAAGGTTCGGGGTGTAGCCGTACGTAGTGTCTGAGACAGGACATTCCAGGCTAACATGGTGGCAGGTTTGGTAGCTCATGCTGATCCTTCGATCGGAGCGAAGAGAAGGTCAAACGTGACGCTGTAGGTGTGGTAGACGTTTCGAGGACAAACCTCCCCAGAATGAAATTCGGGCGAACCCCCCATGTTTCTATTTATCTCGTCAGCGTGGAGGTCCTAGCCAAGGAATTGACGGGTCCCGCAGAGGTGGAGATATTAATATCAATGGGCCGTGTCGAAGATGTGATTGGTGGATTTTACCTGTGAAGTCGTTTTCGCATTCGTTCTCGCACAAGACCCACATTAGAACCCCCTTATCGACGAATCGGCGATGGGAGAATGGTCCGCGTTCTGGTCGTTCCCGAGTTAAATTTGATACGTTGACGCTCGAGGCTCTGATTGAACTTTGGCGCTCTTTTCCGACGGGCTAACCGCAAGGGGTGAATGCAGGTTTAATGATCAATATTTATGTTTCTCTTAATTGGGTATTGCTTAAGTGATATGATCTCAATGGTCTGTACAATATGGTGTGCTTGTAAGAATCGGCTAAATGTCGTATGCTCGGCGTTGACTTGCCTCGTCACATGATTTCAAAGGCCCTTGTTCCCTCCGCCGCACCAACAGCGACCTTCTCCATCTCGCTCCACCTGAACCACGATATCCACATTCTTATCCTTGAGATAGTCCACAGTTCTCTGTCGGACATCTTCAAGGTCCGAGCCACGAGAGGCAATGACGTGAATGACACCAAAAACATTCTGAGCTTTGTGCTCGTGGGTATGGCCATGGTCATGGTCATGAGTATGGTTGTGATCATGGCTGTGGTCGTGTGAGTGCCCGTGGTCATGGTCATGGTGGTCATGACCGCAGCTATGGTCGGTGTGGTCGTGCGAGTGTCCGTGATCAGACGAACCCGTATCATCTAGCCAGAATTTGGGCACAGTATATCCAACAACTCCCCGCAAGGTGCTGACCCCGGCTAGGGTTTCACGAATATTGTACTCTGTATCGGCTGGCAAGGCCAGAAGCAAAGTTTTGGCTGTGCTAATGACGAGCGGGACAGCCGAAGCAAAGATTAATATGGCAATAAAACACGAGGCTAGAGGATCATACCCGGCCCAGCCTGAGTAATGTACAAGAATGGTGGAAATAACCACAGCGACAGAACCAAGCGTATCGGCAAGAATGTGCAGGAAGATACCGTGCATATTCTCGTTGCCATGGGAGTGATCGTGCCCATGATCATGACCATGGTGGTGATGGCCATGTTCAAAGCTGAAGATTCCGACCAAGTTGACCAGCAAGCCAGCAAAGCTTACCGCCAATAATTCCCCAATGCGGTGCATTTCACTGCCCGAGGACAAACGCTCCACCGCCTCATAAATAATCTCCACACTGATTATCCTGGTAATTGTTAGAAATCGATCGTAGGCTCAATGCACAGTAGAACTTACATAAGGAAAATTCCGTTAGCGAAACCGGACAATGTATCGACCTTTCCATAGCCATATGGGAAGCGAGCATTGGGTGGCCATTTACTCATGACCGCCGCACAAAGTCCAACAACAAGGGCAAGACAGTCGAAGAACATGTGGATACTATCACTGAGAAGCCCAAGGGATCCCGTCAAAAAGCCATATGATAGCTGGACCAGCATGAATGTGAAATTCAAACTTCAAACGTTAGTATTATGGGTCGCGGTGCAGGTTGGCAAACTTACCACATAAAGTAGAAAATACTGCGGGAATCCTTCTCTTTCACAATGTTGTAAAGCAAGGGATATGGTTCGCTACGACGGATGACCCATTGGGTGATCCGCGTAGTAGACTCGGGGACGTGGGCATGACTGGCCGCATGATTGTGTGAGTGGCTATGCGAATCGGCACCCAAGCGCAGGTGGCTATCGTCCATTCTTGAAGCAAAAAATGAGACAACGGCCAAGATACAACGCGCAGCGTAGACAGGCAGAATCTCATCCCGGATATGGGGGGAGCAAAGAATGGCGGCAGCTCCAGTACAAATGGCCAGTCCACGCTTATCGGGAGAGCGAAACCCCATTGGAAATGAAGCCATCAAAGAGATTGCTAAGAGTCCAGCGGGTAGTAAAATGTACAGTAGCTCTGACGATTGAAAGGGCAGCCCCCGGGAAATGATCATTCCCAGAACAAGAAGAAAGCCTCCTGAAACCAGAGCCAAAGGCGCATCGGTCGTGACAACAACGGCTGATCGGCTGCCTGCCGACTTGGCTCTCGAGATCGATTCCGCAACTAGACCAGGCTCTGGAATGGTTCCTTGATGACGAAGAGAGGGAAGAGGTGGTGAAATCACAAAAACGGAGGTTAAAAGCGCTAGATAACCCATGAAGGGGGAAGAGTCCCACGGCTGGTTCAGGCCAAAGAAGCTTAATACCATCACACTGGCCAGCAGAGCAATGGTTAGAATCTTTTGACTATATTTCTCCGAACTCGAGCCACGTAGGTCGGCTTGCACCAAGTTAGGGACCCCAGACGCCGTTGAAAGAAGCAACGAAAATGCAACTAGAAATCCGCCTACTTTCAAAGAGGCGTAAATCGGAAGTCCGATCGAGCAGATCTGCATAAAGGCAGCTTGGGCAGTTTTTGTATTGGGCGTGGGGAACTTTGTCAAGGCAATGGAACTTCCCGCTTGGCGTTTACGCAGGAGTTGGCCACATCCAAATGCTAGGAGTGTGAATGCGGTCAAAACTCCAGCCGTCTGCGCAGCGTGTCCGATCCCTCCGAAAGGAGGATTCTTCCCTGCAGTGCTTGGCGCCTGGCACGCCTCTGCGCATTTATGCGGGTACCAAGATAGCGCGACCCAAGGCAAGGCAATCAGGGAACCGGCGAGGATTTCGTGTCTACACCAAGAAGTCAATTCACGTCTATGTCTGTTACGATCTCGGCGACTCACAGATTTTCGGTGCCACTCTCCGGGCGCGCCTCTGGCCCCGAGTTGAGATGGTGTGAATGCGACAAATCATGGATTGACGCGACGCTGTGGTTATGGGCATGCGAATGGGTATGGGTATGGTGATCGTGGGACACCGGATGAGAGTGTGAGTGGTGAGACAACGAATGAGAGGTCTGGTCATGAGAATGGCCTCCATTCGCAGCGTTTGTAGTCTCGGGCGCTTGCGATCCGTTCACATTGGCCCCGAGCGAGGGTGGTTGTGCATATCGGGAGCGAGTGTGGCCGCGACTGCGGCTATGGCTATGTGTGTGGCCATTGGACACGGGTAAAGGAGCGAGGTCCGCATCTGATGACGGCCCCATCGACATTGTTTAATTCGACGGATAGGGGATTGCGGCGAGTAGAAGAGGGGTGATGCCGCTTGCCAAAATCCGGGGTTTCGAAGCTCAAATCGGGAGGCAAGCAGTTTGAACCAGCATTGCGCGTCGTAGCTGCAGGAGTGGGGATTGAGGAGTCGAACTACAGCTCCGAGTGGAGGACCACGTATTAAATTGGTTCTTCACATCTCGCAACCTTGGGGACACGTGATATCCCTTATCGCAACTCAATCTCAATTGACATCACTTGTTGAGTGGGACACCTGCATCATGATCGACACTTTCATCAATGTTGCCTTCTGCGTGTCCAGTGTGGTAACGGTGTTGATGCTACTGCTCCCATCGCAGTATGATCCCCGGTCTTCCACTGAGAGTACACGCCCGAAGACAAGTGTACAGATCCTCGTGCTAGGAGACATTGGTCGCAGTCCACGCATGCAATACCATGCCCTAAGTATTGCTAGAAACGGTGGTAAGGCGGTGATTATTGGCTACACAGGTGCGAAAAACGAAAAGAAAGAAAAGAAAAGAGAGCTGTCAGCTCAGCAGCTGATCCATACAGAGTCCGATCCTCACCCCGATCTGATCTCCCACCCAAACGTCACCATTGTCCCTATTCGCCCCCATCCAGCGATCCTGCAAACAAGCAATAAACTTCTTTTCATGCTCTATGGGCCGTTGAAAGTGTTGTTCCAGATCGTATGCCTGTGGCGTTGCCTGGCATATACTGCCCCACCATCGCGGTGGTTGCTGGTGCAGGTAGGATATGTAAACAAAATAACCGTGAAAAGAAACTTATCCTGGCTCATCAGAATCCGCCCTCGGTCCCTACACTCGCTGTCGCTTCCTTGTCCTGCTTCCTACGACAAACGCGACTCGTCATTGATTGGCATAATTTTGGGTATTCCATTCTAGCTTTGAAGCTCGGTCCAAACCACCCGTTGGTGAAAGTATCTCTTTGGTATGAAAGAAAGTTTTGCAAATCAGCATTCGCTCACTTCTGTGTTACCGACGCAATGCGCTCGGTTCTCAAACAAGATTTCCAGCTGCAGGCTCCCATTTTGCCATTACACGATCGCCCTGCGAGTCACTTCAGCCCAATTCCAGATGCCGACGAGCGCATCAAGTTCCTTGCAAATTTGCCGGAAACAAAAGAGATATGCTCTAAATCCACCAGATTACGTGTTCTTGTCAGCTCAACCTCCTGGACACCCGATGAGGATTTTTCAGTCCTCATTGAAGCACTGCGGCAATACTCGAAGCTCGCCACCTCAAACGCCGACCTTCCCGAGATCCTTGCAATCATTACCGGTAAGGGACCACAAAGGGACATGTATATGCGGAAGATTGCGACCCTAGAAGCGGCTGGTAAGCTTAAAAAGGTCACGATTCGTACTGCGTGGCTGAGCGTGTCAGACTATGCCAAGCTCTTGGCCTCTGCATCGCTAGGTGTGAGTCTGCACACCAGCAGTAGCGGAGTAGATTTACCGATGAAGGTCGTTGACATGTTCGGTGCTGGCCTTCCGGTCGTGGGCTGGAACCGCTTCGAAGCATGGCCGGAGCTGGTGACAGAGGGTGTGAATGGCATGGGCTTTGGCAGCGCGGATGAGCTGGTTGAACAATTGGCCAAGCTGTTCGGTGATGACAAAAAGCTCGAAGCCCTTCGCGTGGGTGCGCAAAAAGAGAGCGCTCGGCGATGGGATGATGAATGGAATCCCGTCGCAGGCAAGCTGCTTGGTTTGAACTAGCAGAAGCAACATGCAATCCATCAATAAAAATCATGCTGAAGAACCAATCTCTCCACCAATGAGTGCCTGGATTACCATTCATGTTCGACTGGGATTACGTAGAGATTGCTGACGCTAAACGCTAGCTTGAAACTTCATGTCGCAGTAGATGCACGTATCAAACGCTTCAAAAAGCTGCATGAACTTTGGGCCAACATGACCTTTGCGCACGCGTGCAAGAAGATCTTCGTCGAAATACTCCGTTCGGCAAATCGGGCAATACTTGGATATACCAGGCTCCTGTATTGCCATGAAGCTCAGTCCACAGCGTACTAGACATTCGTTAGCATGAACCAACTCTACTCGGGGTGGGAAACTTACCCAAGAGATGCCCATTTGCACATTGTGCTTCTTTCACTGAATCCCACGCCAGGCCTGTTTCGCAGATCTCACAATATTCGAACAAATGACCGCCGGGCGTTGTTTGCTGATCTATTGACTTGGCCAAGATGGTTGAGGATTCAAGGTCACATTTGGAGATTTCGTCGCTCAGATCCGCCCCCGTGCTATTTGCCAATCGCTCTAAGGACTTTCGAGCTTGGGCGCGAATGGACTCATTATGTCCATCCACTATAGCGGAGCACGCTGCAGCGTAGACGAGCTTTTCATCCTCTTTATTTGATCCCATATCCTGTTCACCGCTGGCAAGTACCGATGAAATGGCCTTCTCTCGTTGATCGCGAGCGAATTGCGGCTCGCTGTCTACCGAATGTGGTGCGAACAAGGTGTTGAAATCTGGGGCCTCTAGGGTATTTTCGTTCGTGAATACAATGATTGCTCTCTCGTTAGAGGCAACACGGTATTCAACCATATCTGTCGGGTGTCTTGTAAAGAGGGCCGCAGTTAGACCACGGTACGATGATAAGCCCCAAACACGGGCTGCGGTGTATCCTCCCAGATCACGATCCAGATCGTAGTCTTCTCGGAAATCTTCGACCACTTTCATCCAAAGTGGAACTTGCCACGGTCCAAGAGCACTGGATTGATCCATGGTAATGGTAGTCCCCAAGCCACCCAAGGTGCCCATTTGGAGGGTACATGTGTTGTGCTGTTCGGCTAGAGTGGTCAAGAAGCCTGGGGAAATTAGTGAGAATTCGGACGATAAGACCAGACTACCTACTTGAAACGTGCTCCAGATTCCGAGGAAATGATTCGCCCTCTGGAGTAGGCAAAGATGAGCAAGGCCATTCTTGAGTCTTGATTCCCGCAATACTTATCTCACTGCCATCACACACGGACCGGGGTAAGGAAAGTGTGAGAACGCCACCAACCATTCCCGCTGCGAGAACAGTCATCTCGGACTGGCTCTGTACTCGTAGTCAGCAGGGATATTTTTGATGTGGATCTCCTTTACATACCGTATGTAACCATTCGAGGGGCCCTGTCATTCTATGAGCCCCGATTTCGGATGTGATGGAAGGATGAGGTTTGATCTCCACCATTGCTTCGTATCGTGGCGTAACTTCCACCTCGTGATCGGACTCCCCTAGCGCAACAGTGGCCTGTAGAATCCGGAGCTCTGTTCCATAAACGACCGCAACCATTGTCCTTGCGGAGTGCAAAGGACCATTGTCCGATGTTGGTAAGTTGAGCCACGGGCCACATACGACCGAGGTGATCCGCGCTTTGGATCGAAGCGCACTTTGCAAGAGTGATCCAGAGCTAGCCATTGGGAACTGCTTGTCAACTCCAACCATGGGGCAGGCAGTCAACTTAGTTATTACGTATGCATCTGATGAAGCTTGCAGTCCGCTTGGCCGGTGTACCCGAAGTAGAGCCACCTCATTAGCATCATTTGCGATGGCCAGCATCTGGACACCCCAGCGCGACTCGGGCGCTGTTGCTGATTCAGGCCCGTCGGCGGGAACTTGCAGTGGCGAGCACCAATGGAAAGAGCGTATGCTTGCCCTGCGAAGGTCAAGCCCACCGATGTCTTGAGATCTTGGTTTCGGCTGAAGTGCGTGGTTAACTATGCAGACCCGAGCCCACTGACCATTGATTCCAACCGGCTCCCATAGGGAGAGAATCAGGTTGGAGGTCCAGACAGCCAAGACACTCCTTCGGTACCGAGCTAGACCTGGTGGTGACCATGAAAGACCTATCACGGAACTAGGTGACTGTTCCACGGCGATGGAGAAGTTATCTCGGTTTTGCGGGTAAATCATGCCCCACTCAGCAACCGTGAAGACATTGACCTTTGGAATGCGGGTAATCTGCCAGCCATTGTGGTCTCCTTGTTCTGAGCTGTGGTCAGCAGGTCTCCACGTCTGTTTGTACGTTAGCTGTGCTGTATTCCAGCATGTTTGGGTTGAACTCACCAATATTTGAACTTGGTCGCCCGCGGCCACGGCAAGTTCTCCGTCTGGTGACCAGTCAAGGGCTCCCAAACAGGATGGAAAGAGAGACAGCTCCACCGAACTAGACATTGTGGGTGGGTTGGAAGTCCAAAGGGCTAAGATTTAATGTCGTGTTAGGTTCGTTTTGTCTGAGCAGCTCATATTCTCCACAAGGAGTGAAAAGAAATGATCGTTCACTTGACGCGAATGCTATAGCTACCCGATCGGGTTAGCGCCATTCCCGCTGCATGAATCCAATTTAATTTTCATCATGTTTGCGTCCCATATCCCAGGGGAAATCTTGGAAGGCACACTTCACTAGGTACAGTCATAGATACCTGCAGACCATTGAATCGAAATTTCATGGCTAACCGGGAAATCGCACTCGCGGCCCAAGTAGTACATACTAAGTATCAGTGAACTGAAGATGTACTTACAGTATATATATATAACTACATCCTTTCCTATCTTCACTCAGTAACTTTATTACAGTACAGTACATGTAAGCTAGATTCAATTTTTATAGGAACTCGATACGTGAGAATGTAAGCAACATTTGAAATATTTACGAAACCTTCCAAGGTTGACCAAGCTGAACGTCAACTGGTGGCGTGAGGGTATCATTAGAATGTTCATGGATCACATTTACTCCACGCGTTCCAGTCTCTGAACAACCATAGCAGAAGCCGCACCACCGCCGTTGCAGATGGCAGCCACGCCGTATTCGCCAGGTTGGAGCTGGTGAAGAAGAGTCACCAGGATACGTGATCCAGAGCTGCCAAGAGCATGACCCAAGGATATAGCACCACCCAGCATATTGACGTTAGCATCCTCCAAACCGAGAATCTAAGTAAATAAGAGATTAGCTGAATTGTCATCGATCACACAGCGAACATCGACCTACCTTCTCATTGGCCTTGATGACCGCGGCAAAAGCTTCATTGAACTCCCACACGGCCACCTGATCCTTAGTGATACCAGCACGCTCAAGTGCGATCGGGACAGCCTTTGCTGGGGCCACGGGGAAGTCGACCGGGTCAATGGCAGCATCGGCAGTAGAGACAATGCGAGCCAGGACCCGTCCTCCAGTCCCAAACTCCCGAGCCAAGTCCTTGTTGACCAACACCAAGGCAGATGCGCCATCGTTCATAGTAGACGCATTGCCTGCAGTGACGGTGCCAGTTCCATCCCGCAAGAAAGCGGGCTTCAGGCTAGTCAGCTTGTCCACGCGCAGATTCTCGTAGCCCTCATCCCGCTCGAAAATTGTCTCGCCCTTCTTGCTCTTGACCGTGACGGGGGCAATCTCATCCGCAAACCGGTTCTCCTTCCAGGCCTGCTGGGCCCGCTCGTACGAGCGAATTGCATACTGATCTTGGTCTTCTCGCGAAATCTCGTACTTCTTGGCGGTCTGCTCCGCGCAGATACCCATGTGGAACTGGTTATACACGTCCCACAGGCCATCCTTGATCAGGCCATCCTCCAGCTTGATCTCGCCGAAGGGCGGTAGTTGACTAGAGCGGGGCATGTAGTACGGCACTCGGGTCATGTTTTCCATGCCACCAGCCACTTGTGCCTCTGCCAGACCCAGTTGGATATTCTGGGCGGCAATGGCAACTGACTTCAGCCCGGATGCGCACACCTTGTTAATTGTCACGGCCTCAACAGTGGAAGGCAGACCGGCAAAGATGGATGCCTGCCGAGCGGGTGCCTGACCAACTGATCCTTGCAGAACATTTCCCATGTATACATCGCTGATCTTCTCCACAGGGATTTTGGACTTGCTCAGAGCAGACTTAATGGCGACAGCGCCTAATTCGGGAGCCGAGACGGAAGCCAATGAACCATTGAACTAATGAAGGTATAGTCAGCTAGCGGACCGTAGGAATTTGCTTTTGACCCACAGACCTTAGCTGTCGGGGTTCGAGAAGCACTGATAATGTAGGCATCCTGAATCTCTTTCAGCATCGAGCGTGCGGAGCTGAACTCCCTTTGTCCCCGGAATGCGGGGACGACAGCCCGCTTGGAAAGGCGAACGGATAGCCCAGTAGCGATGGTCATGATTGTTTTGTGATCGAATGTGCTGAGGTGTAGCTATGTTTAGGAGGGAAGATAAGTCTGTTTGATGGCAAAGGCAAGAAAGAAGAAGTGACTGATTCACAGCTCTTGGCCCAAGTACACGGAATGCACCCGTTGCCGCAACCGCCTTTAACCGCCTGGACCGAGGCTGTTGTAGATCACATGATATGACATAAGTGAGGATGCCGGATAAATACACACTGCCAGATACAGGCAGTTTCCCCACAGAGATAGTAATTCCGGGTCATTCCCCTCCTCGTGCTCTCGCAAAGAAACTCATAGTCTTTCAACGCTGTAGCTCCTTCTACTCTTTACAACACCGTCGGCTTCTGTGCAGCCTTTCCATCAAACAGCTCTTCTTTTATCATGTCGACCTCTGCTCGCCGTCGCCTTATGCGTGACTTTAAGGTACGTTCACCATCACTGGGCCATTGGGGTGATGTCAATTGGAATTTGAATTGAGAATCAAGCTCAGCTCAAACAATATTGGCATTTTTGGACCTTTATCTGCATCAGCCTAATGTGCTTCTCCTGATGATCCTGCCCCTCACCTCTTCAGGGTCTCAATACAACTTTGTTAGCCCCGCTAACTCGATCCCTCAGCGCATGCAAACCGACCCCCCCGCTGGCGTCTCTGCCTCACCAGTAGCAGACAACGTCATGACCTGGTGCGAATAAACTAGACGAACCTGGGTTTCATCGACTGATCTGTTGTTAGGAATGCCGTCATTATTGGCCCCGCAGACACGCCCTTTGAGGATGGTACTTTCCGTCTAGTGATGAACTTCGAGGAGCAGTACCCAAACAAGCCCCCCGGTGTCAAGTTTATCAGCCAAATGTTTCACCCGAATGTATATGGCACGGGCGAGCTCTGCCTGGATATTCTCCAGAATCGCTGGAGTCCAACTTACGACGTGGCGGCCATTTTGACCAGCATCCAGAGGTAGGGCCCCGCATTGGCTTGCTTCGTCTCGGATTATTGTCTAATCCTGGTCTTATAGTTTGCTCAATGACCCCAACACCTCTTCCCCGGCCAATGTCGAAGCCTCGAACCTTTACAAGGACAACCGCAAGGAATACATCAAGCGCGTCCGAGAGACCGTGGAAAAGAGCTGGGAGGATTAAGCCATTCTTGACTCTTCCCGGCTGGGATTATGCTTAAAGTTTGTCCCGACGTCAGGAGACAAGTCCCGGGATGAAATTGAATACCCTCTCCAATGGGGCTGTTTGTGCAAAGCATGGGGTTTAGGCGTCTGGTTTTTATTTTCTCTTTTTTTTTCTCTTCGTCTTGTTCCGGTTCAAATCTTCTCATTTTCTACTTATTTCCCTGGTGCATCGGTCACTCCTCTTTCCATAGCTTCTATTGCATTAGCATTTTTTTTTAATTCCATATTGCCGTTGCTGCTGTAGGACAATAAGTGACAGTGATTTGAGTAGCAAATTCGAAATCTAATCGAGGCTTTGGTGTAATTGAGTCGTGTTTTGCATGTTATGCAGTATACTTTTCATCCACCGTGCTCCGTCTGGGGCGGTCGGCCAAGAACGCCAACCGGCGACTGTCAACAAATCCACACCCACACATCTTCTCTCTTTAAACCCCCCGAATCCGCCTGGTGTGCTGGATTCCCTGCGTGTTACATTTCTTCTGCGTTTCTATTTTTCCTTTTCTTCTTTTTCGCGCTAGTGGAGGAACCCCTGACCCTGGACCCTCCAGAAAACCCCGTGACATAACTCAAAGCCCCTCGAGCTTGGTCTGCCCCTCTTAGGGGGTTTATTTGTTTCCGCGGGACGTTCTCTGCAAACATGGCGTAGGTGCTTTTCTTTTGGTTCTCATGTGCTCCAAGGGCGTTACTGACTGCATGAATAGGTCCGCGGGGTCGAACACCATCAAGGGTACGCACAGCACGAGCGTCGGATAAAACTACAGCTAACCCTCGATGTGCATAGTGGTCGCCCGTTTTCGTCCCCAGAATAAGGTGGAATTAGGCTCTGGTGGTACACCAATCGTTGACTTCGAAAACGAAGAATCATGTGCAATCAACGTGAGCGCGGACCTAGAATATGGTACGACGCAGGTATGCTAACGAAGTCTAGTCGCGAGAGGGCACGGGATCCTTTACCTTCGATCGCGTGTTTCCTATGGGCTCACCGCAAGCCGATATCTTCGACTTCTCGATCCGACCCACTGTGGACGATATTCTGAATGGATACAACGGAACAGTTTTGGCGTATGGTCAGACGGGTGCCGGAAAGTCGTATACAATGATGGGTTCGGACATAGATGACGAAGAGGGCAAGGGTATCATTCCGCGTATCGTCGAGCAAATCTTCGCCAGCATCCTGACCAGTCCGAGCAACATCGAGTACACCGTGCGGGTAAGCTACATGGAAATTTATATGGAGCGCATTCGCGATCTGCTGGTGCCGCAGAATGACAACTTGCCCGTGCATGAAGAAAAGTCCCGCGGAGTCTACGTCAAGGGACTGTTGGAGGTCTACGTGTCGAGCGTGCAGGAGGTCTACGAAGTTATGCGCCGCGGTGGAAATTCTCGCGCCGTGGCAGCTACCAACATGAACCAGGAGTCTTCTCGTTCACACTCTATTTTCGTCATCACTGTCAGCCAGAAGAATATTGAAACTGGATCCGCGAAGAGTGGCCAGCTGTTCTTGGTTGATTTGGCCGGTAGTGAGAAGGTCGGCAAGACTGGAGCAAGTGGACAGACATTGGAAGAGGCCAAGAAGATTAACAAGAGTTTGAGTGCGCTCGGCATGGTCATTAATGCGCTGACGGATGGCAAATCAACTCATATTCCGTACCGTGACTCGAAACTCACTCGAATCCTGCAGGAGTCGCTGGGTGGTAATTCGCGGACTACCCTAATCATCAATTGTTCTCCGAGTAGCTACAACGATGCGGAAACTATTTCGACCTTGCGCTTCGGCGTACGGGCCAAGGCCATCAAGAACACTGCCAAGGTGAATGCGGAACTAAGCCCGGCTGAAATGAAGCAACTTCTACGCAAGGCACAGAGCCAGATGACTACATTTGAGAGCTATATCTCTGCACTGGAGACTGAGGTCAATGTGTGGCGTGGGGGTGAAAGTGTTCCTAAAGATCGATGGACCCCCGCTCGCGGCAACGAAGTTGCCAGTGCTGCCAGGGCAGAGGCGCGCGCCCCTCGGCCAGCTACGCCCTCGAGATTACAAGAGACGGCCCGTTCGGAGACCCCACGCCCGGACTCCCGGTTTGGAGATCGCTCAAGCACCCCCAGCCTGGTGTTGGAAAAGGACGAGCGGGAGGAGTTCCTTCGTCGTGAGAATGAATTGCAAGATCAGATCGCTGAGAAGGAGACGCATATTGTCAACGTTGAACGTGGTCTCCGGGAAGCTCGAGAGGAGCTGAAGTCCATGAAAGAGAACGCCGGGCGCTCGGGCAAGGACAACGATCGGTTGAACACCGAAGTCAATGAGCTGCGCATGCAACTTGAGAAGGTTTCTTACGAAGGCAAGGAAGCGGCAATCACCATGGATGGTCTCCGGGAGGCCAACTCTGAACTGACAAGTGAGTTGGATGACGTAAAGCAGCAGCTGCTTGACGTCCGCATGCGAGCCAAGGAGACCACGGCTGCCCTCGATGAGAAGGAGAAGAAGAAGGCCGAGAAGATGGCAAAGATGATGGCTGGATTTGATCTGGGGGGTGAGGTGTTTTCAGACAACGAGCGCAAATTGCAGGATCTGATCCAGCGCGTTGACGCGCTCCACGAGGTCAGCGCAGTTGGCGAGACCATCGCCCCCGATGACATCCTTGAGCTTCGGGCCAGTCTTTTGGAGACACAAGGATTAATTCGACAGGCCGAATTGACGATGAATGACCGAGGCGACTTCAGCGAGCTGCAGGACAGCCGCCGGGCGGAGCTAGAGAAGAAACTGAATGAGGTCCAACAGGAGTACGAAGACCTTTTGACCCGAAACCTGGGCGAGAGTGATATTGAAGAGATCCGGGAGCGCGTGGAAAAGTCCTTCATCAGTCGGAAGGAAGCTGAGACCGCGGCGGTCGAGGAGCTCCGTACTGAAATCATTCGCAAAGATGAAGAATTGACCACGATGCGACAATCGCTGGTTGACACGCAATCGCGAACCTCCACCAATGGTACAGCCAGCAAGACCCTGCAGCAGCAGATTGCAGAGTTCGATGCCATGAAGAAGTCTTTGATGCGTGACTTGCAGAACCGCTGCGAGAGAGTGGTTGAGCTGGAAATTTCTTTGGACGATGCTCGCGAACAGTACAACAATGTGCTTCGGTCGTCCAACAACAGGGCCCAACAGAAGAAGATGGCCTTCCTGGAACGCAATCTAGAGCAGTTGACTCACGTTCAGCGCCAACTCGTGGAGCAGAACAGTAGCTTGAAGAAGGAAGTGGCCATTGCGGAGAGGAAGCTGATTGCAAGGAACGAGCGCATCGCCAGTCTGGAGGGTCTACTCCAGGAGAGCCAAGAGAAACTGACCCAAGCAAATCACCGGTATGCATACCCTCCGCATTTCATTTTTATACCTATACTAAACTCTAGATAGATTCGAAGCGCAACTCACTGCCGTAAAAGAGCGCCTGGAGGCTGCCAAGCAGGGTTCCACCCGCGGTCTCCCCGTCATGGACAGCAATGGAAGTTTCAGCTTTGGGAGGATTGCAAAGCCTCTGAGAGGAACAGGGGGCTCAGAGACCGTGAATACCGAGAAGATGTCGCAAGAAACCAAGCGAAGCAGTTGGTTCTTCAATGGTAAAGCTTCCCAAACCTAAAGGATGTTTACCGTGGACTTCGACCTTCCAAGGGTTCTCGGATAAATGCCTGTTTACGCCTCTACGATTTGGTTCAACTTGCTTTCTTTATTATACTTTGTGGCTACTCGCTCCGTTGGCTTCCGTCTCTTTGATTTCCTTTGTTCCAGTACATTAGATCGTGCCCTGCATGGGGGACAGGGTCGTTCATGATATTTCCCTTGTACATCAACCCAGATAGAATTGGCCCAGCTTGATGGATGCGATTGCCGGAATCGCGAGATGAGATACCTAGGTATATGCAATGACAGTCCAGAGATTTGATTATTCTTTCTCAAACCTCAGGTCCTAAAGTTCTGTCTTGAACCTGATTATAAAAATTTCGTTTCATATTGCACACATTTGCTAATCATAATTTGCGCTAGGCTGATAGGCTTGCTTCTGACTCTAGCTTTAGAACCAAATCGAAAGAGAAATGGACGCCATTGCATGTGGACAAGTGACGCGACATGATCTATTCTTTGATGGCGAGCTGCTCGACCCTAATCAGCACCTGCTGAACAGAAAAAATGGATCTCACTATCAATCGTCCGGGAAAGTGTAAGCAGAGCTGGCATTTTGTCGCTTTCGTGGTATCAAGGAAGTGTTCCCTTCAACTCTTAACTCGATTTTCCTCTAACAGTACACTTCGAACTTTATGTCTTCTAATTACAGACTGAAAAATGAAAGCACAACAATTTCGTCCAAATTGAAACCATCGGTCTGTCGATTTGGAGGGGAGTTGGGGGGGGGGTGGGGGGTATGGAGATTCAGAGGAATATCATTGAGTACATACCCGTGCGCCTACTTGCTCATGCAACTCTGTAGACCACGCTGAATTACCAGGGTTGTCAAAGCGTGATACCCACTGAGCCACCTTTTCTCACCTATATCATGGCTCCAATGTAGCACTTTCTCGTATATTGGAGCGAACTAAGCGAGGTGATGCGATGTCTCTAGAAGTGAGATTAAATGTCTGAATCACAATTCATAATTTGCTCTCGGGAAAGAACTAAGACGTCACAGAGAAGGCAGGAAAGATATCGCAGAGAGAAAATTCGGTCAACGTTACGTTATAGAACGGATGAAGAATCGTACAGGCATCATGATTCTTTCGCCACCAATTAAAAGTGCATAGCAACAAAATAGGATAACACGACCCACAAACCAATGTCCAAGTCCTGATAGTTCCTCAGATCTAAAGTTTAGCCATGTCTGAAGTGTAGCCAAATTCGCAGGATGTGACTCCGTATTGTATTACCATAAACTATAGCGAAGTTATCAAACCAAAAATAGACCCGCGTAGGAGTCAGTAGATCACGGAACTCCTGTTACCCAAATTGTGCAAGGGAAAGTGGCGACAGCCACGAATGAATGCAATATCATTCCACCCTTGTAAGATTCCACATCTCGCTCGCTCTATCATGCATTGCAGAGCACACCGAGCACAAAGAACTGGAACCCAAGGTCGATCATGAGTCCCGGGGATAATGAAGAAAATGACCATCCAGATGCACCATGATAAATAGAAAACAAATCCGTTCCCGTTTACTCCTCCAGGCTATCGCGCACACACCGACGTACCCGCTTCTTAAACTCAGCGGGATCCTCCCGCCACAGCCGGGCGGCTTCCACATTGGCAGGGCTCTCGTCGTTGGGGCTGGACAGCATGGAGATCACGGATAGTAGGATAGTCTCGGGGGTCTGGACCGGCGACCAGCGCTCAGCAGCAGATTCGTAGCCGTACTTGTCCTCCTCCGGAGGGTGGAGAATGGAGATACAGACTTCGCCGTTAGGGTAGACTGGAGAGCGAACAAGTTAGCAAGACAATGATGAATGCGTATGGAGGACCGGGTATGCCCCGTCTCGGGTGTTCCCAAGGTCCCCATCTCGGGATGTGGCAAATTACTGTTTGGGTGGAAGAGCGACGATTCAAACTTCATCTTCGGGGGCATATGCGGATATTCCATTGGGAAGGTAAGGCGAGCTCGAAAAAAGCCACCTGGATGTAGATGTTAGCATCTAATTATTGCCTTGGTCTAGAACTTGGGTTGGCAAGGCAGGTTGTCAAGGCCCGGCCATAGCCAGATTAGCTGGCAAGTCGCCAAAACTGGGTCATGCGCACCTCCATATAATTTTACATCGTCGGAGATCATCAGCATGACCTCCCATTCGAAGATGTTGTTATCGACCAGACCACAGCTGATCCCGGGAATGTCCTTGTCAGACTGCATCTGCTGCAGTTGACGGGACAGCATGCGGCCGGCGGGGGAGGTCGCCATCTTGGGAGGTCGAAAAGATGAAGCAGAAAGTAGGAATGAATGTAACGATGAGAGTAGACAGCGGGGTGATTGAGAGTAGGTGAGGGGCGACGGCAGAACAGAGAATAAAAAAAGGCGGTCAGGGTCAGCCGGTCCCCCCGTAGCCACATGGCCTATTACGATATAGTATTCGAGAGTCACACTACGCGGTTACTGGGAAAGGCCAAGGTTGAGTAAATGTAAAATGCAGTCGAATAAGAATGCTAAAACTGACAAAGGTAAGACTCAGGAAATCGAGGAGAGTGAGACAGTCGAGAGCTTGAAAGTACTCAGTGGTGCCACATATTATATAGGTGGCATTTCAATTTCACCTAGGTTTCAAAACCCATCTACCCAATGACGGGCTTCTCGGGGGAGCCATTACCCTTTGTGCCCTTGGGCATCATGTAGAACAGCTGGCCACCCAGAACAAGAGCGGCGAGGGCACCCACGGCCACTTCCATGGCAAAGGTCTTGAGAATCACCTTGACGAAGCGGACCCGGGAAGCCCAGTCAAATGTCTTCCAGGCATCCAGCAAGCCAATCTTGCCACTGCCTCCAACAATTGCGGGCTGGACCTTGCCTCCGAAAGAGCGGTCAAACGGAACAATAGTCTCCTGGTCCTCGGGCAGCATGGAGGCTGCAACACGGACAAAGATCACGCGGGCGGGCACAGTAACCAAGAAGGCCAGGATGGCAGGAACAGTAGTCACAGCGAGCCAGCGGCACATATCAGTGAGGGTGTTGTCGTTTCCGGGGGTGATGTTGAAAGCACCCGCGAACTGAGCAACAGCCATCGGTAGAAAGAAGGCGGCCGCGGTCAGCGCATCCTCCAAAAGAGCAGCGGGGGCAACCTTGATCCAGGTACGGTAGCTGGGGATACGCTGGTAAAAGCGCTTGGGGGATGGTTCTGTGATGACTATCCACACCCATGTCATCTGAAGACCAGACAATAGGACACCGACAAGGGACTGTACGAAGAACTGGCCGATGAACGAGCTGGATGGGACAGGGATGATAGCCGAGAGGAATCCACGGGCCATGGTCCAGGTCATGAACATGCTGAAACCGCGGAAACGCGACCAGAAACCGGCACGAGCACGCAGGTGCTTCACGGTGGTGCGCAGCTTGCTGGTGATGGGCTTGGGAGGTAGGGCCGCAGCAGGCTCAGGGTCGTTGGGATCATATGGCTTAGTGAGATCATCGTTGTCGTTATCGATGCGAACGTAGATGTCTGGATTGGAGTCTTCGACAGCCGCGAGAGTTGCTACCACACTACCGTAGGTGTATTCGATCTATCATCAGGATGAGTTGGGTTTCATCATTTTTAACACGGGTGAAAACTTACGGCACCTCCTATCAATGCAAAGACCAGGGCTGAGAAGATAAATAGAGCGACCAGGCCACCGGGAGTCTGCTCTTCTTCAGGCTTGGATGGCAGGTGATCCGAGGCAAGCTCGACACTGCGGCGCACCAGATGCGCGGTGACTGCAGACATGATGAGAAAATACCAGAAGGTGAAGAGTGTAAGAAAGTAAGATTCCAAGGTGGGAAAGCTTAGGAATAAGTAAGCGTTTGTCAACAAGGCTGCAGGCAACAAACAGGATAAGCGGGACCCTGAGGCCTAATCTCACACCCACACCCACACCCACGCTCCACTCTTATTCCATCATTACTACGGAGTGCCCATACTCTAGCAATCTACATTGAGATCATTGTTCAAATCCTCTTCTTCATCCTGATACGTTCTATCCTTTAACCCAAAGAACTATTCGCACCTCAATGACTGGAAAAACTCTGCTCTAAAAATAGATAACCCCTTAAGTCCATCGGAGTTTCCACGACCGTACCGATTTGCCCAGCCAGTCCTAACCGAAGGTCAGGGTCCTCTCTGCATTACACTAAGACACTCTAATGGTCTGTGCAGCCAATCCAAGGACGCACTTGTTGGCGCCATGGCGAAAACTTGCATAGCTTCGGGGCTATGGACCACTCTTTGAGGCTTAAAGTGGAGTCAACAAAGCGAGTACATCCGAATGGGAGCGGTAACCGACTAACTCATTTCCACATATGCGAGGACATCCGATCCCTCTCCTGCTCACCTATCTCGATGAGTCAGCGACAGCTTGATGACTGGCATCACGTGATCGTACTATGCGCAAGGTCACATGACTAACAGTCAGCCAATGGTGCGAAGACAACTAAGATCAGTGTTGTTCAATGCATATTCTGATCGTATTGCGAAGTATATTGCGAGTTACAGTTTTAATAGGTCCTTACAACGCAAACTTGGAGCTGTTGTTGAGCTCGCGTCTCCCTGAACATTAGCAATTGCTCGGCATGAGATGCTCGCACTATCAATCTCTTCGATTTTCCAAGCTCGAAGCGAACTCGACAAGATGCTTCTCCGGGACCTTATTATCGTTGTCAAGCGGTATCCAAGCTGCATCCCAACAAAACAAGGAAATGACAACGGTGTGTATCAAAGTGAACAGATGCTTGCTTCACCTAAGCTCTGAATCTCATGAAAGTGGCCGCAGCCTGGAGCTACTTGGATAATGGAAACCCAAACGCAGATCTTCCTGATCTTCTCAAATTGCAGAAGAAATATGCTAACATACATCGTGAGCTATCCACCACGAGAGATTATTTTACCAATTACAATATCCCGCCATCTTCACAGTTGTTGACGATAAGCCGCCACATTGTACATTGTATGACGGTAAAGTAGATTGATGTACGTGTCAAGAGACCCACGAGTATATCAATATATGCCTGTATGGCCCCACCAACAGTTAAACTGCAAAATGCCATTGTCGTCAGCCCTACTGGAATGCTGGAATGAAGCTCGGCCTAAATTGCCCTGACAAACTTTGGTTCTCGGACTCCTCGGGCCCCGTTACCGTCAACGCGGGTAATAGGCAACAACGTTCGAGACCATGCAACCGTTTTGTCGGCCAAAGGCTTTATCTCGGAAACATTGACCAGAGCGCTGATCATGGCGATCAAAGAGTCAATCATGGGGTTCTTGCATGTTTTGCATGCCAATCACTAAGACCGATCATTGGCGTGGTCTGTTACCCCGCAGTAGTATATGCCCAAGGTTCATCTCGTATACTTGACTCCACCTATGCAGCCTGCAATGCAGTGACAACTATCAGGTGGATCATGGTAATCCTGTCAGTAAACCGGTGAAAAGTCTTTAATTCAAAGTTACACTTGCCAAGTCCCACAGTGCCTGAGACACGGGGTTGTGCTCAGAATCTACCAGTATTACCCGCGAGGCGTTCCATTGATTTTCTAAGGTTAGCAGACAACTATCCTCTCTTTTTAGATGAACATTCCAGATGGACGTTCAAGTGGTGGGTCCCGCCAAGCGAGAAAACAAATTTCTTGACTTTCCCTTTTCCGAAGAAAAAAATTGACCGACGCAGGGGTCGAACCTGCAATCTCTTGATTCGTAGTCAAGCGCCTTGCCATTGGGCCAGCCGGCCTTGTTGAAGTAGGTTCTGGTTTATGCAATATGACCCAAGTAAACTTTGAGCACATAATGAAATTGAATTTGTGTAGGCATGATCCTCAGAGGAGATCTAATACCTGTAAAGTACACTGAAGTACGCATGCATGGTCTATGGACAGAAGAACAAAAGAAAGAAAAAAGGTTGCTGCTATGCATGTACGCCATGAAAATGGAAAAAAGACAAAACCCCCCCGCGCCTGAAATGCGACTTTTGAAACTCTAGACCTCGGATTCAGTCACATAGATCTCGGGTAACAGACCAGCTTTTTCTGATACAATTCCATCTTCAACGTGGGTTGTCCGTGAGCGACGGTGATGGCGGGGATGTTTGCGTAGCCCCAACCGGTAGGACACCGACATGATGACATGCCCAACGAGAAAGCCAAGCAGGCAAGCGAGCAAGCCAGCTACGGCCCCGAGCAATGCGGGGAGGACCACAGGCCGCATCAGGCGCATAAAGGTGTGATCGTGATGCCCGTGCGAGTGACGGTTTGTTCGGTGAGAGTATGAGGAGGGCGCAAAATATGGTGAAAAGATGTATCCAACAGTCGACTCCACCACGCTGCTGGTTTTAGGGTTGGCGACATCAGACTTTGCAGATTTGGTTGGTTCAGATTGGACAGATGCTTCGACTCTTGAGAGCTTCGTCGCCTTGGTCTCGGTCTGCTTGAAGAGGGCGCCCATTTCGGTCTGCCAGAACTTCATCTGCCACTTGTGTTCACTCTGGACCTCCCGCGATTTCCCCGGTTCAATTCGAATCTTGGTAATGCGAGGGTTGCCATCCGGATGATCCAGCAAGTCCAATACGACCGTGTTCGGAGTGACGGAGTGACCTTCACGATCCATAAAGTCGACATCGACTCTCACGATGCCGTGCGGGGCGCCAACTTCATGGCTGGAGAGGGGTCGGACCTCTAGAGAGTAGTAAAGAGTTTCCGAGTCGATGCGCGTCTTCTGCGCACCTTCATAGCGGGGAGCATGCACCTGCATTGACATGCTAGGTGGGAAGACTAAATCCCCATTGGCGAATAATTTGCCATCCCGCATGGACCATTCCACAGACTGGGGCGCATGTTAGATTGCGTGCTGTATGCTACTGATTTCAAACTCACCAGGTATGATTCCACCGAGGGGACGGGCTGTGAGGTCGGAAGGTAGCTCAGATGAACTTCATGTGAAGAGCCGAGCGGGATCGACGAAGCGATTGCCCCGACCAGGAGGACGGACCACGACAGGCGCATGATGGATGGAGAGCGTGAGAATGAAAATAAAAGAATGAAAAGCGAGGGATTTACAAAAAGCGAGAACAAGGCTCTTAAGTCGACCCCAGAAACTAAAACCCATCTAGGTTTACGGGCGGAAAGGTGGTAATACATAGTAAATATGGATGCCTGCCACCAGACTTCGGCGAAACCGTAATTGATTTTGAAATGCTATTCTTATGCCTAATACCGTTCAATACCGCAGCATTACCCAGCTAGTGAATCTCAAGCTTTTGTTCCCGAGGTAAACCGGTTTTGATTGGTGTAATCAACATGGAAATAGGGGCCAAGGGGTCTGGTAATTTATCTCTTTTGCAAGGCATGCGATCTGCACCGATTCTGATTGGCAGGTTATTGGGGGCCATTCAAGCCCAGTCAGCCCAGTACAATTGAACGGCATATTGAGGACCTCCAATTCTATCACGACTCCTCTGAATGGGAAGGAAAGATACACTAAAAGAAGGAAAGGGAAAAAAAAAAAGACACAGTAAAAGATCGGTACAATCGCTACAGAAAACTCAACTACAAAGGACAATTTTACATCTTAGACAAAGCGGGTTCCACTCCACGGCGGCGACCGCATTCAGGGTCCGTGTCTCACCGTTGTGGATGATTACCCCTTCTGTTAGGTATGGCCTTATGTCCTTTTAGATTCCACAGGAAAATGACCCTGCAGAGGACAAGGCTTGGCACATTCATCTCGAATGTGCAGTGTAGGCCTGCGGTAATGTGAGGGTATGTACACTTTTCAAGTAGTCGGTATGAACTCCACGTGTGGTTATACTATATCCAGTTCTTGAAAGACGATCCATCGGTTCGATTCTATTCTTGGCATCTGGTGGATCCAACATCCTAGTCCCTGCCCGGCCGATAATTTGACACTAAACGTACAAAGCTACTGATTTTTTTTAGTCCGTCAGGACGATCGGCAAACCTAATACCACATGTGGTAGCGTTCGCGCTTCATGGGCAGCCTTGTCCGATACCATCATAATGCAAGTTTCATTCCCGCAGCCACAGGTCTCAAATTAAATTAAGGTAGCATTAAAGAGTCTAGTAGATCAGCTGCAGCCACAATGGCCCACTATATGTACAGTACAGCCGCAACTAGGCGGCAACTTATCAATAAAACGGTGCAGTCTGCCAGTAACGACAACGGAAATTATCGGATAAATCGCGGACCGGTCGAATGGTATTGTTGCCAATATCCAGGAGCCTATTCCGGGGTCCATATCGCGAAAACACCGGCCCCACAGGAGACTGGGGGACACCAAACTGAGCAAAGCTGGTGAAGTAGTCCTGCATGGCGAAAGCGACAGTGACGTTTTGAACTTGGAGTCCCGATAGCCCACCGTCAAGGCCGGACTTTCCAGGGTTGTAAAAAGTGTATAGGGTGTCCTGGCCGTGGAGTGAGGGTGGGACGCTGAATTCGTAGGCAAAAGTCTGGTTTTCAAAGGCCCAATTGAGGTATTCGGTGTTGCATTCGAAGATGGATTCCGAGATCAGGAATGCATAGCGTTCGATCGGGCTTGTATAGCCATAGGTGCCGTTATATACGGGCGGATATAGCTCCTGAGTCACGTAGTCGATGACATCTTGTGTAATGAAAGGGAAATATGCCTTCAAATATGTTGGAAGCGCGCTGCTCGATATGCTTGCCGGTGGAGTGAACATGAGTCCCTCTTCTGTGTTGTGCCCACTCATGACGGTCAGGTTATGGTCGAACTTGCCGTCCATGAGCAGCTGCCCCGGCAGCGCTGGCACGAAACTGCCATCCACGACTGGAGTGTAAGTAAATTCTCCCCACTTGGACTGGGTCGCGACCTGGTAAGCGTTGGCTGCAATCAATTGACTTGACGGAAGCTGCCGCGCTTCATCGAGCGTGCTGACATTTAGAAGTTGGAGGAAATTCTGCAAAGTCTGCTCGGGCTGCTTTTGATCGGGTATGGGAACCCAGGCTGGACTCTGCAGGATTGCTTGTTGGAATCGAGACGGCCCTCCTGTGCCCCCGTATGCCGTGATCTGATGCATGATGGAGCCTGCACCAGCCGACTCCCCAATGAGGGTAACCTGCTGGTGATCTCCACCAAACAGGTGAATGTTCTTGTATATCCATTCCAAAGCAAACCGTTGATCATGGAGTCCCACATTAGCAGTCCCATTGGCAATGAGAGTGTCACCTCCCAGCCAACCAAATGCACCCAGCTAACAATGTAAGTATAATTTCCGAAATGTGGTCTCTCCCAGACTTACGCGATAGTTGATCGCAACATACACAACCCCATCACCAACAACCGTGCTCCGATTGATCAATCCCGCGGGATCTTCCCAACCTTTGTCGCCTTCAGTGTATCCTCCCCCATTGATCCAGACCAAGACCGGAGCCAGGGACCTTGAGGCTGAGCGATTGCCATGCGACCGATCGAAAATCTTCTTTGGAACAATCACATCCAAAAACAGACAATCTTCCGTGACTTCCGACTCGGACTTCGGCGGTTTATACGGGTAAGAAGAAATATTTGTGGACTGATTGAATGGCGTCCCTTCCAATATACTCAGAAGGAACTCTGGCATGATATCCGAAGACCAGATGGGTTTGGCCTGGGGACACACTCGGGCGCCGGAGCCATTCTGGATCTGCGAACGATTCTGTGCCGGCAATTCAGGAGCGCGAAATCGCAGGTCCCCCACTGGCGGGGCGGCATAGCGGATGTTGCTAAAATTGTAAAAGTCTGGGGTGCTCTGAAACCTTATTAGCTATGTCAGGAAGAATGTGAGGAATGCTGACAGAGATGGCCTGATGTAGCTCATACGAGAGGTCTACGATCGGTAGACTCGATGCCGAGCAGAATGCCACGAGGGCGAAGACGAGGCACACTGCCATTATTTTGACGCAAGTCGCAGTGGGGATTCAAATGTTCCTCTATATGAAGTTGCGAAGAATCGCTCCCGGTCCTGGGGATTGGAAACGACAACAAACAAAAAACTTGGGCAGTGGCAAATATCACTGTCTCCTGTGATTTATTTAAAGTCGAAATGCAGCACAATGGCGAGGTCTAAGTAGTAAATGGAATGAGCGGTGAAATCTTTCTTTTCCTGCATGCGGCGTTGACCGCAAACTAGTAAATAGCGACGATCACACCGCGCGTGCCAAGGTTGCAGCCGTGCAGGGGGTCCACATCACGAACTCTTTCCTATAAGTAGGTTCATCCATATTGATCATTTTCAGGCTTTGGAGGCTTCCAAAAAATGGCTCATGTGCATGAGCTGCAAATACAGTAGGTACGCACAGACAGTCATCCACAATAGCTGCATTCTTTCGCTATGATTGGCTCTAGAAGTCTAAACAAGAAAGCATATCCACGAACCACTTAGTGTCTACGAGGTCTAGGATTGGCTCTATGTAGTCCTCTACATCAGTCGAGCAACACCTGCAAGATGACGCAGCGATAAAGGTGCTACGTCAATCTGAGCACCTCAAAGCCGGTCGCCGCTATGGTCCCTAAATGCGTATTTCTCCAATAGGATCACCTATCATCCACCTCTCGAATCTTAAAACCAATCATTTCGTTCGAGGCGATGCTATGATCACCCTGCAGCTTGTTGGCAGTCTCAACCCCGGCAGCCGGAACTCGGTATTCGAACCGCTTCCCCGGAGCCGGGACTGAGCCGTCGGGCAGGTCATACGGGAAGGGCAAATACTCGGGCAGCAGGCCAAGTTGAACAAGCACGGTCGCCTGGTCCCATGCAATGTGCTCATGATACAGCCTATCGCCGCGGATGTTTACCACTGAGGTGAAGGGAATGCGGAGTGACTTTCCGGTCGGTGGAATGCCAGGCACCCTGAAATCGTTAGAGAATTTCCAATACTGACTTTGAAATAACTTACAGCCAGTCAACCTGTTTCACGTGGGTAAGCGAAAAGATGAATTCATCAACGATGCGATCGATACCAATCGTGCGGCTGATCAGTTCAATCGCTGTATCGTCCGGGTTATTGAAAATGAAATGGTGGAGGTAGAAGTGGCTCAGACGAGCCCGACCAAGGCCACCGGTCATCTGACACTGATTAACTTCGTTTAATCTGGATATCGAGGTATAACTCACAGTAGGAACGTGGTTTACGTAGGGCTCCTGCACCATGGTGGCCATGGTCTTTTCAACAGAGCGATCACCGAATTCATAGTAAGTGTGCTCATCCCAGATTCTTTCAAGATCAAAGATAGGCCCTCCAAGAATCTTCTTGAGGAATGTAAGGCTCCTCGTATGGACAACCCCGGCTGTCGATATCTTGAAGTCCGGATGACCAGGGATAATGAAGCCAGAAGAGACAATATCCGGATAGTAATAAGCCGTCTGCTGATCACTTTTGGCAACTCTACCACTCTGAGCGGTGGGCGCATGCAAGAGGAATCTTGTACTGCCTGTAATCTCCCACGAGTCGAACCAAACTACGGCTTCGAGTCCCTCGACTGTGTCGATGCAAGCGCGCAAAACGTTATCGGAAACGGCGGTATAGTCCAGCTTAGATCCATATACTGCGTTGAAGGTCAGTTTAGGCAAAAGGGCTCAGATGCAACATATCCAGCATACCTATCAACCCAAAACGGTTATCAGAAGTGCACTCCTGGAGATCGTATAAATGCTGTCGGGCTTGAGAGACCAAGCTAGTAATAGCCTCGGTATTGCAGTTCTCCACGTCAAGCGTTATCTGTGCCACTGAAAATCCTTCTTCGGCCCATTTCTGCAGTGGCTCAGGGTCCAGACTTTGATTTTGCCCCTGACAATCCGCAAAGGCTGCTGGCCGGAGTATAAACAGTCCCGGTCCACTTCCATAACGAGTAAGTGGGGGCTGAATCATTATAGGGCCAAATGCCGCTGCTTTGGCACATGGCAATATGGATGGATCTGTCATTTTGAATGCCGAGTTGATGTTTTGGGAATGTAGGTGAGCGAGGGTAATGATCTGCGTCGATAAGTGATGTCGCAAACATCCTACCCCACTTGGAGATGCCTACCGAGGTAGTCACAATAACACAACCACACCACAAGTTTGAGTAATTCATGGATGTGCTTTATGCTTTGAACCTTTCTCGTTTCTATGTGTACACGTGACCGTAGTATCTAGACGCTAGTGTTGGCTACAAATGTTGGCTGGAAATATTGGCTGCAAACGATCTTGTCATTGTAACCCACGGATTTTCACATTCCAGCTAGTTTCAGGTATCTTTTCAAGATAAACGGCATATTTGTGCTACCGAGATACTACATCTTGTGGATCCAAGACTTGGCTGTCCATCCCCGGAACTTCTTCCCATAAAGGTAAAATGGGATAGCAAAGAGACACCACAGAGTACACAAGCTCATGTTCAACATGATCGGCTTCACAAAGCCACTCTCTGTAATCCATGGGGTGATAAACTTGCTGAAACCATAGCCCCATAGATTCTTATTGACCGTAATAGCGACAAAGATAGAGCCGGCAACGGGCTTGTAGCTATCGACAGCATACGTGCTGACGATGGCTGGCAGGGCAGCAACCTGGATTCCAGCGGCAGTGTACCCAATTATGACAATTGCCTATAACGATGTTAGATTGCGAATTGCATATTCAAAAGGCCCAGTACAACTTACCCGCCAGTCCCATTTGTATTCGTATCCAAAAGCCACGACAAAATTCCCAATGATCATGATCCCCACATAGATTATCATTGCCGGAAGTCGCATCTCGGGCTCTCGGATTCCCTTGTTCTTGCGTGTAGCCCTCATTGAGATCCAATCCGAGAACGGACCATTAGTAGCCAGGCCGATGAATGCCCCAACGAGAATTGCAAAGTTAAAGAGGCCAATTGTTTGACTGCTGAAATTGTAAGGAGGTTCGGCAAATGCCTGACTTTGAGTAAGATTCAACGTCAAGAAGCAACTGGCCGACCAGGACACGACGAAGGCGGACAGCTCGACAATCGGAAATGCTAATAGCTTCCACGGGAGCCAGAAACTGATGAGAATATCCCTCAAATTCACTCCCTCCAGCTGCCAGATTTGGAATTGCTTCTTGCAAGGAGAGCCTTTGTGCAAGTAGGATTCTGGCGTACGCTCTTCTATTTGGACATCCTCTTTCATTGTACCAAATGGCTTCTCGAGCTCGGACTCGTCCGTACCTGGGGTTTGCTCCGCATGAGCAACTTCGTTCGGGTGAACACGATGCCACTTGGTTTCCGGAAAGCAAAAGACGAGTAGGATCAGTGACAAACCTAGCAAGCCAACATTCAGCCAGAAAAAGCTGCGCCAATCAATATGGTCTGCCATAGCCCCCGCGACTATCGGACCGATCATCAGGGAACCGAAATAGAAGGTAAAGTACAGCGTATTATAGGCTCCACGCTCATGGAGAAAGAGGATATCTGCTATAATTTGCGGTTGGAGAGTCTATTGGTTTAAAAATGATCAATCAGCCCATGGGCTCAGCAGGTATGATGGGGTCTAGATCTCACCTCCGCAGGACCAGCGCCTACACCGTTAAGAACACAAGCACCCATATAACTCCCGTAACTAGGTGCCACAGCGCGCCAGATATTGCTGGCGAGACATATCAAAGTAGACAGAATAAGAACAGGGCGCCGGCCGAAGGATGTAGAAAGCGGAATCCTATGACATCAGTCAACAATGGGATCGCCCATGCTAATGTGCATTTCCAATGTACCAAAGGAAGTTGCTGAATCCCAACACCAGGATACAGACTCCAGTAAATTGCACAATGTCGGATAAGCTCCTCTCGAACGTCTCCTCCATCTGCGGCATCATAGGAGCAAGGGCTAGCGGCCCAAACCCTTGGCTAAATGTCGTCAACGTGGCCGTGAATATAGTCAGGGTTTTCCAAAACCGACTCCAATTCTATGAGATGATTAGACATTCAAGATGTTATTTACGGCTGAAGATAGCATACCAAAGGATCGTGAGGATCTTGTGACGGCTGCGGGACCAAGACACGACTGGACTTGGATGAAGCCTTGACGAAATGGTGCGAGCCAACATCAGCCATAATCTCTGTGCCAGGTAAGATGGTTGTCCCCAGCTCCTCCTCGATTCTAAAAAGAATGTTAGCGATAATTATAGTTGGCAGGGGTTGGGCATTCGAACTGGCGGAGGACCTAGACAACAATGGTATTAGTCGCATCCTCTGACAATCGGGTTCCTGGAGCAGACTCACCCGTTCATCATAGTTCATCTCCATGATGGGCAAATCAGTTGTATAGGCGGGGAATCAGGGTTCTGGGATAAATACTGTGGACTCCAATAGTCAGGACCCAACAGGCTTGGATTATAATGCACAGGGCGCACAGCTACTTTTAAGTCCCTACACAAACAAGCTACTCCAGAGTGCGGAATTGAGATACCCAAGATCTACCGAGCTAATAGATCAACATGTACCGAATAGGGGGAAGAGGGGGAACATAAGACCAAGCCTCGCTGGTGGCGTTGCTTACATTCCTTGTTGAAATAAATCAAAAGAACCATTGAGGTGGGCCAGTTTCCCAAGATAGAGTTTGATGGCGGTCTTGTAGCCATCATAAGGAGAATCCCCGACACACGGTAGGCTGTGGGCGGAACTATTAGACTCTAATGCTTCCCCAGGTCCACTTTGACCCCGGATTCTCCCCGCACAGTGGGAGAGAGACGCGATTTACGAGGACATCATTTGCTAGTTTCTGGTTTTGTCGCCTATCATTGCCGAACTTCGGCAATTCCGCACGGCATTTGGCCGCGATCAAGGGCTTGATATCACTTTACGGCAGGTTGGAATGAGGTAGTACTTGCGTAAATATAGTGACCGCCAATACTACCAAATACTGGGTTGCACGATTCAGAGCTTAATTGGAGTGATTGTTGTGCCAGTTAGAGCCATTTTGGGGATATCGGCGACCGTCAAAGCCGATTCATATATTACAATGATTATCATGATCACCATTCTGAAGCTGCCAGGAAAAGGTTCAACGGTTCCGAGGCAAAGCAGGACTTGGTGGCTGTTTAGGCTGCACGGAGGGATTCCGCTCCACAAAAGCCATCCAATTCCCAGCACAGCTGCAAGAAAGCCATCACCACACCGCCCCAATTCTCTCTGAGCGTATGCCACACTCCTCAAGCTCCTCGATCCCACGAAGCTTGGAGTTTTTGAACCACAGATTCAGTTGCCCAGCCAAGATCCGCCTCTACACCAGTTAAGAGGTCCACGATGATCCGGTGCTCGTCTGCGCTCTCCAAGCACTGCCCCACAGCGAGCAACAGGGGAGTCATGTATACGCGAACCTCTCCTTTCGGTCGCCCCAGAGCGATACCAAACACCTCTCGACTTCGATATTCCACTTCTTTCGTCAAGTCCCGATACCCTTGCAAGCGATCAAACGCCGTGCTCGGTGCACTGACTACATCCGTCGGCCGATTCAACAACAGGGCAATCCGCCCAAAATGATAGTGCTGCATCGCGGCTGCACAGGTCGAGAAACTATAGAAGACTTCGGGAAAGGGCAGCTGAGGACCGTCGGGCAATTTGGTCAGATCTCTCGGATTCTCGATCCGTACACAGGGGCGAAATGTCTCCGGGACTCCCTCAAACCAAACCTGGAACTCGAAAGAGAGATCGAGCCAGGTATTCGTGTCGGGATACAGTTGTTGATCGGGCCCTGGTGATGGATCTTGATTTCCACCGGGCGAAGTGGACGGTGGGGATCCAGTCCACTGGGCAATCTGCGACTCCTTTGACTGAGCCAGAAAGTTGACGACCTTCGAGACGAGCCATGATAGACCGTTGGCTGCCTGATCCTCTTGACTCAAATGTATGGACCCCATTTGGAATTTATGTTGGTCATCAATTGAAATTCCAGCTGCACGCCACAGGGGCAGACTAGTAGGGGAGAAATGGGTAGCGCATCTTGTGAAATAAGACGCAAGGTAGTCCTGCCGAGCGAAGTTCCAAAAAGAAGCACGGATCCCATGCGAGAAAAAGGCCGAACCTGTCAAGTTCAGACTTAGGAACGACTCAAACAGCAGGCGGATACCCGAGAGATGCCTGCATCATGTCAGTATTCTGGTCAGGAGCTCAAGCAAACTAGAGCCTACTTGTGCCAATCTTCCCCTATTGAATCTAGAAGCCTATATACTGTTAAAAGTGTGACAGTTCCGAGCATCTCCTCGGCTTTCCGCAGGAGGCTTCCGTCGCGGCTTGTTTGTGCCAACTCTTTTGTTGCACGGGAATTCAGCCAGCGACCGACCGTGTTGATTGGCGACTCCAGTACAGCCGAGCTGGAGACCGCGGTATAGCCACCAGAACACGCATTATTCAAGTCAGATGCCGCCATGTAATAATAGTTGGCAGCTTTCAGGAACCAGTCAACCTGAGTAGCATTTGGGTACACTTCGGTAGTAGCAGGCCTTGTGAACATGCCATTTCCAGCAGATGATTTTGCGCCTTTGACTCGCCCCAGCTGTTTTGCAGCCAAGGAAGCGATGGCGTATTTAAGGGATGGACAGTTGATGGCTCTGATGGGAACATAGACCGAGAAGAATTTCCCCGAGTCGGACAAGTCAAGCCTAGATGGGATCAGCAAGTGACCAGGAGCGGAGGAACGACATACATACCATGGACCTATGATCTCGACATAATGACGCGTGAGGAAAGCAATCTCGTGCTCGGTTCCGGTCATGAAACCGGAAAAGATATCTTGGAACTCTTCCTTTTCGCTTCGTTGAGAAGGCGTCTCTGAAGAGGATACTCGCCGGTAATCAGCTGTTATTGGATCTGCGTTATACGCATTATCGTGGAGAGAATTCAGATCCATGGGGAAATTTGGTGACTTTGAGCTGTGAGCATTGCTCGAAGGCCCGCTTTCCCTCCCGGATAAGTTCAAACTTGAGAATGCAGCTCCAGATACAGGGGGATGCGAAGATTGTGCGGTCGCACTGGGTTGACCTGGACCTGCCGTATTTGATCTTGCTTCTTCGATAAAGGCGATATTTCCCTCTTTTGAGATACCCGATAGTCGATCCGGCGCCTCGGGCAGATTGTGACTTTGTGCTGATTGAGCATGTTCTTGGGCCTGGAATCCATGAGCCTTGTCTGCTCGTGAATGGAAGAAGTTTACATACTCTACCGGAATCCGTGGCGTGTGCGGGATGAACCTCCTGATAAGGGGCATACCGGCGTCTTACCGTAGCTCCTTGATCGATGAATTTGCGTGTTTGAACATAGCCCGGGCACTCCACACCGGCCGTGATGCAGCGCTGGCAATGTGGACGTGTCTCATCACACTGTGATAATCAGTTGACCGTTGTCGAATTTCCGACGCTACGAACCTTCAGATGCCTCTTTTTACACCGCTCACACGCCTTATTAGAAGGAACCCCGGGCATGGTGGCCGGCAGTGCGAAATTTTCACCGGATACGCATTCAACTCCTGGGTGCAAAAGATCAATATCTCCGAGGACACGGATGCCAAGGGTTCCAAAAGTTCCTAGAGTTCCACTGATCTTCCAGGACCGATTGACGTAACAAACGGAAAGATAACCGTGGCTCAAGGGATCATGAAACTCGGATAAACGTCGGCAATAGCTCGGCTCGGCCAAGCACCACTATTAATGACTTTGATGGCTTCTCATCACGAATATAGCAACAGTTAGAGATCTCTAGTGGAGGCTGAGACTACTTAGATTCAACCTTGGAAATCGCTTTTCAATCTTTATACCATGATTCCCTAGATTTCTAGACTGTTACAGTATTCATTCATAAGAGAGCCGAGCTCTACCCGGTCATCGAACTCAGTGCTATCCATCCAATGTGCTACTCATTCAATGTTGTTGACCTCAGATGGAAGTAAATTTTAGCAGTATCCATTGGCTAAGGCTCCAGGAACGGCCAGGTGGACATTAGGTGACAGGAGTGTCCACGGGTCCCTTGTCTATAAATCTGGTCTACGGATATTGGGTGGCACTTTATAGATACTGTATATATATATTGCCCTGGTGAGAAATCAAAGGATTGAGAGTTTGAACGCCATCAGGAAACGAAAAATGCAAGTGACTAACAGCAATTTGAATCGAATACAAATGACCTCCTCATTTTGTTGTATCTTGCAAGCATTAAGTTCATCTAGTCCTGATATCCCTATTGGTCTATCGTCAAATTTGGAATTTTAATCCGCGACTTGGGAGCAGTATGACAACAGATTGTTTGTTCCCCTCATCACTAACGCGACGTAACGTACAAAGGTTACATAGGCGTTCCCCGCAGCGCGGAGTTATCGTCGCCAATCCTGCCCAAGTCAACAAGGATCGGCACTCCGCCAGGAACCCGGGGATACTGTGGGACCAACTCATCCTTTATTCAGTATATTCTACGTCAATCATGCGGTCACAACCGCCCTCGTGATGCTGATTTCTGGAAGCAATCAGCCAGTTTGCCTATCAAATATACCGATGTCAAGCCTGACTGGTGCAAATTCCCGATACGACATGCCCTCAGTCCTGCGGTCTAGCCTAGATTTCGGTTGAATATATTAATCCCTATTATGGGGCATCAGCATGCCGATCGATGTGTGGAATGCTTCCCCGCGGCAGGTTACCAGGTGATTAAGGCTGTTTGGCCTGCACATCGTGAATTTTGTTTCGAAGTTATAAGGCGTTAGGCCCGCAGGTTGGTTGTTTATTTTTCACACCCGGGTTCACCATGTTATCGCGAAGGTCCCGCTCCCGCGCGGAGGTGCTCAGTTTTATTAATGCGCTTTTTTATGTCTCAGCGGCTATAGCTTCGCAAGATGCCACTGATAGCTTCGATGTATTGAATTATGTCGATCCTTTTATTGGAACCGCAAATGGAGGTATGACTGACGAAAAATCAACGTAGACCATGAGCTGACGAATGCAGGCCACGTTTTCGCAGGCGCAACACTGCCGTTTGGCAAGTCGATCAATGCAAATTGGCCGGTAGCAGAGCTAATAAAGAGCAGGTATGGCCAAAGCTGTTGCCGATACGGTAGGAGAGAACCAGGCTGGTTTTGCATACGACGACACGACCGTCACTGGTTTCTCACATATGCACGACTCTGGCACAGGTGGTGTATGTTTTCAATGCCCACCCCAAGAAAGATGGGAGCTGATATTTGCAGTCGCCGTCCTTGGGGAATTTCCCCATATTTGCCCAGTCTGCCTGTCCGCATGATGATATCAACCAATGCGTCTGGCAACAATCTGACAGAGCGGTGGCCTGGCTGGAAAATGATAAGTCTCCTATTGCTCGGCCGGGATACTTTGGCATCTCCTTGGAGAATGGCGTACATGCAGAAATGACGACCACCAACCGGTCGGCTTTGTATCGATTCACTTTTGAGCAATCTTCCAACACATCGCTGAGCCCCGTGATTCTAGTTGATTTGATGGACCTCCCGCAATCCCGAACCAATGGAACGGCAGTTGTGGACAGATCGACCGGACGGCTAAGCGGAAATGGCACCTTTAGTCCTAGCTTCGGCATTGGAAGCTATGACCTGCATTTTTGCGTTGATTTCAAAGGCGCGAATCTCCGTGACACGGGTGTCTGGACTAAAAACCGCGCGAACTTCAGCCAAGAATTTGTTTCAATGCTAGCTGACGGCACTAACACCCCGGATACTCTATCAGGGGGTACATTTGCCAGGTTCCACGCTCCGCAGAACAATACCATTCTGGCTCGCGTTGGCGTAAGCTTCATCAGTGTCAACCAAGCATGTGACAACGCCGAGCAGGAACAGCCTAACTTCGACTTCGACGGGACAGTGGCAGTAGCTGAAGATGCTTGGAGAAAGAAACTGAATGTTGTATCTATCGATGCAGAGGGAGTTTCGAAAGATCTACAGACGGTCTTCTGGAGCGGAGCTTACCGGGCCTTTATCAGTCCCCAGGACTACACTGGTGAAAACCCTCTCTGGAAGAGCGATGAGCCATACTATGACAGTTATTACTGGTGAGTCAACTTACGCTTTCAAGAGGCGTGATCATGCTAAGTATAGCAGCATTTGGGACTCTTACCGCAGCATTCACCCACTCTTGACCATGGTCGATCCTGTCTCGCAGTCTCTCATGATGCGCAGTCTTGTCGACATCTATCGACACGAAGGCTATCTTCCTGACTGTCGCATGTCCCTATGCAAGGGGTTTACCCAGGGAGGTTCTAACGCAGATGTAGTCTTGGCAGACGCCTATCTAAAGAAGGTCCCTGGAATCGACTGGGATACCGCGTATGAAGCTGTTGTGAAAGATGCCGAAGTTGAGCCTAAAAACTGGAATGTGGAGGGACGCGGTGGCCTACAGAGCTGGAAGAGCCTCGGATACATCCCATTCGACGATTATGATCCCTATGGAGTGGGCACGCACACCCGCAGCGTATCACGAACAGTTGAGTACGCATACAACGACTTTTGCATCGCAGAGATGGCCAAAGGATTGGGGGACTCCGCCGACCACGATAAATACGTCACGCGTTCTGGTAATTGGGACAATGTTTTCAAAGCAGACCAGAAGTCCAGCATTAATGGAGTCGATACTGGCTTCACTGGCTTCTTGCAGCCTCGCTATACGAACGGTAGTTGGGGTTACCAGAACCCCATATTTTGCAGCCCTCTACTGAATTTTACGTCGTGCTACCTGAATCCTACCGGCCATGAGACTTATGAGGGAAGCGCTTGGCTGTATACCTTGTATGTGCCATACTCCGTTGAATTTCACAGTCACTAATAGTTTACAGCTATGCTCCGCACGATATGGGAGCATTGGTCCAGAGTCTCGGCGGAATGGAGAATTTTACTTCTCGACTACAGTTCTTCCATGAGTCTGGACTTCTGTACGTGGGTGATGAGCAGTCCTTCCTTACTGTCTTCCAGTTCCACTACTCCGGACGTCCAGCGCTGTCTGCCAAGTACAGCCACTCCTACATCCCATCTCAGTTCAACGCTACCGTTGAAGGCATTGCCGGTAATGATGATAGTGGAGCCATGGGATCTTTTGTTGTCTTAAGCATGATGGGCCTTTGGCCGGTTCCAGGTCAGGATGTTTATCTTATTACTCCGCCATACTTTAGGGAGGTCAACATTACAAACGGCATCACTGGCAAGGTTGCGACAATCCGGAACATGAACTTTGACTCCAACTATAAGTCCATCTATATTCAAAGTGTGACATGGAATGGGAAACCCTGGACGAAGAATTGGGTTACTCATGACTTCTTTACGGAAGGTGGAGTTCTTGAACTGGAGCTGGGCGCGACAGAGAGTAAGTGGGGAACAAGCATTGAAGACCTGCCTCCTAGTCTGTCAGATTACCACGTCTAGGACTTTACCTCCCTGGTATGTTCATATATGATCATAAGGCAGACGGCTTCGCTGAGCTTAGTAATGTATGGTATTGCTTTAAGCTTTCAAGCGCTTCTTTGTAATTTGCATAAACCACGAGGGGTTCTTACGTGGCTACCCCACCTATCTCAATCACATCTTACTGTGAAGTGCGGCTGTAAACGATGACAAGGCAGTGCAAATGAAGAGCAGGAATCTATCATGTCTAGTCGAACATAATACCACTACATCAGTGGTGGATAACCACATTTCCCGTAAAAATCTTTTAACCGGAGTATGTAATCTCGCATGTGATAAGAATTAGACCACCCGGCGTGCTTCAATACCCCACATGCTAGTTTTTCTTTCTTTCTCAGGTAAAATGCCCTCACCTGGGCTTTCTCACCCAGAGTTAGCCGTTGCTACTCTTACATAGCCTCTCTTCACTGCAGGGTCATCCTGGAACCTTGCAAATCCACTAGGACCACAGGCATGGCGGCGCCCATTGTCTTTATTGCCAGGTTCGTTCCCCGCACTATCTGATCGCTTCAGCACTGACCTTGTCAAGACATGGCGCGCGTCTCGACGCTGCCGACAAAGACTGGCATTTGACCTCCCCAACTCCCTACGACCCTCCTCTCTGCTATGGTGGCTGGATCCAGGCTCGGGCCTTGGGGGTTCGCATCGCGAGTCTCTTGCAAACATCTGAGTTTATAGGGACTACGCCCGACGAATCCGCGGATGTCCCGACCAGTCCGCATCCATCCCCGGCCTCGGACCCTTACAACCGGTACAACGTGATAATCCATACCTCCCCCTACCTCCGATGTCTTCAGACCTCCATTGCCATCAGCGCAGGTCTGAGCCAGTCACGCCCAAACACGGAAGATCCCGAGGACCCCCCTGGAGACGCCGTGGGCCCGGATCTACGGCCTTTGGTGCGCGTCGACGCGTCTTTAGGGGAATGGCTATCTCCAGACTACTTTGCCCAGATCACACCCCCTCCAGGCTCGGATCGGATGGTCGCTTTGGCCAAGGCAGAACTGCTGCGCCGGGGCGAAATCCTTCCTTCGGCACGGGAAGGGACCAGGGCATTGTCAGGCCACTTTCCGGGTGGCTGGGGGAGCCAGTCTCATCCCGCGTCCCCGAACGAGGATGATAGCGCTCCACAAGGACCGATTTCGACGGCAGGAATTGCTCGCCAACGGGCGAGTACCTTTGACGTGCCGCAGGGTCCCGCTCTGGGCCGCCTGGATATCAACCGTCCAGCCAAGTCCAATGCCTCTTACGTGCCCCCCACCCCTAGCTACGCGGTTTCTCCTGCAGACCGCATCCCCTCGGGTTATGTCTCCCATGCGCGCGACGCTTGTACCAAGATCGACTACCAGTGGGATAGTATGCGTACGCCTTTTTGGGGCACGGGTGGGGAGTATGGGGAGGAATGGAGCTCTATGCAAGAGCGTGTTAGTGACAGCTTTCAACAAATGATGGAGTGGTACCAGAAGCCGGAGTCGAGTGCTCGATCCAGGGCGACGACTAATGATGCATCGCGCCAAGATCGCTCTGCCCAGACCGTGATCATCATCGTTACTCACGGTGCGGGTTGCAATGCCTTGATCAACTCATTGGCTGGTCACCCCGTTCTATTAGATATTGGCACCGCCTCAGTGACGCTGGCTGTGCCACGAAACCGGTTGCCAATCACCACTCCTGACTCCGACCGGTCAACCAAGTCATTTGACCCGACCGATCGACCAATTTCGCACGACTATACGCTACAGCTGGTGGCATCCACTGACCACCTACGGCCAGGGAACAATCCCTCCCAGCTGACCTCCCTCACTTCCCTCTCCTCTCCCCAGCCGCCACCACAACCGTTCCGCAATCGCCTCGGCTCCCGACCCCAGCCCCTCCATGGATCATTCCCACTTGGTCCCATTTCAGGGGCCACGATGAGCCCTCGTGGATGGGCTCTTGCTCCTCGTCCATCCACCCCAGAATTTCCTCGAGTCTCTGGACTCTGGGGCGCCATCGCCTCGCCTATCGAGAATGACGAGGACGCGGAGGACTTCGTTCCCAATTTCGGGGACCAGCGACCCGTCAGTCATGACTCGCCTCTTCCTGACGGGCCCGTGGACCGGACGGGATGGACTAAAGAACTGCCTAAGCGAACGCTCTCCCAGCGAGGTCTATGGGGGAGTGCCCCGTCCCTGGAGGATCGGGAGTCGGCATCGAGACGACGATGGACGTTGGCGGAACAGAAGCTATGATCAACGACCTTTTCATTTTAATTCAAGGATACCTCTTTTGCATGGCGCCGGTCTGATTCTATTGTACATAGCGAGCTCAATTTCAACCAATCATTGTCCCCAGATTACTACCCCACCTTCCTGCTACTTCCGTACCTGGGAACATATCACCCCTCATCGCTCGGCTTTGTTGAACTCTTTATCTTCAACATCATGCAACCCGGACTTTCGATCACCCATGCATCGGTCCCTGAGGCGGACCGCAGTCCCGATTTACGTTTGATTCACTTTAACGATGTGTATCATGTTGAGTACGGAAAACCATTCACTATCCGAGTTGTGCTAAATCGTTTAGATCGGGCTCGGCGGAACCAATTGGTGGTGTCGCTCGTTTCCAATCCCTTATGAACTACTATCGGGACGACGTACAGTTTGCAGGCCAGCCAAACATCCTCACCTTTTTCTCGGGTGATGCATTCAACCCTAGTCTGGAGAGCTCCGTCACGAAGGGCAGGCATATGGTACCTTTTCTGAATCACATTGGAATTGACGTCGCTTGCGTGGGAGTATGTTTGCCCATTGGGTCTGGTTCGACTCTGAGTTGGAAATTGCTGACACAGCCAGAATCACGATCTTGACTTTGGAGTAGTTCAGCTCCGACACCTGGCATCGGCTTGTCACTTCCCTTGGCTTCTAGCCAACGTGCTTGACCCTGCTCTTGGTGAGGGTGTTCCGATTGCCAATTGTGGAGCGACGTGCATGCTTACATCGTCAAATGGAATCAAAATCGGGGTGATTGGCCTCGGCGAAAGAGAATGGTATTAATTCTTTACCATCATTGTCCACCGGTGTTAACTCTTCTTAGGCTAGGAACGATCAACTCTCTACCTCCAAACCTAATCTACAAATCAGCGACCCAGACAGCCAAAGAGCTAGCACCGCAACTCCGTGAACAAGGAGCGGAGATCATCGTCATTGTTTCCCACCAGCGCGAACCGAATGATAACAAATTAGCCACCAATCTACCTGCAGGGCTGGTTGATATCATCCTTGGTGGTCATGATCATTACTATTCACATGCTGTGATTAATGGCATCCATGTGTTGCGTTCTGGTACCGACTTCAAGCAAATGAGCTATATCGAAGCTTTCCGCAATTCCAATGGTGCCCCAGGTTGGAATTTCAATATCACAAGGCGAGATGTCGTGCGGTCTATCCCTGAGGCCCCAGGAACGATTGCCATGGTTGATCGCCTAACCGCAAGTCTCAAGGCTAAGGTAGAGAAGCCGATAGGGTATACAGTTACCCCGCTGGATGCTCGATTTTCTACAGTCAGGCAGCATGAAAGCAACATTGGAAACTTCGTTTGCGACCTTATGCGTTCATACCATTCAGCCGACTGTGCAATGATGGCGGGTGGCACTATTCGCGGCGACCAGATCTACCCACCTGGCATACTACGCTTAAAAGACGTGCTGAACTGTTTTCCTTTTGAAGACCCTGTGGTCCTTTTACGAGTTAGCGGCCAGGCCTTGATCGATGCACTCGAAAACGGGGTCAGCGAGCTTCCTGCGCTGGAAGGTCGCTTCTGCCAGGTAAGTGGCTTAACTTATGGCTTCGATCGATCAGCCCCGCCGATGTCGCGCGTTACATTTGCTCGGATCGGGGGCCAGCCTATTGACCCCGAGCTTAAGTATACTTTAGCGACACGTGGATACATGGCCCGTGGAAAGGATGGCTTTTCAACTTTGCTAGTGCAATCAGAAAACGGAGAAGCTGAGGAGCTAGTCTGTGAGGAGAATGGGGTTCTTATCAGCACAATCCTACGTCAGTACTTCTTGAGTCTGAAGGTCATCAGCAAATGGACCCGCTGGAGTGCCAGTCTAAACCGGCACTGGGGCTCTGTTCATACCGACCTCCACCGTGAGGGCTGGGTGAAGCCTCCCTCTTCTTCTGCGTCGCCAGTATCAGAAAAGACACCCGGGAATCCTTTGACCCGACCACCCCTTTCGAGAATGGGTCGGCAAGCCTATTACTACGGGCGTTTCCCGCAGGAAGTGGAGCAGCACACTGCCAATTCTGGTGGAACAAATAGCGATGCTATGGACTCTGATTCGGACGAGGATCCCGATGTTCTTCCTTCTCCGGCCACCAACTATGTCACCCTTCGGGCCCTTTCCTCAGCTGACGAAGAACGTCGGCTGAAACTGGCTCGGTGGGTGATTGGCCGATGGACGCGTCACGCTGGCGTGCGCTCGTCACTAAGTGAAAGTGATAGCGAGGCACCTGCATGGACATCTGGTATCTCGCCCAAGGTGGAAGGTCGCATTGTAGAGGTTCTATAGACCACATCAATAGATACATCATGGTCATCTATTGTCACGGGATTTCCGAGACGGGAAAACCCATAAGCCGAAATTTTAAATCTTTCAAATACCGTTCAAATGCCGACCCCGCATGTTACCCCATAATTTTCATTTTTCTCGGCCGGAACATGCATCTGAACTCTATACGATCTACAACCAATGCTATATAGCACTAACGTACTACTATAGCTTAATTAAGCATGAGCCTTATCTGGTAAGTCGTATATAGTGTGAATTATACGGGATTCCAAAGTATGGGGATCTACGTAAACGGTCAGTTGTATTCCAAAGTTCTACATCTAATGCAGATGGGTTTCCATCTTGTGTATATTCTGAAGTCTGACTGATTTCAGATTCATTCAGTATTAATAAAAATCTTGATGCACCTTCCATAACAATACGACCTATAGTGGACGTAAAGAAAACTGCCAAGGTTCGCCGTCGGCGTTTGCTTGAGGTCTTCCGAGCATCTAATTGGTGGATTAATTATCAGATCCAAGTGTGCCGATTCGGATCCTATACGACCGACCCCGAAATCGGCACGGCAATTAGTTTCCAGAACGTCTATGAGCTCTCCGAATGTTGAATACGTCAACCTTGGCATTGAATAGAATATAATAACGCCCGGTCCCATGCCAACTTTGTAACTTGTAAAACATCTAATCCTGATATACAATCATGGCGACTAAGAAAGCACCAACCTGTCTTGACCTCTGCGTGACAACAGATGACTTCGAAGCGGCGGCGAAAGAGACTCTCTCCGAAAAGTCATGGGTCTACGCCTCAAGCAGTGCTTCGTCAGGTCTTTCACACCAATCCAACTTGGACGACTGGTCTCGCATCAACTTCCGGCCTCGGATCATGAGAAACGTCAACTCTATAGATACATCACGAAATGTCCTGGGCCGCAAGTCGAAGCTTCCATTCTTCATATCCGCTATGGGCACACTAGGTAGCTCCCATCCTGGTGCTGAGCCGTTGCTAGTTCAAAGCGCAACTCGCAAGGGTGTGGATGTGGTGATCAGCACCGCCACGAGCAAATCTTTAGAGGCGATCATGAAGGCTCATCAGGATGAGCAGGAAAGACTGGGGAACTTGAGTCCATCGAGACTGGCTTTCCAGTTGTACGTCCCCTCTGACCGGACAAAGGCGAGAGACTTGATTCAGAGAGTCAAGGCTGCTGGTTATCAAAGTCTATGGATCACCGTGGACTCCTCGACTCAGGGAAAGCGCACAGCCGATCGCTATCTGCAGGCACAGGAGAAATTGGATCAAGGAGGAGAAGTCGTGAGACAAGCCGCAGCAGAAAATGCATTCGGGCCTGCGTTTGGTGGTCGTCCAACGGCTGGATACCTACATCCTGCCTTGAACTGGGAAGATCTGGCATGGATCTCACAAGAATGGGATGGCCCGGTAGTTTTGAAGGGTGTTCAATCTGTTGAGGATGTAAAGCTGGCCGTTCAGTATGGCGTGCAGGGTGTTTTGCTGAGCAATCACGGTGGACGTCAAATCCATTCGGCACCTAGCGCACTGATGACACTCTTGGAGATTCGCACCTACTACCCAGAAGCGTTCGACAAACTGGAGGTTTTCGTGGATGGTGGACTTCGCGATGGTGCAGACGTTCTCAAGGCCCTGTGCCTTGGGGCCACGGCTGTGGGTGTTGGGAGGCCATATTACTACGCACTCGCAGCGTATGGTGGAGAGGGTGTTGAAGCCTGCACCAAGATTTTGACCGAGGAGCTCGAGATTTGCATGAAGATGCTCGGCGTTTCATCGCTTCAGCAGCTTCATCCCGATATGGTCAATGCCACCAGATTGTTGAATGAAATGTGGCGACCAATGAGCGTGAGATCGAGGTTGTAATGAGTCCATCTGGGTTGTCATTAATTCTACATCAGGTACGGCAATACGTAGCTACATGAGGGTCGGTTTCTTATCTTAGTCTAATTGGTCAATGTAACTTGGTTCTGCCCCACTTCTCTGAGCTGCTTTGACCGCCCGTTTCACCGCGTTTACGAATGATAATGCGCCTACAATCACCGCAAATCGGAATAGATGTCATATTTGTCCTTGGGTATTGTTCATGAGGTATCATTAAAGCAAACGCCGTACATAAAGCTTGACTACTGGACGCCAACAGGTCGTGCCCCTGACAGATTCACTACACGGCCTGCTCCGCCTAGCGCTGGCGCACCAAATGTAGACATCTGAGGCGGCTTGACCCATCCAGGAACACTGTTGTCTTCCTTTTCGCGTGTGGAAATGGTTTCCCAGACATTGGGAAATCCAGTAGGCAACGCACCCCGCAATTTAGCACCAGGAATGGCAAAACGAGGATTTCGATGTGTCAAGTAGCCATGCATCAACCCCTGCGTAAGTAATGAAGCCAGGATAGATTCAATCTCCCCCATGAGCAAAGCGGGCTGCACTTCTGCTATTTCATCATCGGCATACGGATCCAATCCGTATTCCTCGTAGTCGGGCTCTGGAGTACCATCGATCAACTGGCCCGATATGTTCTCTTTCCAATACCCACCCTCATCAAAACAACCTGACGGTGCCAGGTAGTCCCCATACTTCTCCATCAGCTCCGGGTCCCCATTGGTAGTGACGCTCCCCTGGTTCTCAAGTCCCACATAATCCGGGTCCATCGGTTCAGAGATGGTCTGTGACCCATAAGAAGGTGGTTTTGTAGCACCATTGGATAGTTTGGATCGTGATTGAAGCCATTCTGTAGCCACAAGTAGCTTCTGGAGGTATAGGAATGGCGGGGGACCACGCTGCGCCTGCGCTGCCGGATCCCCATGAAATCCACCATGAATGAATACTTTGCGACAGAATGACCGCCATACCAAGATTTCACATCGATTGCGGAGTGCGAGCAGAATACCCTTTCGTGCAAACCATTGTCCAGTAGGTGAATTGAACGAAAGATGCTGTCGGAATGCCAGGTAATCGCCGCGCACAATCAGGTGACAGAGTGGCGCAAATTGCTCTGCTAATCCTTGCGCTTCCGGCCGTTGAAGTAGAGATTTGGAGGGAAATCGGCCCATGATGATATTGCAGGGGATGAGGTATGTCAGGATCAAATTTCGTTGGTTGAGGGCTTGGCGATGGCATTGATCATAAGCCGCCCGCAAGGCGATTTGAGCAGGATGAAAGAGGTTATTTGAGAAAAGATATCGACCAAGATAATAGAGGTAGGTGACGCGCTGGGATGCGGGGAAATGGATCAGGGGAGGGGATTGAGCGCTAATACTGGCAAACATTTGCTCCGCATTGCGCAGCTTGCCACACTGATACGAGTCAGTAAAATCACTGGCAAGCGGGTTGAAACGTACCTTAAACAGGAGCTTGAGGCATAGATTTGCCATCAAGTAGATGCCAACGCGTTTGCCCTCGGGCTTCCCATTGGGCCCTGGGGTGCCACTGCGATCGGTCAAACATTTGATGAAGGCCTCTCGCACCACGTTTGCCGACTGTTCCACCAACGTCACTTTCTCAATGTTTTCCTCCCGGTTCGAGCCGCCTTCCATGCGCAGAATATGTGCGATCAGCTCTGGTTGGCGGTCCAGTCCCATAGCCAATTTCGCCAAAACTTTCGAGAGGTAAAGAACGGTGGGGAGGACAATCACCCCGTTATGGCTATCTCCGAGGGCCAGTACGCATTGACTAGGTAGGCGTCAACGTCCATGGTTTTCAAGCTTGTGGGGTTCTAACTTACTTCAGCAGGGCCCTAAGGAGGTTGTAGGTGTCCAGTAGATTTTCGACATTGACATCACGCAGGAAAGAAAAGTACAGCCTCATGAAGGTTGGGAATGCGGACCAGGAAGAATTCCCCTTGGTCCGTGGGACCAAGATCTCACATCGCTGCTGCAGCTCGGTATCGCTCTGGGGTCCGGGTGGGTATCGTTGGCGCAATTCCTCAATCATGCGCTGATAAATTTCTGACAGTGGAGGTTCGATTTGAAGGAAATCCTGCAGCTTTGAGCCATCACGTTCTTGGACCAGCTCAGACACGCTGCCGATGAATTGGTCCAGAATTGGAGTTGGAGGTGCCATCCTGTCCAGGCTTCTTGTCGGTAGCTCCAAAACGTGGTTGGAATGATCATACAGAGATGAAATGTGAGTCGGAGTTACTTCAAAGGGGTAGGAACATGGCGTGGAGTCTGGCAATGGCCCTTGAGACCAATCTTGAAGCAATGAAGCTGCGGACCATCGCGGCAGAATGGCAAACCTCACACACACCGCCCTATAGCACTAGAGATTAAGTGACGATCCCTTGTATATTCTATAGTCGATTTGTATTTCTTAGCACTAAATCATGGAATTGTTCTACCGTAAATGTACTTTGCCTGCCAGTGGCTAAGTAGGCTACCGCAGAACTAAAAATATTCTTCTTAACTAAGTTCCGCTGGAAACCAGTCCAATTATCCTACCGTCAATAGTTGTTCCGTAAAACCGCCAAATCCAAGCTCAGTATTGCGGAGGTGAATCTCCAAGATCCAGTGGCGCTTGAATCCATCCTTGCCCGGTTTGTTCATTGTTTCGTTGTTGCCCTTGGTAATATAAAGCGTAGTCCGGTCCTTGGGAATCCGCTCGTGGGGAAAAGAGCCAACCAGATGCCCCGCAATATCAGCTCCAAAATCAAATCCATATCCCCCCGCAACCCCAGATGCAATATCGTAAAGTTCTTCCCCAGACATATCGGGATTCTCATCATATTTGGCCTTGACAATGTCCCAAACCGGCTGCAATGTATCGCGCAGCTTGATCTTATGAGGGTCGTTTCCCAGGACGTAGGTGCGCCCGAAGTCAGCCTCCCAGGCTTCGAAGACGGGCCCCAGGTCTACGACGAGGATATCGTCGGCTTCGATGATGCGGTCTGGAGGATTATCGGAGAAAGGACATAGTGTATTCGGACCACTGCGTATGACTCGCTTGTGCCAATGGGTTTTAATGCCGTAACGCTTGAAGCCGAGATCGTAGATCTCGGCGTTAAGTGTCTTCTCGCTGACGCCGGGGCGAATTAGATCGCGTTCAATCTCGACGAAAAGCTGAACGGCTTTGTCCTGTGCATCTTGGAGGTTCGCAGCGCGCTCCGCTTCGGTTGTCGCCATGACCAAGTATATTGGGAGGGAAGGGGGGAAAGAAAAACAAAAGAAGCTAGAATTGTAGTAGGTAATTAAGCTTACTATATTTGTTCATGAGTCATGTACAACTCCGAGAACCTCGGAGCTACGGAATTGCGAACTTGTTATCTATTAAGCTTGGCCCGGATAGGAGGATCCACCTCAATACTACCTAGTGAAGCCGAGATAACAAGACAAATTTTTGAAAGGTATATATTACTGGGAGCTAGCCAGAAAAAGGCACCCGTGGACATTACCGTGTTAAAGGGGTGACTCTAACCGTGGAACTCGGTGGATAGGCACTATGACTGTGACCCAAGAGGCATGGAAAGAGACTCCATTCTACCTCTGCAGCAGACCACAGAGTAAAATCTACATAAAATGTTATTCAACTGCAAGAGACCCAATCAAATGCCTGAACTGTACATCAAACCGCTAGCAATTGCATGTCTGGGACAGGCACAGTATCAATTGTGATGATTAATAAGGACAAGGCAAATAAGCTCGGCTCTAAGTGGGCTCAGTTATCCCAACATCTGCCTCGGTATTATCCAGTCAAGTTTTGTGATAATAGACGGAGAACGATTGGGCAGAATCAACGCCTCAGCTACAAGTCAAAGACAGTGGGGCGCAGTACTTTTGGCTCCTATACACGCTGACAACGTGATTTATGCTTAACCTGAATTGGAGAGACCCACTTACAGCATATGTGGTGTATAGTCGACATTGGGATATGATTGTACACAAATAAATTGAGAAAGCTTGGCAATAACAGAAAAAAAGACGTGCCGATGCAAAGTAAACAGAAGTTCCCCCAAACGATAAATGACAATTGCGCCGGTTTCAAAAATGATCGCTCTCGCCAGTTCGATCCACCATTCTGCCCACTTCAAATCAGACCAAACCGTCATATAATGACAGGGCGGACACAATGGTCTCATCCCTCGCGGAGCCTTCTTTAAATTCAGCGAGGTCCAAGCTGCCATTCTCGTCCTTGTCCATCATGCGGAAGATCTTTCGCACGCGCTTCTCGGGTGTATCCTCATCCTCGGGCAGCTTCACCATGGAGCCGACCATCTTGTAAATCGCCTCGACAATGGCCAACATCTCGTCGTATGTGATTTTGCCGTCGCCATCGATATCGTAAAGTTGAAAAGCCCAATCAAGCTTGTCCTCCATCTTTCCGCGGGATGTCACCGAAAGCGCGCAGATGAACTCCTTGAAATCAATCATCCCGCTGTTATCCGAATCAAACACTCGGAAGACATAATTTGCGAAGGAAGAGGGATCGCCGAAGGGGAAGAATTGCCGGTAAATCTTTTGAAACTCTTCTTTGGTCAATGTGCCTGACGGGCAGTCCTTGAGGAAGCCTGCGGATACGGTGATTAGCTATTTCACTTCACCGTGAGATCCGGTCGCCCATACCTTTGTACCATTGTTGTAGCTCCTTCTTGTCGAAATGGGTGGCTCGCTGCAGCTCATCAAGCTGCGTAGGCGACAGCTTCGACTGTCTATAGCGCCTCGTTAGCCACCAAAATTGCAATGGAAACCATGGACCACAGGTCAGGATCATAAGTCATGCGCATGATTCGCTCCGGAAGCGACCCGCGGGCTTCCAAACACTTCCGGTCTCGCGCGGGAAGGCGCATCACCACTTACGATTTACCCATGATCAAACACACAGATCCAAAATGGTGGACGGCTTCAAATGAACGATCTGAAGCGCATGCAAGTCGCAAGAGGATCGGCAGGAACGAACAGTGGCTTTGAAGAAAAGCAAGTGAACGGAAAGACGCGGGGTAGAACGAGGGGGAAGTGTGGCTGTGCTGGCGGAATATCAAGGCCACACACAATCGGGACTAGTTGAACAAAAAGGAGTAAAAGATTAAGGACTTGGTACGGTAAAGTCGTCTCGAAGACCAGGAATGATTTAAGAAGAAAAGTAAAGAATGCAAGGGAAGGCGAAGTGGCGAGGAGGTCCAGACCATCTGGGGCTTGGCATGACACGACTACGTTATTTGGCGTTTGGCTCCACTTATTCCTACAGAAACGAGCCATGTGAAGTAGGTCCATTCCTACAAAGTAGGCTTATATATACAAATACTCCTCGTTCCCAATCATTAGGGATATCTCAAAAACAAAAGCCAAAAGCTCTATCTCCTCGCAAAACAATGCTACCGTTAGATTATCAATACGGGATAACGGGACAGGGGGAACAATGGGACGAATAGGAAAGGGATTGAGCGAAGAGTCAACATCGCGGGATCAATCCACCTTGATGGACCCGTAGATACGTTGCACAAATGCCCAACTGGCGAAGAAACCGATAGAACCTATAAAAAGTCAGTCTAGTCCAAGTCCAAGGTCACAAAGGGACGAACCTGTCAGAATGAATACAACAAAACCGATCAAGGCCGAGTAGCCCACATAAAGTACAGCTCCGGTGATACCACCAAAGCTTACTCGGGTAGCCCAGAAGATAAGCGCGTTCAGGAACACATATCCACCGGCCATACCAGCACCAGCAAAGGCGCGCCAGTGCCACCGGTAGTTCTCCGCGCACAGCAAGAAGTACACTAGTAGAACGGTGGTAGCCGCGGATGTGATGATCATCAGACCGTAGCACAGGAACAGGAAACCAAACATGTAATAAATCTTGTTGGTCCAGAGCGAAGTCATGATGAAATAGAGCTCCACAAAGATGGCACCAAAGGGCAGGATACCCGTTAAGAGAATGGATGGGATAGTTCGAAGACTGCCAACCATTGGAGGCACTTGACGGGGAATTTGGTTGGTCTTCGTCGGACCCTCAATAGCCTAAACCGGATTAGCATGATGGTGGGCAAGTATGGACTGACAGCCTACCTTTTGTCTAAATCCAACCCAGCTGCCGGCAACACTCAACGGAACGCTGATGACGAACCATATGAGAACCAGAGCCAGCATAGTGCTGAAAGGGACAGCACCGCTGGAACCTTTGGCCCACACGAACAGATTAAGCAGGAAGAAAGTGCAAAAGATGAATCCAGGGATCAACAAGGGAGTCATGATGATGTTGCGCTTCCAGGCCTCGCCGCCGAACGCCTTATAGACACGCGCCGACACGTAACCACCAATCGCACCGAAGAGGGCGTAGATCAAGAGAATGGCAGTAGCCAAGAATCCACGATTGGCGGGAGAGAGGAGACCAAGAAGTGCGAATGCTGTCAAGATTAGTACGCAAGTCAACCGAGAGTCCGGATTATTACATACCGACGGTCACACCAGTCATCATGAAGAGCTGGGCACCATTCCCCAGCAACACGCTAAGTAGAAGAGGGGACTTGGGGCATCGGAAAACGTCACCGTGGACCAACTTCCATCCTGAATCCTCTTGGATTCCGTCTTCGACAGCAGCGGAGGTCCCATCCAGATCGTCCAGATTGATCGAATCCAACCGGTTGTAACGGGCAATGTCCTTTTTGAGAGCGCGGACAAGAATCATGCTGACCATGCCCACCAAGAAAACGACAAAGACAGCGGAGTTGATGAGGGAGAACCAATGAATCTTCGGATCGTAGACATGGAGATATTTATCCCACCGGGTGGCCCAAGCAGTAGAAGATTCCTTCCATTGAACACTGTAGGTCCAGGTGACCGGAGTTTCACCCTCCCCGTCTTCATTCAATGTGACAAAAGTTCCCTTAGTGCCACAGTGAGCTGTGCCGTCATCCAAGAGCTTGGAATCAGCGCGCGACTCGGGCTGGACAAGGACGCCAACCACACGGAGTTTGTCCTTGCCGCCATATCCAACACGGTGGTAGTCGATAAGAATGTTGAAGTGGTTGTTCAGCACAGCTTGTCCATTTTCGTCCAGGTCACCCAAAGCGAAACCGGGGCTGTAAAACTGGGTTTGGGTGTTCTCATCCATGTTCAACTGCGCTCCTGGCAGTCCATCCACAAGCCAGTTAATATTGTATCCTTGGGAAATCCGGCGGTTGACAAATTTGGCGCTGCGAGCATCAAACTTGACCTCTCCGCAGATAGCTTTGCATTCTTCATCTTGAGCCATGTGCAAGTCCAACGGAGAGGTTTGAATGCGATCTCCAAACAGGATACTGCCCAGAGATTCCCTCACATCTTTTGCACCATCTTCGGGTCGACAGAAGTGAAAGGCCGGATGGTAGTAGTCGTATGAAAAGACAGAGTGAAGTTGGTCATCTCGGGAGAGGCCGGGTGTCAGATGATTAACAAACAGCGGAACGCTCTGACCCTGATCGTAGGATGATGGGGCGACACCGGGGAGGTAAAAAGCGGACGAGAGGGAAGGGATTGCGAGGAATATGGAAGCAACAAGGGAGTTTCGATCGGTGAACCGCATCTTGGATCCGTGTCCCTAGATCAGCATGTATAACGAGGCTTTGATTTCTCGTCAATTTGATAGCAGTCGATGAGATATGCAGAGCTCAAGTCCACACAACGTGTACGATTGAGGCCGGAACAAATCACGGCCTATTCAACGAGACGCGGCTGAGAACAGGAGATGACGGTCACCGAGCTACCTACACGTTGCGGCCAGTCACGTGTTGATAACGACCTGCCGATAATACCGAACACCAAAAAAAAAAAAAAAAATTCCCGCAACAAGTTGAATTGAACATCAATCATGGCTTCAGAGATTGCGCAGTCGCGCAACAGCTTGTCAACGCTCCTCGAGACCCTCACATCATGCTTGACTAGCGCTACCTCCTCCCTTCCTGCAGCTCACAAGGACGCACCCTCCGACATCTCGATCGAGCCTCCGCAAGATGGTATCTCCCTCCTCGATACGAAAAGCGAAATTCTTCTCTCCTACCTTCACAACCTCGTCTTCCTGATCATCTTTCAACTACGGCAATCATCCAAACAGAAGTCTGATGAGTCGGAACCGTCTAATGATTCGCTCCGCGATGATGCCGTGAAGAAATTAGTCGAGCTACGAGTGTTTCTTGACCGCGGTGTACGCCCGTTGGAAGGACGATTAAAGTACCAGGTTGATAAGGTGGTTAAGGCGGCGGAGGACGCAGAGCGCACTGAGCGTACCGAGCGCCCATCCAAGTCAAAGAAGACTGCCAAGCCCAAAGCCAAGGATTCGGGTGACGAAGTCTCCTCGGATGGGAGTGAAGACGATAGCGATAGCGATGAGGACGACATGGATGAGATGGCTTATCGTCCCAATATTGCGGCATTCTCGAAAGCCAAGGCCGATCTCAAGCAACCCCAAGCCAGAGCCAAACGTGAAGAGCCCAGTGATGGCATTTACCGTCCTCCCAAGATTATGCCCACCTCCCTTCCCACCACGGAGCGCCGTGAGCGCGAGGATCGCCGACCTCGCCGGTCTAATGTTATTGACGAATTCGTCAACGCCGAGATGTCATCCGCCCCCATGGCCGAGCCCAGTATCGGTAGCACCATTCTCGCCGGTGGCCGAGAAACCAAGACCAAGAAAGACCGCCAGTGGGAGGCCGATCGAGCACGCTATGAAGAAACCAACTTTGTCCGTTTACCAAAGGAGACTAAGAAGGAGGAATCCAAGCGACGTGGTCGTGATCGTCAGACCTACGGTGGAGACGAATGGCGGGGACTTACAGAGGGAGCCGATCGTATTGAGCGTCTTACCCGCCGGGGCAAGAACAGCGGCGCTTTGGACAAGAGCCGGAAGCGAAAGAACGAGGATGGACAGCGCGACGATGGTGTGGGTATGGGTGAGATCTTTGACAAGCGTCGCAAGAAGATTGATAGTTGGAAGCGGTAGTGGATCTGTAACGATTACTGATATCCTTTTCTTTTCTGCGATACTACGATCATCGCCGGAGTTGGCGTGGGAAAACTTTTGTATTTATTGATGAAATCCTCTTGGACTTACTATACTACCTATGGGCTTGCAGACCTGACAATGCGAACTCGCTGATACTGATTCAAGAAAAGATTCTGTGGGTATGTATAAAGTTGAACATAGCATTCGAGAGCTTCCGATGTATGTTCGACGGTACTAGGCCTAGCGTTATTATGTATGTAGTAGTTTCATGTTTCTGCGCTATCCATCAATTCCCACCGTCGTTCTAAGGATATTCTGGTATTTCGCATAGGCCAGGCATGTACGTCCTTGGTTTTGTTGATGATGTCCACTAATGCATCTCGTTCAACGGGATCTGTAAAGTATTCACCGTACAAAGTAATCGCAATGACCGCATTGACTAATGCAGGCTGCACCCTAGGATGGTGCAGGGCTAGGCCGCAGATCTCGAATACGATGGAACGGACCCGAGCCTCCGTCTTCCGATGCATAACACGAGTTGCAGTGCTTATCAGTCAGCATACCTTCTGCTGTTCATCAAGTAAACTTTCAACTCACTCAAGGTGTGGATTCTCTGCATTCAAGATCACCTGGGCTAGTCGCAAGTGTTGAATGGCTGTTACTTGGATATCAAAGCCATACCATGTAGTAGGGAATATGTCTCCCTTTGACCTGTCGGCCTTGAGCTCAAGGATAGGCTCAAGTTCTCCGATAGAATCTTGCACTAGCTGTTGTTCTTTAAGCTTGAGTTGTGCTAGGAAGAAGAGTTAGTGAACTTGTCAAATACAGGAACTAAACATGAACTTCACCCCAATCCTCTGGTAATTGCTTGCCCCATCGCCATTGAGCGACCTCTCCCGCGAATAAAATGGCATTGTTGGCCACAGAGTTAGGGTGGTTAGGCTGCCAATCGAATCGTAGATGTGGAACAGTCTCTCTTGTCAGCGCGTAGTAAATCTCTTGTCGAACAGTGATCCAATACGCCGCATTTGCCAATGATTGATCGAGAGGAGATGCAGTCATTGAGTCTATGATAGTTTTTGTGATTGCCAAGAAATTGACTCTTCCAAGAGTATGATAATTTCCATCAATATCGCCATCGTCCATTTCTTCATCCATCTCTTCGTACTGGCGTAGAATCACTGTAGCAGCCATGATGTTCGCTTGGTGGTCTGGATCTTGTATCTCAGGGAACTGAATGAGATCGGGAATGCATTTTAACATATACTCCAGAGCGCTGGACTTTTTCAGATTGGGAAGGGATTGTCCACAGTATACAACACCATGGGTGGTTTTGTATTTCGGAAGACGGTCCAAATGGCGCGCGGCAACTGCAAAGATTGCGAGTTTGAGAGTCGAACAGTACTTAGCACGTCTGGGCACTTCTAGTTGGAAATGTCGACGGTCATCACAGTGGTCAAACTAACTTCCATTAGTAATTTGATGAAATCAAACGAAATTAGCTTACCCATGGAGAGAGTTCTTCGATGAAATACCTCATCAGACAGGACTCCTGCACCGCTCCGGATGAACCGCCAGGGGTATCATGTCGAGGCCAAGTGGATGGGGAACTGCCATGCGAAATGCGTCGTCTTTTTCTAGTCTGGCTAGAGTAGGAATCCGAAGAGAAAGGCAAGCTAGTACTGGTGAGTGATGACTGTGGAGAGGACAGCACATAAGGAGGTTTTTGAACTGATGGTTGGCCGTGATGGTATGAATCGATTGACGCAGTTGTATCGGGATTTGTCTCGTTGGTATTGCTTTCATCCTGCACGGATACAAAATCACTAGGGGTGGGCGAAGCATCTATCTCGCCATTTTCGCAAAACGTGTTTACCGTATCGGGAGATTGACCTAATACTAAGTGACATGTTGTAGGCTTCCACGCCTTGGGCACACTATTTACCCATGTTTGGCCCTGTGTGAAATTGCCCTCCAGCTTGGCTGTTGAGCCATGTCGAAAGACGGCTTTCCTTTGCACAGGACGACAATCGAGCCCCTTGGTCTCACATCGTCGGCAAACAGGTCTTCGCTTATCACCTATATATTAAATTAGATGACACATCTTTACATCACCGGGAGCTAGGACATACACCTTTGATGGCTCTCTATCCACGGATATTAGCCAAGGTTGAGATCGGAGAAGATGATGCTTACCTCGGCAGCTCAAGCACGGGGCGTTGGGCATAGTACCGCCCGACGTATCAACTGCAGCCAGGAGGTAATCCATGATGAAGATAGCCTTGGAGTTGAAGGGCTGCTTGGAGGCGGATTGATAATGAAATGACGCGGCGACACCTGCCTTATCGGGGAAAATTGGGGGAAAACTTACCCCGCATGGGAATCTCCACATTCAGCAAGAGCCCCCGCATCGATCTTCGGGAGATTATCCCACGCAGTGTTATTCGCTAACCGCTACAAAGTAGCACAGGAACTGTACTCTTAGACAATATACCGTCTTCAGTAGTGAAGAACTTACATATTACCTCGCTTAATTGAGGCTACCAACAATTTCAATTCTGGGTAAGATCAGTGGGTATCGTTCTTCAATCACCTTCACATTCCCGGGTAGTCTACAATGTCGTGTGACTGAGAAGGTACGTCGGTACATACGCGATAACATTCCTCGGACTTACAATTACTGCATGACACCGGACGTGGTTGATGTGATGCTCCACCCTTGGTGGTCTCTTACTATAAATGGCAAATCGAGAAGAACATGGGTACACGATGGTAAAAGTTGCTGTTTACGGTTAATCTGGAAGCTTTGGTCACTTTGTTGTGATTCAGAGAATATGGACAGAAACCTATGTACAGTACTTAAAACAGTATCACTTTCTCGGTCTGGGAATGGTAGGAAGCGGCGAGATCTAACTACTAGTAATACTAGTGGCATGAATCATAGATCTACGTTCTTGTCAGCTATAAAGACTGGCATGGCTATATACTGGGCATCCAACTAACAGAAAACCCCATTTCAGCTGTGCACTATTCACTTCATACTATGCATCATCTCAAGATTGCGGTCGTCGGGCTTGGCCGCATGGTAAGCAGAACTTCTTTTCAGATGGAAATCTTCATGGGAATCTCATACAATTTCAGGGCAAACGCCATGTTCACACTCTACTCTACCGTGTTCCTAAAGCCCAGGTTATAGCGGTCTGTAGCACCGACCCTAGTGAGATCAAATGGGCTACAGAGAATCCCGAGTACCGTGAGTTCGGGATCAAGGTATACCACGATTACGATGAAATGCTGGAACAGCCAGGTCTGCAGGCTGTTTGGATATCTGCCAGGTATGCTATTTAAACCTCCTTCTTCCCCATGGACTGGAAAACACTAAGACTTCTCCATTAGCACCGATGTCCACTGTAGTCAATCACTCGCTGCTATTGAAAAGAGTATCCATGTGCTCTGCGAAAAACCCTTGAGCACTGACATTACTGAGGTAAGTCCTCCTGCTTTAAGCGTCATATTCAGTGAACGCTAAATACCAGCAGGCCCAAGCCGTAGTGGATGCTGCCAACGAGAAACCTCACCTCAAGGTCATGGCGGGCTTTTCTCGACGATTCGATGCTTCCTACCGTGACGCAGGAGAGAAGATCTACCACAAGAAAGCAATCGGAAGTCCATTCATGGTTCGATCCAATACTTGTGATCTCCTGGACGAGACTGGTTTCTTTGTTCGATATGCAGCACGGAACGGTGGAATATTTGTGGACTGCGCGATTCACGATATTGATCTAGCTCTGTGGTATCTGAACAACCCAGTCCCCAAAGCCTGTTGGGCAGCGGGTACTCTCCAGCACCACCCAGAACTTAAGGCCCTTTCAGACGTGGATAATGCGGTCGGAGTCGTAGAGTTTTGGGGCGGAAAGATTGCCTACTTCTACTGTTCTCGTACGCAGGCACACGGCCACGATGTCTGTACTGAGATTACCGGAACTGCTGGGAAGCTGATGGTGAACGTTGTCCCCCAGCAGAACAATGTGGTCCTTGCTGATAAGCTGGGCATGCGTCATGAAGTCCAGCCGGAATACTGGCAGCGATTCCAGGATGCGTTCGCGCTTGAGGCGAATGAGTTTGTGGATTCTGTCCTGAAAGATACCCCTGTACCGGTCAAGCTTGAGACTGGAATTATGGTTATGAAGATTGGACAGGGCCTTCAGCATGCCCTGCTTACCGGGGAGGTTGTTCGTTTCAACCAGAGTGGAGAAAGGCTGAAATAGACTTCTTACGGTTTATGGGTACGCAAATGTTATTCAACTTGACAATTCAAGCTTCCGACGGCCGTTTTCAACTTCCGACGGAAGTAAGCATAGGATCCACTTTCAAGTATAAAACTGTACGAAGCTTGGATGTCCAATTTTTTTTTCTTTCTAAATACACATCTTAACGTCCTTATGGAACACAACTCACATCGTACAGAATCGACATGCGGCTCGATAGGCGGCTCGACCGAGCTACAAAAGCCGAGACGTGACACCGACCCCGAGGCTTTGACTCGCCTGGAAACCTCGCAATCGCATGTTCCACCCCCCGAATCACTACTCGGCGAAGTCGCATTCGTCAGTGTGGTTTGCATGGCGCAGTTTATGACTCAGGCCGGCCTCTGCATGTCTATTGCCCCAGTCCATATAATCGGGGATAGCTTTGGCGTCACCAATCCTGCTTCCTTGAGTTGGTATGCCGCTAGCTATAGCTTGACCGTAGGGACTTTCATTCTGGTGGCAGGCAGACTGGGCGACGTTTATGGACATCGCTTAATGTTCATCGTTGGGTTTTTGTGGTTCGCACTCTGGTCGGCCCTGGCCGGTTTCTCTGTGTGGAAGGATCAAATCTTCTTTGCTTGCTGCCGTGCGCTCCAAGGCGTAGGCGCTGCCATGTTGCTACCGAACGCTATCGCAATCCTGGGTCGAACCTATCCGCCAGGTCTTCGGAAGGAGATGATCTTCAGTCTGTTCGGCGCCACCGCCCCAGGGGGGTTCATCGTTGGCGGTGTGTTTTCCTCCCTCTTTGCTCAGCTCGTATGGTGGCCATGGGGATATTGGGTCATGGGCATGGCTTGTGCAGTCCTCGCGCTACTTGGCTGGCTTGTTATTCCATACAGTCCGCAACCTAAGTTTGACGACAACCTTCGCTTTACTGAAAGGTTGGACTTGCTTGGTGCCACAGCGGGAATATCTGGTCTGGTATTGATCAACTTCAGTTGGAACCAGGCCGCCTTGGTGGGCTGGAAGAATCCATATACCTATGTGCTCTTGATTGTCGGATTTCTTTGCCTGGGCGCTTTCGCAGTCGTGGAGCGCAAAGCCGTGTGCCCACTACTGCCTCGATCGGTCTTTACCGGAAATCTCGCATGGGTGCTTGGTTGTATCGCAGCAGGCTGGTCTAGTTTTGGAATTATCATCTATTACTTCTATCAGTTCATGGAAGTAATTAAGGGCGATTCCCCGCTGTTGGCCACTGCGAAATGGTCTGGTGCAGCGGCTAGTGGTGCAGTTGCTGCTCTTATTACTGGATTTCTACTTGGACGGTTGCCCCCGAGCGTTATAATGTTCTTCGCAATGATATCCTTCACGGCCGGACTATCAATCTTCGCCACCGTCCCTGTCAATCAAATATACTGGGCGCAGGCCTTCATTGCAAGTTTGATAACACCTTGGGGCATGTAAGGGCTCACCAATCACCCGTCAATAACCCGTCATGCACTAACCAATTTTCTTAGGGATATGTCATTTCCTTCTGGAACACTTATTCTCAGTAACTCCATGCATCGCCATCACCAGGGGCTTGCAGCTTCTCTCGTGGCAACGACGGTCAACTACTCCATCTCCCTTGGCCTTGGATTCGCAGGTACGGTGGAGACCCACGTCAATGAAGGGGGCAAAGATACACTCCAGGGATATCGTGGAGCCTTGTATATGGGCATTGGCCTAGCCGGGTTGGGGCTGTTCATCTCCATTCTTTTCATGATAGCGAGTTGGAAACAATATCGCGCGAAACGATTATGAATATTTACAAAGCGCTGTGTTTTCAATGATTTAGTTTAAATGACATATGTCTTCCCCCAATAAAAGTAATCATCCAGGGGAAAGAGCCTACTGGTCTCGGGATCGATCTTTTCTTCCATAATGGGCTCAGAGTCACTGGCGGCCATAATCTATGTAGTTGGCACCAACAAACATCTTGCCGCTGTGTGGCATGAGTTTTTATTATGTCTTTAGAATCATTAAGTTGATCCGTGTGATCCACGCGTATGTTGATACAACTCGGGTCATGTTTCATTGCATGGAAATTGTAGTCAATTTGATCCCCTAGGTAGAATTGTGGGTACATTGCGCGTTGCTTGGTCATTGTTGATCAGAAAGATCACAGCAGTTCCAATATTTCTGGTTCCCGCCATGGCTGGGTATTCAGCAATTCCGCTGAGAAGTGAATGATTATTTACAAGTTTTGAGAATCTATCGGAAGTCAAATACTGAAAGAATGAAAGCTAGAACCCTCAAATTATCATGTTGGTCTGGTCTCATGCTGTACAAATTATAGTCCATGCTATGAGCGTAGATTATATAAGCCAGGAACGTGTAAATAGCATGAAATGATCTGAGTAAAGATACAAGGTCTAGGCCATGGAGACATAACGTCGATGGCTTACTCCCCACTCGTCCTCCTCCCATGAGGACTTCGAGTAGTATCAGCATGGCAATTCCAAGCTCGAATCGTCCTGCAGTAGTCAAGAGCCCTTGAGACCTGCCGCTCCACCGAAAGAGCCGGCACAAGCTTGCGAAATGGTCGCCAGGGCCCCAGGATTCACCCCTTGATATCAGGCATGGTCCTTCTACTTTGGGTATGGAGTGAAGCCCCTTCTCCGCTCGTCAGTATCAGCCAGTTATCGAACCTGATGTTGAGAATTGCGCCAAAGAAGAAAGAGAAAAAAAAAGACAAGGGTAACCCTGCAACCGTCGCGATTTTGAATTAATTCCAACTGAGTTGCATCAAACCATCAACGCAACCTCACTCTCACATATGGACTCTACTCTGAACAAATATTCGGTTTTGACAACTTGGGAAGCACTTGCAAACAAAATCACATACTCAAAGAACAACGGCAACAAACATGTCCATTTTTCAGGCAAATTGCTTTCGTCGACAGCGAAATATCGAGGAAAATGACTTCACAATGGACCTTCTGCGAAATAGCTGGCCAGTCCAGGTTTGTTCTGATCATGACCTGAATCGCAAAAGTGAGTTTATGCTAATGCCCCTTATAGAAACAATTGTTTTTTGGAAAGGAGTAAGCTCCCTTGCCCAAGCTTCTCCCGATGCCGGTCCCGAAACTAAAAGGCGTAATGAAGAAGGCGTCTTTAGGCATTGCCCCTTCACCTCCCCCGAAACCGTCGCACCAAAGCGGCGTCGCATCGCACGGGATAAAGAGTTCCCTGTCACCCCTGCTCCCGCTGGCCGAACCCCAATATGCGCACTGCTGAGCAGCAGCATCATCGCCGCGGGAAGAGGCGATGAAATGAGAAGGCTAGGAGACAACGCAAGAGGAACGCTACGAAATTGGAGAAGAAGAGGGATGAGGAAGAGGAAGTGTCCGTGGATGTTAGTGGGCCGCTTGTTGGACCGTTGCCAAGCCGCCAGGAGCGATTGGTAGCGATGAAGGGCGAGATCGCACAGCTGCGGGATCTAGAGGACCCCCTTGAAGTGGCAGCGAGGGCTCTGCGGTTGGACGGTGATTGGGCGATGGAGGCTTGTCCTCGTATAGATGCAAATGGAATAGTCTTGATCATAAAAAGATTACATGAATGGGTCTCAATGCTATATATATACAGCCAGCTGGTCATGAGCCGGACTTCTATCATCAACAGTCGCAATGCAATGCAGTCTCTCTACTGTGCCCTGCACCGTGAGGGATTATGTACCCAAGAGGAATCACTGCATACTCCAACCAGAAAGATAAAGCAAATCACTGATCGTAAGGCAAACAAAGGAGCTGTCGCTTATGTGGACGGGGATCCACACGTGAAGACACCCCGAACGCTGCCGTCGTCGTAGTTTTTAATCTAAAAGCAAATCATTAGTACCCAGACACGCAAAGGACCAGGACGAAAGCTTACAATATCATAGATACTCGAGTAAGTTCCAGCACCCAAGATCAGAATACCAATGACGAAGATTCCACCATTGACGATGGCCAACAACAGGTTTTCACGGTCAAGCCAGCTGCCCTTCTTGATGAGCAAGAACCACATCATGGCAGGGAAGTAAAAGGTGAAGCCGGAGATGAACAGAGCGGACGAAATCGACAGCAGATCATCGAAGAAAGGGATAACCTCGGCGATGATGAAAGCGATGACCGTGGCGGCGGTGATAGTAGCCAACCAGGTGATCCAGCCCATCTTGGTGTTGATGAACCGAATGGGGGAGTTGGCGAAAATGCGACCATGGATCAAACGACCGCAGACGACGGTGTTGATAGATCCACTGATGAAAATCACGGGTAGGGCGACTCCGTAGGCAATGCGACCAAGCAGATTTCCAGCAGAGGTCAAGGCAGGAGAAGAGACATCCTGTCCAACGAAGGCATAGACCAAAGCACCGGTCAAAGTGTACACGATGATCTCAGTGATACCGAGGGCCCAGATAGACTTCTTGAAATCGCGCGGGGTGTGCATCTCATCCATGAAGGAGAATTGGCACATGGCGAAGCTGTATGCGAAGACGATGTTCGAAATGGCAATGAAAGCCTCGGCGAATTTGAGATCTTCTTTCGGCCAGGCAGACCAGTCCACAGCGGCCAAACCGCCCGTGGAGTTTGTAGCTCGGACTCCGGTACCAATGATGGTAATGCCGATCGCGATAATGATGGAGGCGAAGTCAACATAACCGAGGATGGCCATTTCGGTGAAACTGGGGGGAATGGCCAAGATGAGGAGAATGATTGCAGACACCACAGCGAAGATCACTGAGCAGATGGTGGATTTCGTGATGTTCTGCCAGGCGATAGTACCAGTTAGGCAGTGGGAGCCTGTGAGGAAGATCAACTGGAGAGCCAGCATAAAATTGATGATCTCATAGCCAAATCGACCCCACCCGGCGCCAAATCGGCCCCCCATTAGGCGACCCGCGTCCGCATAGTTAGCGACCTCTGGGAAGAGCAATTTGACCTGTCCGACGATATAACTGGTGTAGATGGCAATCAGGCCGACACCCACGCAGCAAATCACACCCGCGACCATACCCAGCTTGGCGAAGGTGGAGGGAATTGACAGACTACCCAAGGCGATGGCCTCGACGATGAGCACCACGGTGAGTCGCTTCCAACCCAGGCGACTGAACTTCTTGATACCGTGATCGTAAATGTCGCGCTCCGCATCGGTCATTTCCCCCAACATGGCGCCCTCGAACGCTGGTGGGGGGGCGTACGCCTTCTCACTCTCCATAGACTTTCCAGAGCCATGGCCGTTAGAGTCGTCTTCGTAGCCCATGGTGATGGGATGTTACGAGACAGGTGAAGGGGGGAATGGGATGAGAGGCAAAGATGACGAGGATGGCGCTGGGTATAAGAAGAAAAACCGGCCGCGCTGCTGGATCCGGCTATCAGGCGAAAGGAAATTCGTTGACTAATGGAGACTTGCACTCCACGTGTGTTGGAGCAGATACTACGACCATGCTCCACTCTTTTCCAGATCATCCGCCCAACGAAATGCCGTTTGCAGCTTGGATTGACCCACCACCATCCAATCGAGGTAACTCAACCTGTGCCCCGAAACGCCCCGGGCTGATTAGACGATAAGAAGGTTTGGCTGGTTAGGTAAAAGAAATGCAACATTGGTTCTTGGTTCCCCAGGAAATTAGTACGGTCTCAGTCGATGGAGCCCATCTGCTTTTCTCCACGATTTCATGATTGCGGGGGTAATTGACCAAGAGTGGTCCTCAAATTGGGACAGGAGAACGGGACTTCTCGTCTTTACAACATGAAGACAATATGAAGCTTTTGAAACAAGATTTCGGTGGGATGCTAAGCCAAGAGTGTAAAAACGCCACACCCTAACTACGCCAACCGCAGGGTTCGCGAAAGTGAAAATTTTCACCTGACTAAGCCGGGCCCTCCGCACGCTGCAGATCACGTGGACTTATGCTTGCACAACGACGCACTGGATAGACTGTCCTTGGTCAATACCGTGACTTCAATGCGCTCGGCTATGGTAGCGCTAAATCCGTCCCGTCAAAATCGCGCATCAGGGACCGAAATGAGGGGAAATTAAGCGGTTGGGAAGTCTGGGGATGACGCCACCAACGCCATTGGGCTTAGCGTTCGCACCGCCCCGAGTAGCGTAGCTCTAGAGCACACTAAGATTTGGGGTAACTCCTGAGTTGATTTGGGGTACAGGTATCTAATTCTAGTTTCTAACTATCATGCACTTGGGCCTAGATGCCCCGTGCGACCGCCCTTGCCTGGTGCATCGTATCGTGGGCAATGGCCTCATGAGGATGTTCGAGGTCCAGTAAAGATCTGGACTATGTAAGCGACGCTTAGTCCTGCCCGCTCTGCGTTCCGAGCACTGCCATCACCAGCTTGAGTGATTGAGGTTGCCATCTCCAGGTTGAGCTGGTGGGAGATTCGGAGTCGCTCTTGAATCAAAGCCAGTTGAACCCCTTGCCCACGACAATCAGGATGCGTGCTGTCCAGAAATAAATGTGCCACTTTTTTCCCACCCTCGGTATCCATAATCGCCATCGCAGCGGTCCCCGCTATCTGGCCATTCACCTCAGCAAAAAATAACATATCCCGCCTTTGAACTGCCAATCTAGCAAGTGTGCCAAGAATTTCCCTCGAGCGGCCGTTGGTTTGAAATCCTGCAATGGATGCCTCGATGAACCGATCCGTTTCGTCTGGTACTGCGAGTCGCACCACAATGTCACTTGAGCGGTCCGGGATAACCCTGGCCCATTCCCTGACATTACACCAGTAGGTGCTCAGAACTGCCTTCTTGGTGTATCCCCGAGAAAGCAACGCCTCCGGGCCCGATGCAAATGCGCTAAGGTGGATCTCACATTCCAGACCAACAGTAGCAAAGATCGACTCTAGCTCTCTCAAATCATCTTCCTGCAGTGGACTATCTCTACCACATCCAACGGCCCGATTAAGCTTGCCTGTCAAGGCGGGTAAGGTCAGAATGCCAACTCCTCCTTTCTGAGGCTGCCAAATAGATATTTTTTGTTCTGGGTAGATCTGGGCGCATGCTTCCGCTTGTTTGCGGATATGCATTAGCTCGACCTCCTCACATATACAGGCAGTATGTGCGTCGACAAAGATCTGCGGGGCTGACATGGCTTGAATGTATCAAGGGTGTTGCGACAAGTCATTACTTTCACTTTGATTAAAGCTGCGCCAGCTGGAGATTTATTATGGAGTAGATCGGTTTTGATATAAGCTCGACGAGCCAGTGTGAGTCACATCAGGCCCTTAGCTAACTAGTGACCTCCAGTCACATGATGTAAGATGCTGACGCATATCAAATCTATCCATGACGTTTCTCATCCTCTAAAATATTGGCTTATCAACGTGACCGTCGGGCGTAGAATCAGGGGTTGCTTATCTGCGTTATCAACGCCCCCCTTTATCAGTTCCACAGTGGGACTACTCCAAATCTCTCAGGCACTGAGATATCGATCGTGCAACATATTCCACATTGCTAGCATTCAATCCAGCAATGGAGATTCGGGAGCTGTCCGCGACATACACGTGGTATCGTTCTGATCCCAATCAGCCTTCAAACTACGCAATTGAATCCAGCACTCACCTCGCAACTTCAAAACTACCTCATGCGATAGACCCAGAAATCCAAACATCCCAGACTGTTGAATCAAATGCTCCCATGGCCCAGGCGCCCCTGCATACGTGAATAACCGACCGCAAACAGTTAGGCGAGGACTTACCGAAGAAAATCAATTTCTCATATAATGCTGCTCTCATTGAGCGAATTCGACCACTCATGGTCATCATATCTTGAAACCACATCTGTTTCAACTCATCGTTTCCCAGGACTTGGCTTGCAATCTTCGCACCAAAAGCAGGGGGGTTCGAAACTTCAGATCGCTGCAGCATTTCCAGCATAGACTGCGTGTTCACAGCGACCTGCCTGTCATTGGTGCTCATCAAGACGCAGCCCACTCGCTCGCCTGCGACCACGTCAGATTGCCCTGTGATATCCCTGCTAGTCTCGGATTGACTTACCATACAGACCCATATTTTTCGCAAAGGACACACATACACCTGCTTCCATCTGCATCTCACCCAGGAAAAGTCGGATTGCAAATGCGTCTTCGTCAAAATTGCCCGAGTTAAATCCCAGGTAGGCAGAATCAAAGAGCGGGAAAAGCTGTCGGGCTTTCATGAGTTGTGCGATCTCGCGCCACTGTTCTTTACTCGGATCGCAGCCCGTCGGATTATGGGCGCACGCGTGGAGAATCACCACCGAGTTCGGCTCCGCCTGGCGCAACATCGAGTAGTATGACTCTATATCCAAGCTCTTCATCTCATGGTCATAGTACTTGAAGCTCTCACAAGGAAAGCCTAGCGACTGGAAGACCTGGTGGTGGTTAGACCAGGTGGGCTCAGGAATATAAATCTTGGGCAATTTAGGATGACAAGCTCGCAGCAGCAGTCCAGCCAAATGTAAGGCACCGGTGCCAGAGAGACTCTGACAGGTTGCAATCTGTCACCTGTTAGTATTCAACCCTGGAAGCACAGAGTTTCTGGTTCGCACTTTACTCGCTTGCTCCTTGAAGAGCTCCGCGCCTAATACGATTTTGGCAGTTCCTTCTCGGAAGTTTTGTAGACCCAGAATTGGAAGATACTCATGCTGCAAGCCCTTGGTAAGAAGACTCTCGCGAGCCTTGTTCACGGATGGAAGAACCCACGGCTTGCCTTCCTCATCACGATAGGTTCCTTGTCCGAGGTTAACTTTTTGTGGGAATGGGTCAGCCTGGTATTGCGCTGTCAACGCGAATATCGCGTCAGGCGGGATGAATTGTGCCTGGTTGAACCAGGAGGAAGTAAATGTTGCCTGAGTACCCATATTGTGAGAACGTGTGAAACAAGATTTCCTAGAAGAAATGATTTCTATTATAAGATATACTAATTGCGGAAACCTTGAGGGTCAAACGATATGTGTCGCGAGGAAACTCGGTGTGAAAGCCCGATGCCGGGAGGTCGCCCGTACATTGGCGATCGTGATGGTGTCGGGTGGTATACCCGAGAACCCCCACCCGCATAGTCGGTTCATCGCTCCGAAATGATGAAGTACACAATCGCATGCGATGACCCCTCTATCTAGCGCGGGGAAACCTGAACAGGGTGGCGGGGCGGGAGTAATAAGTAATAGCATGCGCCCATTCCTTTCCAACATTCCTCAACGTACTCATCTTCACCTTCACTATGGGCTCTCATTCCGTCTCAACTCAGCCCCACGTCCCCCCATCTGGGGTGTGGTGCCCTGCTGTCACCTTCTTCGACCATCAAACAGACTCCTTGGATTTGGCGTCACAGTCGCAGTACTTCGCCTACCTGTCGCGCACTGGACTGGCTGGTCTCGTCATCCTCGGCACAAACTCCGAAGCATTCCTCCTCACGCGCGAAGAACGATGCCAGTTGATTTCTACTGCACGCGCCTCGGTCGGACCTGACTTTCCCCTGATGGTTGGTGTTGGTGCGCACTCCACAAAGCAAGTATTGGAATTGGCCCAGGATGCGGCGACCGCCGGCGCCAACTACCTTCTGGTACTTCCCCCAGCATACTTTGGCAAGGCCACCAACATGAACGTGGTCAAGCGATTCTTCTCCGAGGTTGCAGCGAAAGCACCCCTTCCCGTGGTCATGTATAACTTCCCAGGCGTTTGCAACGGGGTGGATATGGATTCGGAGACCATCACAGCGGTCGTGCGTGAATCGGCCGCCGTAAATGGTGGTCGATCGAATGTGGTGGGTGTGAAGCTCACCTGTGGATCAGTTGGAAAGATCACACGGCTGGCCGCGACCTTTTCCGCAGAAGAATTTGCGACATTCGGTGGACAATCCGACTTCCTGATCGGTGGACTCGCTGCTGGTAGCGTTGGTTGTATCGCGGCATTTGCCAACGTGTTCCCAAAGACGGCTTCTCGGATCTATGCGCTGTATCAGAAGGGTCAGCTCGAGGAAGCTACTAAGCTTCAAAGACAAGCAGCTCTCGCTGAAAGTCCGATCAAGAGTGGGATCGCATCCACCAAGTATGCTGTTTCGTGTTACTCTGCTTCAGCGGCAGGTATCGCGGACGCCGAGGCCAAGCTTCTTCCGCGTCACCCTTATGAGCCAGTGGGAGAGGCAGTCAAGAAATCGGTGACGGCTGTGATGGCAGAGGTCGCAGCTATTGAAAAGAGCCTGTAAGGGATGAGGTATGAAATAAATGATCCATAGCGCCTAGATTGAAATGAACGAGCTTTGTCTGCATATACAACCTTGGGAATATATCATCTAGATTCGATAGACTCGTGGCAGATGTTAAATGATCCGATTGGTGGGATATTTGTCACACAAGGCCTGGTTTAGCATATCAGATGGTTTGGTCCAATCAGGACCATGAATCCTGTCGCCTGAATTATGCAAGTGAATAGAGCCAATGCGCGCTGACCAAGTGCCATGGCTTGTAGATATCTCTTGAAGTAAGCGCTACCGGCTATGCGAAGATCCGGTTTAGATGAGGTAGCCCACAAGTTCTTAAGCTTCAGCCTAAATCTACCATAAGACAATAGACAATGGTATTCTGATTTATAATGCAGTAGACATGCGCTCATAATTCTAAAATAGAAAAAACGTGGTGTGACTGACTATCCCGATCCCGGTCGCATGCCGTGTGGGTGAATTCCGGGAGTCAAGGTTTTATGTCCTGATTCTTCTATAGTGGACTCCAGTGCCAAAAACGTTCAATATAACCGAGGTTACTGAGCTGCCCAGTGGATGGCAGCAATGTTCTAGAAAAAATAGAAGAGAAAAACTCGAAATCAAGCCGAGGCAAGTGGACCAACCCGAATAAAGATCTGGCCGAGAAGGTATCGGCCCGATTACTAGCCCGATTGATATTGATTGTCGGAATCCCCGAATTTAATGTTGGCGCGTACAATCTACAAATCGTTCAAATGGACCAATCGGCAGTTCCTGCCAAGGTACCGCTCTATCATGACAACCAACGAGGAAGCAGTCCCCTGTCATGGCTCCACTTTGAAAATATCACTGGCCCAAAAGAAGTAAGTGCTCCGGGCTAAACCTTTCTGTTGAGTAATCTGTAGAGAGGCTCCAAAAGAACTGGCCATTTGCCTCGGCTCATATCATGTCCTATTATGTCGTCTTTTTTTCCCTTCTCCTTTCTTTGTAACTATATTTCTCGAATCGGATTTGCATCCAAACGAGACGACGCGAGCGCTGATCACCTCTAATTCGATATCCAACGCGCGAACCCCACTAGGTCATTGCTCAGCCGCACTCTATCAATGGCAACAGAGGCACCTCCAGTGGAGGGCAAGGCCTCATTGAACCTGCCAAACTCGGTTCCCTTCTGGCGACTAGTAACCGAGCCTGGAGTGGTCACCCAAGCGGTGGTGGACCATTTCTATGAAGGATCTGGAACAGATGAGGATCCATATGTTGTGAACTGGCTGCCTAAGGACTTTCGAAACCCGCTTCAACTCAGCACACCGATGAAATGGTCTATCACTATGGTGGCCGCCATGGAGACTCTCGTTGTGGCCCTTGTCTCCTCCGCCTATACAGGTGGTATCGTGCAGATTGAGGAACAGTTCATCACAACCACCGAGATCGCAACCTTGGGAGTGTCTCTTTATGTGCTTGGATTTGCATTGGGTCCTTTGCTCTGGGCTCCTATGAGTGAAATGTTTGGTCGCCAGGCAGTCTTCATCGGTACCTACTGTGGTTTGACCATCTTCTGTGCCGCAACCACAGGCGCAAAGAACATTCAGTCGTTAATCGTGTTTCGCTTCCTAGCCGGTGCATTTGGCTCATCCCCATTCACCAACTCGGGTGGCGTGATTGCAGATATGTTTGCTGCCCGAGAGCGAGGCTTGGCACTATCTGCCTTTGCATTGGCCCCTTTCCTCGGCCCGGTTATCGGTCCAATTATTGGTGGCTTCCTGGGTATGAAGGCTGGGTGGAAATGGGTCATGGGTCTATTGACCATTCTCTGTGGTGTGATGTGGTTCCTCGGCGCTGCGCTCAAGCCGGAAACATACGCCCCGGTTCTGCTCCGCCAACGTGCCGTCACTCTCTCTAAACTGACTGGCAAAGTGTATATCAGTAAGCTTGACATCGACCAAGGACGACCGGAGCTGAAAGAGTCTCTAAAAATTTCTCTTTCTCGTCCTTTCATCCTGCTGTTCAAGGAACCGATTGTCCTCATTCTTTCCATCTACCTCGCCATCATCTACGGAACCCTCTATATGCTTTTCGGCGCATTCCCCATCGTCTATGAGGTTCACCGAGGATGGAACCAAGGTGTCTCTAGTCTTGCCTTCCTTGGAGTTATGGTGGGTATGCTGGGTGCGATTGCTTACTCAATTCCTGAAAACAATCGCTACGGACGTCTCCTTATCAAAAACGGAGGCTATGCGCCGCCCGAGGCTCGTCTTCCTCCATGCATGGTCGCCTCGATCGCCCTTCCCATCGGTCTGTTCTGGTTCGCATGGACCAACTCGCCCTCGGTTCACTGGATGGCCAGTATCGCTGCCGGTGTGCCATTCGGCTTCGGCATGGTCCTCGTCTTTTTGTGTGTGTTCAACTATCTGATCGACGCCTACACCATCTTTGCTGCCTCAGTCCTTGCTGCCAACTCTCTTCTGCGGTCGATGTTCGGTTTCGCTTTCCCTCTCTTTACCACCTACATGTTCGAAAACCTCGGAATCCACTGGGCTTCATGTGTCCCAGCCTTCCTCGCTTTGGCCTGTGTGCCCTTCCCATTCATTCTTTACAAGAAGGGTCTGTCCATCCGCAAACACTGCAAATACTCTGCGCAGTCAGAAGCCTTTGTCCAGAACATTATCAAAACCATGGCACAAGCCGAGGCAACTGCTGAGACGGAAGGATCCGTGACTCGCGTCCCAACTACCTCTGAAGCTGACGACACTGTCCAACCTGCTGTGCAGAAGGAAGGTAATGCCGACGTCCAATCTCTTGCTCGATCCGTGTCGCGCGCATCTACTACCCGTATGTCGACGGAGATCCAGAGGGTTGCTACGTACGAAGCCAATCCCTATAATATCGACCGGGTTCACACTCGTGAGTCCTTTAAATAACCTTATTTTCTTTTTCTGGCGTTTGGCCTCATGAGAACTACGTTCTTGGTCATCTCACATTGCATGTCGGGAGTTTCTTTGTTGGGTTTTCATATAGATTATTATAATGTTGATAATGTCAAAATATTTCAGAGCTACAGACCCGTGGATCTTGACTAGTAGAAAGAACTTCCAAATTCAACTAGAAGGAAGAATTTCTAATTTAGAAAACCTAGTCGTTTATATTGCCCAGGTGGTGTGCTGTCTCTGAGGTGGGACGATACACTAGCATATCTACTGGGCATCTACTATGATCCACTTTCCGATCGTGCAAAATGGGAAATTGCTCCATAGGGATCCCGGGTGTGTCATTAGTCCTATTCATATCGTCGGAGCCAAAGGCGGACCAGACCTGGCGATCACGGTGGAGTGGAAGGATTTTGAGGGGGTGTGTCATGTAATACCTGACGGGTCAAAGGGGTTTGAAGAAGAATATCAGATACTCACTTAGCAATTACGCATGGTACTTGCAAGGTTAGCTTACGCAAGAAAAAATCAGGCAAAAAACAGGGCCGCTTTAGCCTTTTTCAGAATATGTAAAAATTTTTGGATCTAGTTGATTATTAAACATGGCGAAAAAGCAACATGGAAATAGTGAAACACAAATATATTGAAAGTAAACGTCCATAAGAAGACGATTTGTAAAATAGAAATAGTCATGAATCATGCATACCAAGTATTGACGGGACTTCCAGAGCTCCAAAGTCAACAACAGAAGAGAATAGAATATTAATATGAAGACCCCAAGGTTTGAGGGATATTAATGTACGCCATTGGCAATTCCATTGGCATGTCCGTTAGTGAACCCATTGGAGAGGCTCTTTCTATGGCCATTGAGGCCGTTGATCTTGGCCAGAGGAACACCCGGAGGGATACCGTCGACGGAGATGCTACTCCGCTTGCGAGGAGCAGCTGTCCAAACAGAACCATCGTCAAGCAGCTCTTGCCCAATGGCGAGGGCCTTAGAAGGCTCTGCACCCAGCCACTGCGCCTCGAGTCGCTCAATGTTCTGCTCAATCTCCCAGGCGCGTCCACCTTCAATGAACATGGATTCACCATTGAGAGATGAATCCGCCAACATACCGGCGGCCACATGGGAGACGTCACGAGGGGTATTGGTTGGGAGGCTAGCTTCTTTCCACTGATGCTCGATTTTTTTAATGCTTTCGGTTTCAGTCATCCATGGGCAGACGGTGTTGATCCGAATGTTGTGCTTGTATGGAGATGAGATGTAGCTGCGAAGTGAGCGCATGAGACCGACCACGCCATGCTTGGAGGCCTGGTAGACGAATAGTGAGGGGCTCTGCTTGAAACCGGAAGAGCATGAAAACAGGAGAATAGACCGATCGGCGCCAGCGCCACGGTTATGGCGTAAGTAAACCGAGGCAATGCGGGCCACGTACATGGATCCAATAAGGTTGACGTCCAGCACTTTGTGGGTGGGAGTCTTCGATACTTGTTAATTCCCAAAGGTTCCAATTACAGAATGGGTTGAGGGATCTGCAGACTTACCTGGCGGACTGTCTGCAAAGTTAATCCAAAATCAAACCAGTTGCCGATCTCTACGATGCCTGCAGCGGAGACGACATGATCAATGTGCTGGTAAGTGTTAAAGGCCAAGTCAAATAGGTCTAACAATGATTGGTAGTTGGTGACATCGGTCGACTGGAAGACGGCGCGCGGGGGTTGGCCTGGCTCCTTGGTTGGAAATTGAGCAAGCGCCTTCCTCAGTAAACGCTCGCCTTCAACGTTGTCAAGGTCACCAAAGCAAACGTTGGCACCGCTTTCCAAACATTGGAATACGAGACTTGCGCCGATTCCATTAGCACCACCTGGAGAAGTTAGATTGTTATTTTTGCGAGGGGATATTCTCGGGCAAGAGGGTACCAGTAATGAGGATGATCTTATCCGAAAGCGAATCGGCGGAAAGCTGGGGAATGTACTGCGACATATCGTGGGCGTGGGGTTCGGAAGCCGGGGGCTGTGGGTCAGATCGAGTTACAGTACAAAGGGAAAATAACTCTGGAATCAACAATGGATTGAGCGGAGCGGACCGGGGTGGATGGGACACTTATATAGATTTTTCAGTTCTGATCCCGTTGCGGGAAATGCCTCAATAGAACCGGGTGGGTGAATGACGGCATCATACAGAATCCAGTCTCGTCATATGCGTTTGGGAGACAGTGGGTCGAGAGCGTCGAGAGAGTCGAGAGAAGGTGAGTCCTCGACTGATCGGCAAGGCAAGTAACCCGACACACAGGACAGGGGCCTATGGATCACTGCGGGGAACGGACGAATGACGATGAGGTGCAGATAGAGTATACAATTCTAAGTGGGCAGTGCATCACACGGTGCATTCACCCCTGGTCCAGACCCAATGCAGTTTGTACAGTTCCGGCTCCCGCTCATGGTTTATTGGTGCAGGTTATAGGGGCGGGTGGCTGTCTTCCGAACGCTGGTGCCCCGTTGCAACGCTCGAGCACACTTAGTCTGCGACTAAATTCTGCGAATGAGCATATTTGGAAGTCTAGGAAAAATGATAACATCTTCTGGTGTGAACCGAAACGAAAACTGGTTTCCAATCAGATAGAACCACTTTTTCGGGCTAATCACCTTTTGGGATCGACCGGTATCCACCAACATGCGTAACTACTGTATGCTTTGGTGTGGGGAAATGGAATAAATTTAGGACTTCAGAGAAAAAACCAATGCGAGAGACCAGTACAAAAACATGCCAATGAAGATCATTGCCCCAAGGGAATCATACATGGATCGGCTATGATCCAGCCCGCCAAAAGATGCCGTCCCCTGGATCGTGACAATGTCGAAAAAAAGTAAAATGAAAAGAATATTTGACCAGATGCCAGCCAAATACCATCTCTATCCAAGCCTCTATAGCACACCACCTCAACACCTCATTATCAGTACAAGCCACGGCTCGGATGGTATATACAATAACGAAGATCTGCGATCAAGCTCAACGACGCGAGACACAGCAAAGAATGCCCGACTTGGCCAGGAACCAGATCGCTCCAATGAACCGGAAGAGCGACAGGGCGGCTGTGATCCACAGAATGACGGAGAAGTAGTTTGCGGTTCGCACCGTCGAGGTGTTCGTCAGACAGAACCGTTTGACACCGGTCGCGGTGATGAGAAGCACAACAATCAAGTTGCTGAAGATCCACAACAGCACGAGGTTGGTTCGGAAGGCCTTGTACGAGTCATCCATACTCCGTTCGTTCTCCTCTTCCGGCATGACGAACGGCGCCAGCGCGCGCTTCACAGTGGCCTCAAATTGACTGTCAATATCGGCCTGAGGTTTGTCCACTTCTTCAATGAAATTGGATTTGTCGTCTTCTTTCTCCTTTTTAGTTTGTGCCTCGGGCAGTGCTTCGCTCTTGTCGGATCCCTTGGTACCCCAGGAAACATCGTGCCAATTACAGAAGGCGTAAACCATAAGCACGTTGATCGAGCAAGTCATTCCCATGAAGTAGGCCCACGAGGAGGTGAACATGTGGTAAGGGTCCATGTACAAGAAACTGACAACAAAGTAGACACCGTAGGTCGACGCCAAGGCGATCAGGACAATACCGGCACCGGAAGAGCTGAAGAAGGTCTTGAGGAAATGGCCAACACCTTGGCTCATATCGAAATCAAGAGTGCCGCCCATAAAGGCATTCGCGACCAGGTAGAATGAGCTGACCATGGTATACGACTGGACAAGAGCGAAGTACATGAAGGAAAGGGTGTAGAAGAGGGTAGAACTATAAAGGTTAGCATTGATTCGACGTCAAGACACTAGGACTCTTACCCTTTAGGCCGATTACCGAGCGCCAGAATAAATTGAAGCATCAGGAAGAACACATATCCATATTTGAGGAAGTTGTTGACGATAGGTGAAGCCTCATTACCAAAGGGCCATCCCTTGTTCTTGTTGGATTCACTTGGGGTACCAACAAGATCCATAATGACGGATGTAGTCAACCAGTAGGAAGCTGTCGATCATTAGTGACGCTCAAACAGAATCTAGAAAGGCGCCTTACCAAGAGAGAACCAAGTCATGACGAGACTAACAAAGTTGTAGATCATTTGGATGTGGAGGAAGAACAGCCGGATGATGTTGTGTCCACTCTGGTACATCCGACTGAAATGCATGAGCGCATACAGACTGGCAGCAAATGAACCGTTCAACCAACGACGACGTTGACTGATAAATTCCGCAACACCTTCTGGCACATCAGTCTCACCCTTGGATGCCTTGACATAGGTCAAGTGCCATTTGAATCCAGCCTTGGCGACAAGTTCGAAACAAAGGATACGATCCTCAGCAAGGAACATGTTCTTCTTGAAAATATTCATGCCCTCAATACCTTTCTTACCAAGCTGTTTTGAGAGTGTGTGGTCACCGTGGAAGTACTGCTCAAGGGGACGACCCATGATAGCGCGATAACGGTAGGCCGAGAAGGCACCCGGCAGCACCGAGACGTATCCAAAGGAACTCTCAAGCGGTTTATCTAGAATGTTGGAGATCTTGTACTCGAAATTCTGCGCCGCGACCAAAGGATTCAACAGATTCTTCCAGCCTTTGCCCAACATGGCGTGAATTTCACCACAAGATCCACCCAGGTTTTTGTCATTGTAGAACGATTCCCAAAGAGCGAGAAGTGACTTCTTGCCAGGCTTGGTACCGGCGTCCAGAAGAATGACTACCTCGGGGTTCAGAATACGACTAAAGCCGTTGAATAGCCAACGGTGAGAGTTGATCTTTTTGCTGTTCTTTTGCTTTAAGCAGAAAATCATCTGGACCGGAGGGAGGTTGGTCGATTCGTTGCCTTGGGGACGGATCAACTGCTGGCTCGAGGTGACAGAGAGCTGAGTGGTATATTCGAACTACAAGAATTAGTGCTGCGCTCAAAGTTGAGCGGTCGGGTCGAACTCACAATGTGGGCAACTGTTTCACGTCCGTCAACGGATCGCTTCATGATGCCATCCTGGTAAATACCAACTGTGGCCAGCAAATCCAGGGTGTTTTTGTCGCAAGGATCGATACCGTCGAACACCAAAGTCACGACGATTTTCTGCCAGGCAGGACCACCCTTGTTCCAGAATTCCGACTTTTTCAATGTGACAATGTCACGAATATTCTGCATCACACCATGCAATGTGCGCGCCGTCAGGACTTTATCTTCGTTGTAATAGGTGATGGCGATGAGCAATTCTGTGTGTCGGTTGTACATGGCGGGACGAAGATTATATCCATTTCGCAGGGTGAACTCGTCAGGATCACAAGTGGCAGCCGTGTCTACTTCAATTAGCTTCATTGATGGGAAAATAGGGGGTCTCACTCACATCGCAGATGGGAGAACTCTTCGGGGAATCCCTCTTCAGACTCCCGGTACTCTTTCTGGATAGCGTTTTGAATCGCACTCGGCACGGGGTAGTCCACGCTCAGCACGGAGCCCTGCACAAGTTTGATCTTTCGGGTAGCGTAACGCCGGAGACCCGAGCCAGGAGCCTGACGTTGTTGCCAGGCCTCCGAGGGGGTCTCGGACGTGGCGGACATGGGGGATTGAATCCCGGAGCGGCGATTGAGGCCGGTCGTTGAGCCTCCTTCCTGGTAGGAACTATCGGGGAAGACCGTCACGCCCGGGCCGTCGTGGAGGGTGTAGCGTCGCAGGGAGTCGGAGGAGGCATACGGGTCATCAAAGGGCGCATTGAAGGGACTTGGTTGGTTGCGGTAGAGGAGGGATTGCTGGCTCTCTGCTTGTTCATTCTTTTCTTCGTAGCCGTAGCCATGCTGAACCCCGTACTGATCGGTAGCACTGGCTTCGCGACCGACGTTATGCGAATACAGACTGCTCTCGCTTGCCTGTGGCGAATGAGGCGAGTGTTGTGGTGAGGCATAGGGCGAACGCGCCCGGTTGGGAGAGGTCATTGTGAATTGGGAGGTCGGATCAAAGAGTCGCACGTTCACGAGAGTTTAGGGGAGAAAAGGAAAACCAAGTAGCGCTAGACCATCCAGGGAGAGCCAGATCTCCTGGAACACCGTATATGAAGATCGTCCGGGCGATCGTGCCTGGGCTGCTAATAAAGTACGGATATGCAGAAAGGGACAAAGAGAGGGTTGAGTTAGGAGATCAAAAAAGATCCAAGATCGAGGGCGATCAAAACTAATAGGTTCTGGAAGGCTGTGATGCACTGGCATAGCCTGAGATTATTTTTGGTACAGCAGAATTTGATTGGGATGATTTAAGTGGAGCCGCCATCCACCTTGTCCGAAACACACGCACTTTTCCTTTTCCCCTGCCTCAAGGCCACCATCCTTATGGGTCGTCATGGGCTCATCCGCATGGTTGATCCAAATATACCCTCCGGTACCGCGGATGCGAGTTGGAGTTTGGGTCTCCAAGTTGTGAGTCCACGCCGTCTAACTCGTCCAGAATAACGAAGACGGCGGGGCAACGCGCAACACGCAACCATATTGGTCAAGAGGCCACTGGACCCATCGTAATAGGCTCCAATGCTCATCCCCTTTTTTTTAGATGTCCAGGGTCTTCAATTGATCTTCAACTCTTGAACTGCTTTGCGAACTCTTCCCCATTGTGCATCAACTTGAGCGGATCGCAACCTTGAAATGCCAAGCATGCATGCGCGCACACGGTGGCGTCAAAGTGCCGCCTAATGACGGTCGCCTCCAAGCGACTGCCAGGGGTCGATGTTGCGCCCCACATTTGCCCACTGGAATGCTCCTTTGTTTTGCACAGTCGTGGGGATTCCCTAGGCAACACTTTCTAAGGGAATGCCCTGCAACCTCGAAGTCTCCAGGTCCCAACGTGAACCACGTGGACGTAGTTTAAATCCTAAACTTGACTAGATGAGAACCTAATGACTTGAAATATATTTTCTTTTCTTGTATTGTTATTAGTAGCTTTAACCACGTGATTCATTGTGTTCCATCTGCTCATGAATTACCTGTAGTCATATAATATGCGGTCCATGGATGTTGTGATAATTCCGAGATTGCAAATGTTCGGACTAGGTATTTATATATTTTGATAGTGGATCTCGGGAATTGGTTGCTTCTCATAACGTCGAAACAGATGTTGCACAACCTTATATTAGAAGTTGATATTTCAACCTGTATGGCCATCCTCAATTGTTCAAGAATAATCTACTAAAACGCCTGTTATGATTTTGGGCTTCCAGGGTATCAGTATTCTTGTATCTTCCATATATGTTCGCAGATCCATATAGAATACCTCTAATGTTCAACATAGATACGCTAGGCATGCTTACCTGTAGTTTGTGCCACCCGGCATGTATGTCTATCCCTAGATGGCTACATGATTCGTACGCCTTGGCTATGTCAACCATCACACTCTACGTGTATTCACTCCAGGGCTCCAATGGGAAGGTACATTGTCGCACGAGGTACAGCACGTGGCCAACCCTATCTCATGTAACCTTGAAAAGCCCCTTCCGAGGTTCGTTTCTACCCTAGCCTCGGGGGAAAATGATTGTGGATGCCTCGATTTCTTGCATAAAACCCTGATCTGTCTCATAACAAAAGTCTGCGTATGTGCCTTGTCTCTTCTATTCTTTTATCTATTAAATTAACCTAAGACCGAATGAACTCTTTTGACACTAAAAGGAATGACCTGTGAAATATTAGCGCACATCCTCAATATCAAATTGCATGTAAAGAAGACTGTCATTGATCCAAGTAACAACTCGGGAAATCTGCCTTGTGCCCCTGGTGAACGCCCCCAGAATGAAAGATGCTGAAATTTTACCGATTTGCGTCCCTAGCAATGCCTGGTACTCATCTGTATCATACTCCCAAGTCCGCACCCCGGGATACTCGTTATAGAAATAAGGGTCGTCATTAACGTTCTCACCGTACAGATTTGGCTCAGCAAACCCAACTGTATCGGTATTGATAATGTCAGAAACCATGATGTACCTGAGACTGTCCATTGAGAACCTAATTTGATATAAGGCCTGACTAATCTCAGAAATATGCGGATGATCTCCCCGAACAATGTCTTCCAAAATCACCAAATTTTCCCCAATGTATGCTTCAAATTTGAACTTACCGGTTGCAAAGGGTGCCTCGATATCAATGTGGTGATAGAATTCACCTTCTGTCGGAAGATCCACCTGGGATAACGGTTCCGCATACTTTGAATCCAGACTTTTGCCGGTATAGCGGATAGCATAGCCCCGAGACTCGAGGTCCCGAGCTGTTAGCTTTGATCTAGAGATTTTGCAGTCCGGGGCTCGCGCATCGCTTATCCAATCAACCAGCATTGCCCCTGCCTTCTAGCGTTCGCCGTACTTCCAGACATTCGGGGTCATTGTGAGAATGCCAAAATATGACTGAACTGCTTGGATCTCGGGGTCTTGCGGATGAAACTGCCAACGCCAGATCGTCGACCTGTTATATAGGCCGACAAGTCGAACCACGAAAGACATCTTGCTTTGAATAGGACAAAGAATTGCATGGATCGAAGATTCAAAGGTACAAGACTGGAAGCCATCGTCAACATCAAAGATGCTATGACAACGTCAAGGGCCGATTATTAATACTACAATGATAAAGACGAGAAACAAAGGGACTTCCTTAAGTGAATACCTCAGAATTAGTTGGTCGCCTGACTGAAGGTCACTAGGAGTGTTCTAAATTCAGAACAGTAATCTTATCGAGTTCATTCCCAAGTATAGTAGCATATACCTACTGTTTCACACCTGATATCTAGGCTACCATGGAACTTTTCTTACGTAGATTTTGAACTGTTAGTGTAGTGTGATAACGTTAACCATCATTAGCTAAGCAGTATCTAACCGTTCGGCCCGATGACTCCGACTCCCCGAGAGAGAAGATAAGCCCCGCATTTCCCTTCTCTTGACTTTGATACTCACGAAAATGGTTCATGGCAGAAGAGTATTGCGGTCGGATCCATCGTCGAGACGGTCGATGCTGGCATGCAATCGCTGCAGGGGCCGAAAAACGAGATGTTGGGGTCGTCCACCTGAGCCGTGCGCAGCATGCGTAGATGTAGGCGAGTCTTGTGTTTACTCGGAGGCTGAAAAGCGTGTATCAATTACAGAAAGGTAAATTGAGTCTGGTGTTTCTCACACGAACTGTAGACTAACTTCCTGCAGTTACTACCGACATTTACAGTCGCAAGCTCGAAGTTCTAGTAATTTAGACGGCCAGTCAGCCCCAAGTGTATCACAAAGCGATCCGCCTTTGGAACGGGATGACTGGTGGTATAAAGGGACAGACCTCTTCGTCAAAAAGTCCGGCGAACATCGTATGTACCGCCCAATCTTGTGAAATAGTCATATCTGACAAGTCATCTAGACTTTGTGGGCGCATCTTCAACGACTCATCTAGCAAAGCGTCTTCTCAACCCAAGCTCCACGAATTTGTGGGATACGCACCCGCTATACGAGCCTGAATCTCTACGGAGGCCCGTTGAAAGATCCCTGCCACCGTTACCCCCGTTTGAATCTGCCAAACGTCTCTTCTGGGTGCATTATAGCTACATTGGCACTATTTTTTCCCTTCTAAAGCCCTCGGAATTTGACGAAAGGCTTGACTTTGTCTACCACAAACCACCCGACTTTTCTCATCGAGAATCATGTCTGGTATACTGCCAAGTTTTGCTTGTTATCGCATTCGGGTTACTCTATTCGGTCAACCAATGGTCCGGTGACGATGCGCCTCCAGGTTTCAAGTTTTTCAAAAGATCCTTGAACTTTTTACCTGATATCCACGAAGACCCATCAATCTTACATGTCGAAGTTCTATGTTATATTGCATACTACCTGCAGAATCTAAATCGAAGAGATGCCGCCTTTCTCTACGTGAGTCCTTTCCCATCCATATGCAATATCAACTAACCATTACCAGATCGGACTTGCCTTGCGTATGGCCATATCTCTTGGTCTCCACCAAGAAGTCCCTCACGAAGATATCAGCGAGGCCGATCGGAATCGGCGAAGGCGGGCTTGGTGGTCGGTTTATAGCCTGGACAGGTTACTATCGGTCAAGTCCGGGAATCCAATCACCATTCATGACGAAGATATCGATACAACGTGGCCGACGCCGGTATGCTCTACATCCAGGACTTAATACCTTCCCCTGGATAATATTGACCATCTCACTAGGACGGTACCTCGGACCCATGGCCATCTATTGTGCTGACACATTACACACAGCTCTCCCGCATACTAGGAAGGATTGGCGAGGGTGAGACGCCTCTCATATGTCAACTGTTTTCTCTCCTGACGTCGTGTTACAGAGATTTATCGCAAAAAGCCTCGATCCGGCTCGAGCCTTATAATGTCCGTGCAAAGCATCACCAGTGATCTCTCAAGCTGGCTCCGACAGGCACCGGATCGCCTCCGTATTGATTTCGCTACCCTTGATACCCACGTCAACCGCGAGACGGTATCTATCAACTTGCACTTTTATTCGTGTATCAATATGACGGCACGTCCGCTTGTATTTTACATCATTCAACGCCGGCTTGATGCCGGATTGCTGGGAGGTACCGAAGACTGGAAGGAAGGTCTGGCGCCGAACACAATCGCGGTGATTGAGAACTGCATTACAGCAGCTAGAGCCACGACGTGGATTATGGAGGCGGCGTCAAAACATAACTTAATCGGTATGAAGACTGACCGTCATGGCACCTTTGTGTCAGATCTTATGATCATCATGACTTACTACCTTACAGCTACATATGGCTATCTCGATGGCGAATACATATTTTCTGCCGCCCTATTGCTCATCATGGTGAATGCTGCATTTCCACTCAATGAAGGCAACGCCCGCACAATGGAGACTGCCCTCAGTCTACTTCGTAGTATGGCAGATCGAGGGAATACCTATCTATCCTCTCGCCACTCCTTGTTATTAGAATTGCGAGCAGCCATAGAGCCTAACTCCTCTACAAGTATCGCTGATCATGTCGGATTACTTGCGAATGACCCAGCTACGCCCAGAAGCACCCTGCCGAGCCCAGATCCACAGGAAGCAGTTGATCATGTGCCTGCAGAGGCCTGGCTACATCCACCTGACCTACCTGCACTCCAAGATATGTCCTTCCAGTTTGATCTTAACGATGATTCTGCGCTCTGGGAAGGCGCCTTGGGGCACATTGATATGGATGCGAATTGGATCGAGAATACTCTGAGACGATAGGATGTACATAAATATCGAATTGTATGGAATCCCATTATACTAATTCTTATCTTTAGACTCGGAAAGTATGTGTTGATCAAGTATTCTATCTTGTGGATCCTCTAATGAACACCACAAAATTAGTTGGACGTCCTCATTAACCGCATTGAAAGTAGCGTAGTAACTATAACTCGCATTAAATTACATCTCAAGTGTGAGGGAACATACACATCACGCTTCATTCAAAATCAACATGCAAGAGAACGCTTCATTGGAGCCGAGATAAACATTAATAATTCAGTCCTGGACAAGGACTATTGGGTCTCACTCCTTAACCGCCTTCAAGTCCTAGGGTAGTCCACAGAGCCGTTGTGGTCGAGGAGGTACTTGAGTATTTACTCGATAGTATGACTACTCTGTAGACTACAAGTGTGTTATCATCTGCCTTTTCCCCCACTTTTCTTTGATATCGGCCCGATGAAGTCACGTGTCGGCAACGGAATTCCGACATGACCTGGAAGCATATAATACCTATCATGATCGTCCTAAACTTCGGAAATTTGATAATTATCAATAATAACGCTCACAATGACCTCCCCTGGAAAAATAACAATTTCAATTGATCGTGGTGGCACGTTTACCGATGTGCACGCTATTGTGCCTGGTTCCTCAGACATTATCATCAAGCTTCTCTCAGTCGACCCCTCACACTATCAGGATGCCCCAACTGAGGGCATTCGCCAAATCCTGGAGATTGTGACTGGGCAGCCTCACCCTCGTGGCCAGCCGTTGAAACTCGACCGTATCGGCTGCCTTCGAATGGGTACCACTGTGGCTACTAATGCATTATTGGAACGCAAAGGCGCCCGCTCAGTATTATTCACGACCAAAGGATTCCGCGACCTCCTCAAGATCGGCGACCAATCTCGTCCTGCCATCTTCGATCTCACCATGGCACGACCCGGAGTCCTGCCAGAGAGGGTTGTCGAAGTCAATGAGCGTGTGATTCCTTGCCATCCTCATGCAAGCACTGATAGCTTTCCTGGTGCTCGAATCGTTGAAGGCATCACTGGTGAGAAATTCCAAATAGTGCAAGAACTAGACCTGGACCACGTGCGATCAGAGCTCCAGAAGCTCAGCGAGCAAGGATATGAATCACTCTCCGTTGCGCTTGTCCATTCATTTTCGTATCCCGACCACGAACGCCAGATTGGTGAAATTGCGGAGCAGATGGGCTTTTCTGTGACATTATCCTCCAAATTAATGCCTATGATCAAACTTGTCAACCGAGGCATGTCCGCCGCCGCCGACGCGTACCTTACTCCTGTCATCAAAACTTACATCGACTCTATTTCTTCGAGTTTCGAAGGTGGCTTGGAGAGTCAACAAGATTGCCGCTTTGAATTCATGCAGTCGGATGGAGGTTTGGTAGATTTCCGAAAGTTCAGTGGTCTCAAGGCCATTCTTTCTGGTCCTGCGGCCGGAGTGGTAGGATTTGCTGCGACAAGCTGGGACCCTGTCGAAAAGACACCAGTGATTGGGTTCGACATGGGTGGCACTTCGACCGATGTATCTCGATTTGATGGCCATTTCGAGCATATCTTTGGATCTAAAGTCGCCGGTGTTCTGATTCAATCTCCCCAACTCGATATCAACACAGTGGCTGCTGGCGGTGGATCTATTCTATCCTGGCGCAATGGCCTCTTCTATGTTGGCCCTGAATCGGCCAGTGCACACCCCGGTCCAGCATGTTACCGAAAAGGCGGCCCTTTGACCGTGACGGACGCCAATCTGTTCTTGGGTCGTTTGCTTCCTGAGTACTTCCCCCACATCTTCGGGCCCAATGAAGACCAACCTCTGGATACCGAGATCACGACACAGAAGTTCTATGAATTGACGGAGAAGGTAAATGTTGAGCGCCGTCAAAAATCCCAGCCAGAATATACCCCAGAGGAAGTTGCTCTAGGGTTCCTGAATGTTGCTGATGAGTCGATGGCTCGTCCTATTCGCAATCTCACTCAAGCTCGTGGCTTTGAGACCGCTTCGCACCACCTCGCTTGCTTTGGAGGAGCCGGTGGTCAGCATGCCTGCTCAGTGGCAAAAAACCTGGGAATATCTCGCGTTATCATACATAAATATTCTTCGGTCCTTTCGGCATATGGCTTGGCCCTTGCTGAAGTTGTCAAGGAGTCACAGGAGCCAGTTTCCTCTGAATATATCTCCTCGCATTCAAACCTCCTAGATCGCTTTGACAGTATAGCGGCTGCTTCTACAGAGGAAATGCAAGCTCAAGGTTTCTCCTCTGGCCAATTGCGACATGAACAATACCTTAATATGAGATACGAAGGGTCCGACACTAGTTTGATGATTATGCGGCCAGAGGATTCGACGGACTTTTTGAGTCAATTCCGGGATCGCCACCGTCGCGAATTCAACTTCAATTCCGAGCGACCCGTTCTCGTTGACGACATTCGTGTGCGTACCATCGCTTCGGCTCAGGTTCGCACAGAGCGCAGCCCATTGGTGCAGCTGAAGGATGCTATCATGAAGGATGTTGCAATTGCCCCAGCCAACACAATTGCAGCCTATTTCGACGGCCACCCCAAGCGTATCGATACACCTGTGTTTCTGCTGGATGAATTAGAAAAGCACACTCGCATTATCGGTCCTGCCCTAATCATTGATAAGACCCAAACAATTGTGGTCGCTCCAAACAGTGTGGCGAATCTCTTGGAAACTTGCATTGTCATCGACTTGCAGGACAAGCCAACCTCTCAACTTGAGGAAGCTGCATCGCAGATTGATCCCATTCGTCTCACTATTTTTGGCCATCGGTTCATGTCCATTGCTGAGCAAATGGGTCGGACGCTACAGAAGACCTCGGTATCTACCAATATCAAAGAACGATTGGATTTCTCCTGTGCCTTGTTTTCTCCCGATGGAGGACTCGTTGCCAATGCCCCACACGTCCCTGTGCATCTAGGTTCCATGCAGTTTGCCGTACGCTACCAACATCAGAAGTGGCTGGGCAATCTGAAAGATGGCGATGTGCTTGTCGCTAATCACCCCAGCTGTGGTGGAACTCACCTCCCAGATATCACCGTAAGAGCCATTCGACGCCCCTCGAAATCAAGCTAATATATAAATAGGTAATTACCCCCGTCTTTGATCGCCCCGGTGGCAGTGAGATTATGTTTTATGTCGCCTCGCGAGGTCACCATGCGGATATAGGGGGTATCCTCCCAGGTTCGATGCCACCCAGGTCCACCGAGCTCTGGCAGGAAGGTGCAGCCATCGAAGGCGATAAGATTGTCAGCAACGGCGTTCTAGATGAGGCACGCCTCATTGAGCTGCTGGTCACAAAGCCCTCGCAATACCCCGATTGCTCTGGTGCACGATGCATCAGTGACAATATCTCTGACCTCAAGGCCCAGATTTCAGCCAACGCCCGGGGAATCACCTTGATTCAGAGTCTTTTCGCAGAATATGGTGTTGAAACCGTGCAGAAGTATATGTATGGTATTCAGGAATCGGCCGAGAATGCCGTACGTAACCTGCTCAAAGACCTGCACCGGAAGTTCGGCGGCCAACCATTGAAAGCGGTGGATCATATGGATGATGGCACCCCGATTTGCCTCAAGGTCACCATCGATGGATCTGACGGATCCGCCGTCTTCGATTTCTCGGGAACCGGTGCCCAGGTAATAGGCAACTTCAATGCGCCTATTGCGATTACGCATTCCGCTATAATTTATTGTCTGCGATGCATGATCAATGCAGACGTTCCCCTGAACCAGGGATGCCTGGCTCCAATCGATATTCAAGTGCCGTCACCTAGCCTTTTGTCGCCCAACAAGACTGCGGCTGTTGTAGGCGGAAATGTGCTTACGTCGCAGCGCATCACAGATGTTGTTTTCAAAGCCTTTTCGGCTTGTTCTGCTTCACAAGGATGCTGCAACAATTTGACGTTTGGAACGAACCCTAAGCTAGACGCCGACGGTACAGTGATCACTCCTGGATTCGGATACTATGAAACAATTGCCGGAGGCGGTGGAGCTGGCCCAACTTGGAGCGGAGAATCTGGCGTTCAAGTCCACATGACCAACACGCGAATCACCGATCCTGAAATTCTGGAAAAACGCTATCCAACCATGCTTCGTCAATTCTCGTTGCGTGAGGGGTCTGGTGGCCGGGGCAAGCACCCTGGCGGCGAAGGTGTGGTTCGCGATATTGAGTTCCTTGCTCCAATGCAGTGCTCTATTTTGTCCGAGCGACGTGTTTACCGACCATACGGGTTAGAAGGTGGCGAGGATGCCCAGCCTGGTGCAAACTACTTGGTCACGCGGGATGAGGCTGGCGAAGAGCGTCAGATCGATATTGGAGGAAAGAAAACCGTCTCGGTGAACACGCATGACCGAGTAGTTATCATGACACCTGGCGGAGGCGGATGGGGTGCTCTCTAGGGGAATAAGAATTCATATTGATAGTCCTGAGCTCAGATACTGCCTAAATGGTACCTAATATTATACAAATGCCTCAAACTTGGAACAGTCATCCAACTAAAGCGTAGACAATTACTTTGTAATTAGATTGTATGCACTTTTTCCAAGACTACGCGCCTTCAATGCCATTGATAGTAATGAAATTACGGATCAGTCAAGCACCGTCATGCTTCTATAAAACTCACGCCTCTTCTATCTTCGTAGATTCAAGGACCGGGAGTATAAGCGTGTCTTGAACACGCTTATAGATCAGAACCATTAAAATGACCATCGACCCAGCCAACAGACCCCAATAGCTTCCAAACATGGCCTGGTAGCTAATCTCATGAACATCTAGACTAAACACGATCGCAGCTCCCATCGCCCCAAAAACCTTATAAAATGCCGAATATATAGACAGAACTAGTGGATCGTTTGAAAGAGCGCCCATAATCCACCAAGCAAATGTCTGCCAGGCACCGTCGACGCCGACCCCCTAGCTTTGTAAAATCAAGCAGCAGTCCGAGTACCACGGCAGTGACAAATTGGCCAAAGTCAAACCAGAGACTGCCAAATGCGCGAGTTCGCAGGTCAAAAAGTAGGAATTAAAGTCGTTGCTCTGATAAGGAATATACCACAGCCCGGCAAAGCTGTAGGGAAAAAACAAGATGATCCATGGCTCCCGTTTGACAGCAACCCACACGTTCTTCAGTTCTTGAACAAAGCTCGTCTGTCTCGGAACCATAACGCGAGATCCATCATTTCGAATAATCTTTGATGGATCGGACACAAAGCATGCCACCACACTGCCCATTAACATGAGCACAAAAAGGGCAATATAAGTGCTGTCGTTCACGCTTCCGGCCGTTGTGACGCCCCAATTTTCGACTGTAGGGATGATGGCACCCACTACAGTCCCGAAGAAGGAGACTCCATAGAAGATTCCCACGTATTTCCCTTTGTCTTTCTCTACCGGCAGTGACATGATCATTGATCCCTCTGCAGTCCTGTGTAGAAGACATTAGACCAAGGTAAACAATGCGTTCGAGATGACTCACCAAAGGAATGCAGCTGCAACTCCACACGTGGCACCCCCGAAGTAAACAAAGGCCTGACTCTTATTGTTGTTATAGCTCCAGTATGATGCGGACAGAAGGGAATATCCGATGCCGCCGGTTGCAAGAGTGATCTTGGGGCCGAGAAAGTTGCACACCGAGCCCGAGACCAAAGCAAATGCACAAAACAAACTATACAAGATGGTGTTGGCGTTATTACTAGTTGTAGGGTCAACTTGACCTCCTCCGCCAAGGGCAGATAAAACGTTAAACATGCCTACAACTGCAAGGTGCACGATAGCAATAATCACACATTGTGTAATTGGGGCGCGGTAGGCAGGAAGGGTAAAGAGTCCGGGGATTCGATATCCCTTCGGGACTTTATGGTACACTTCCATATCCCCGACTGCCGCGTCTGGCTGTAGATCAGGCTCCTGGCCCATTTTAGCCTTGTCGGGATGTTCGAGGTTATCCATAATGAGTGAAAAATGAAATTGCAGTCAATTGATACCGTGTCCAATTTTCCATGACGGGCTTTATATGTCTAGCCCCTCACATTCTATCAACCAAATGTTGTATCACCGAAGATTACCCTGATAACATTGCATTGAAAGCGGGGCAATGTCTCCGACTTATCAAGTGTTGCGTGGGATGGTTTACGCGGGATCAATCCATTGGCTTTACTGATAGCTTAAATCTTGAATTTTCCTACGGTGGATCATAGAATTTGATGATTGATATAGGAAGGATTGTGTAATTATTGCACGCATAGTCCAACCTGGCATGACTACTTTATATGCCTGGCCTCTCCAGAAATAGTTTTTCAAAGTGCCCCTGTGAACCTAAGAAGATACTGGCTAGAATCGAGCTGCCGTAGAAACATAAATTCAAAATTCGTAAATGTTTGTCTAGATCAAATTCTGTAGCTAGTATACTGGGATCAGCCGTCAAATTCGTATTTTGGCTGCCCACGCGCGTCAGTTGGCTTATAGCGAAACATATGTCCTCCCTCATCGGCCGGATTGGGCTTTCCACGACGAATCATTCCACTGGCAACGTAAATGATGTCAAAATTCTTGCCACCCCAAGTGGTGCAAGCAGGATTTCTGCTTGAGAAAACAATATCCTTCAGGTGTCGGCCACTTGGGCTGAAGACCATGACTCGATTGGAATCGAACATTGCAATCCACAGATTACCATCAGTACTGATAAATGTTAGCGACAGGCGATCAATCTTGAAGGGCATTGAAATGGGGTACGTACTCGACCACCATGCCATCGGGTTCACCAAATGAGTCGCGCCGATCAATCAACAATCGCTTGTTAGAAATGTTGCCGGTTTCTAGGTCGAAATCATATCTCCATACGACCATGGCCACAGAGTCATGGAAATACACTAATGACTTGATTAGCACACCAGGGCCTGATTGGAACATGGATACGCACTAATTTTGTTATCTGGACTCCAACCCAGCCCATTCCCACACACAATCCCTTCAGGAATCATCAAGTGTAGGCTTCCATCGGGATCATAACGCCAGAGACGTCCACGAGGGGTTCCATAACTGTCCGGAAGTTGATTTGGACCAAATGACATGGCTTTCTTGTCTATCTCCGCAAGCCAGAATCGCCCCTTTGCATCAATTCCGCCGTCGTTGAATCGAAGCTCATCGCGCTCGGCGGTTGGAATAATCTCTTTGACGATCTCCAATTTCCCCGTCTCCTCGTCGATGAAACAGATTCCTTGGTAGTACGCGGCAATATAGCCGGGCTTATCCTTCCGGAAAAAGACCACGGTCACACTATCTTCGAGGTCAAGCACCCGAGCTTCCCCAACAGCATCGCCCGAATCGTCAAGCTTCAAGATATAAAGTCTTGAGGGCTCAGAGAGACAGTCGACCCAATGAAGGGTAGAGTCGCTTGCTCTGAAAATTGGAGCTTCCCCTAGTACCATGGGCTCGGGGCAAGAATACCATTTCTTCCCACCATCGATTGACTCCAAGCCTGCCATTGTAGCTACAAGTTGTTTTGCAGAATGTGTGACAGATGAAGTTCATTGAGTCTGGGATTTATGCATTCAGATTGTATCCCGCTGTATCACGTCTCATGTTCCCTGGGTGGAGACATCCCGCGACTCATCCCACGCAAATCACGGGGGTCGCAACTTGGGTTGATCAGATATGTTGTTAGCTGCTGAACTGGCCATTACTATGTCTTGCTTTCTTCCGACATATCTCTCGATCACCGGTTCTAACCCAAGCAGAACAGACCAAATCAAAACAAGGTATCAACTTATCGCGGGCTACCTCGGTTGAAACGCTCGTTGATTTTCCGCCCATGGTATTCGTGGGATGGGAGGAACGATCGATAGAAGAGCCATAGTCGAGCAATATCAATCTCTACTCGACATCGTATCAGGGAAATTCGGTATTGTCGCCTTTGTCATGAAAGGATACAAGAGTTTTGCCAGATGTACTTAAGATACCCGATGATGCATGCGCGTACGCCTCCCGAGGTCCCCACCATTCCAACTAGGTTCAAGACTCGCACGAAGATCACTTCGCAATCCTTTCTCTTTCTTCCTCCGTGGTTTCTTCACTGTGACTGTGTTGACGCAGCAGCTTGTTAATGGATGGAATGCACGCGCAGATAAGTCCTAATCCACCTTCTGCGTTACTACATACATTAGACTTGACTCAGATACTAGCATGTAAGACACTTACTCGGACAATAGCACCCTCATGAACACATCAATTTGATCAGAGGTATTCCTTTCACTGACGACCAGCACCAGTCGGTAGATACTGAAAGCGACCGCAATGCTTCCTGCTCCGAGGATCGCAATGACATATAGCTTCCTAGAAAGAGACACATGTAATGTCCAAGCCAGGACGATAGGAAATATGAGAATTGCCAAGTCAGTGATGACAGATATGCTCGAGTCGGTCACGATGATGGCGGATCTGTTTAAGCACATGCCGTCGTGATGATTGACATCCCAAAACAAGTGGATAGGGTTGCAAATGAAGATCTTGATAAACAGTATGACCGTATAGTAAGAGACGATGAAAGCCAAGAAGCTGTACAAGGCAATCACCTTTCCACGATATGGACTCCAAAGCCGGATCATGAGGTATATAAGAGCAGTCTTGACGAAAAGGACCATGGGGACATAAAACATCGTAGCTATGTAGAAAATCTTCATCTTGTCAACATCGTTGCTTTATAAGAGTTTACAGCTTAGATACCTTGTATTTTATTTCCCGATCCCGCGTGGTGTAAACGCCGTGAGAAATGGTGCCTCCAGAATAGGTATCTACATGAAAGTCGGTTAGCAATGCTGATCGGACCGGGTTGAGATCGTTCCCATACAAAATAGAATTGAAATGCAATGACCCACGAACAGAATCTATTGTGTGTCAGGCTTGTGCAGAAAATAGTCATATGTCAAGGAGGCATGTTCGTACCAATGCTGCATAGCATGACGCTATATACAAGATTCGATTAGCAGAGGAAAGAGCGGAATTGAAAGCACACATACCATCATCTACTCCAAATGGGAGATGTAGTTTATACTTGGCAAAGGCCCGTATAGCTATCAGGGGCGGGACTATGCTGAAACACAGGATTTGGGTGGCCAGGCTGATTGAATCCAGGCCCATAGTTGAGACGCTCAACGCGCAGGAACATTGTCTCAAAATAACACGAAAAGTTGCAACACAGTCCAAGATTGCAGTCTATCGAAGCTCCTGGATCACAGGATTGCACATTAGATGACATGAATGAGATTCAAGGTCAGGGTTGACCAGAGGCGATGAGAACCACGGATAGTGATGATGTCATCGAGGCACCACGTTGGGATCGAGGGAGATCGGGGATCTGCTTCTCTTTGGCCCTGAAGAACCTTGGGAAGCATAAAGCTCAACAGGTCTTATTGCAATCTTTCGATCAGAATCTCTGCGTTTATCCCATTTCACGCCACCCATCTTCATCTCCCAACCCTAGTCTGCATACACCAACCACACTTTATTTGTCTCTAAATAGACGCCTCATGAGAAGTTCCCGATGTTCGAAATAGATAAAGTAGGCGACTGAATAAGCCTTAAGCTGTTCAAAGACGCGGCATTTCCTCTAAAGTTCTTACCTTACCCTTGACCTGGAAGTTTCTGAGCAGTCTACCTTCGCTCTCCTTACTCTGTATTACTTTTATCTGCAATCAGCAACAATGGCCGGCAATGCAGCAACTTGCAAGTCGGGGGCATGACAAAATACTATTCAAGCCCTGGGTGTCCTCCCGATTCTAAGCTAATTGTTGAATCCGAGGAACTCACCAACCGCGCTAACTCGGAGATTTTGTCGGTATTGGTCTCTCCTTCCATGCATGGTGATAATGACCCATGCCAAAGCGCATTGATGAACGTCTTCTTTGTACTCAGACTCTCGACCGACGAATTAGCCGGTTGTCTTACAGCCTTGAGGTTTTTTCCTCATCCTCGATTGGTTCATCGCATACGACCTGGAATCCTGACAATATTGCAGGCAGCCCAGTCGGTACTCAAATTAACCGAAGTACTTGGCTCTACATTTCGAGCAAAACGTCCGACTAGGAAAACCAGTTTCCCCTGCATCTTTAGCTTAAAACACATCCGCGCTTGCTTATTGGGCAGGACTCTCCTTTAGTGGGCTCGTGTGGAGTTTTGGCAGCATTCAGGGTCTCGGATGCATTCACCGAAGTTTCACCGGCAGCACCGCCCAGGGACCTTGGCACCTTGCCACTGTATCTTCACAAATATCCATGGTCGCAGGGTCGAATGGCTAAAAATAGATATAAAGATGCGAATGAATGAAGGGAATAGCTGGAGATGATTGATATGCAAAAAAGCCGTTAACAACCAAGCCAAATTCCGACGCCTCAACCTCGGGAGGTAGATCAGTGGAGCCAACTCCCTAAGAATAGTTATAGTGGAGTGCTAGGCTTCCATGCAGGTGACCCATGAAGCGATGGCCCAAGACAATAACAGCGGAGACTAGTGATGATGATGTCTAACCTCAGAAGATTCCACTCTACTCCGGGTAAATGGCGATCATGCCGGTCTCTAGAATATAAAAGAGGCACCGCTTCCCTGATCTCAAATACAATTCATCACTCATCTACTATATCAACTCACAAGCCCGTCTCTATATCCTCTTTCCGCTTTCCATCCGTCCAGTCTCAATCCTTCATCATGCAGATTAAGAACGTTCTCTTCGCTGCCTCTCTTGCAGCCTCTGCCTCTGCTCTCCCCAGCACCAAGTCCGACGCTTTTGGCATTGTCGCCATTCACTCCGGCTCCGGCGTGCAATATTCCAGCTTCAATGCTGCCAAGAGCAGCATTTTTGCCGGTCTCAAATCCCAGAATGCCAGCTGTGCGCGTACCGCTGATGACGCGACATTCTACCTAAACAACGGAGCCCTTTATCTTTATGACCAGTCTGCTACTCCCCAGGAGGTCTATGTTGACCGCTCCGGAATGGGTAAGAGCCTTACCCACCCTCCTGTGTGAATCCTACTAATCATGTATTACTGAACAGGCCAGGGCAAGATCGGATACACCACTGGTGCTCAGCCCGCACCCGAAAACGCCGAGCGTAAGGGCTGGGCAACCAAGGATGGACACCTCCAATTCGCCGGTAACGACTTGATTGCCTGCCCCAACAGCATTGACGGCGCTTGGTCTATCTGGGCGGATGCTGGCGTGGCCAACCCTGCTGGGAACTCGAACTGCGTTGGAATTGCCGCTAGAGTCGAGTCGACTTCCAACCCTAACGGTTGCGTCTACACTCAGTAGGCATGGTTTGTTGATTATATTGATCCAGTATTTTGACTTCGCTTTGGATATCGAGAACTACAAAACCACGAAAATCTGATTCTAAAATTATATATTAGTCTCAGGGGGTTCCATCATGTACTATTACTTCTCTTACTAGGACTGAATACTTCTACTGTTTTTCCTTATCCTTTCTTCCTTCTGTCCCATACCTAATCTCAATTTCAGGCTTAGACAATCTGTGTTTTATGATTTTCTCCTTCACTTCCCTTTACTTCAGGAGTTACTACATCTGATGCTGACACAGTGAACAGTGGGGAAGCGGTACCAGAAAGTTGGAACTGCATTGAATTATAACGTAGCAGGACTAGTTCGAGGAAGGAATTAGCCATGCAGATACTCAGCGAGATGTCCATCATGAAGCGAGTTTGCTTCTTTTGGGAATGATGTTAAATTATGTGCTAAAAAGCGATCAAAACAGGCCAGGATGAGTACTTGCGAAAGATTTGCAAAGAATGATGCACCGAGACCCCGGCCCCACCCTTCCAAAAGCCGACCAGAAGGCCAGAAACGGCGCAGGAGGGAGTGAAAGAACAAGAGGGCTGTCGCGAAGGCCAACAAGACGGAATTCGAGGGGCCGCGCAGGAGGAGAACATTCATGAAGCAGGGGAGGTTTGCAAATCAGTCGAGGAGGGCAAAAGGGAATTTACCAAACTTATTCAGACTGTATAATTATTGAGTTGAATACTTCTTTGTTCGGATTGAATTATCCTACCCGATAGACCTTACTGTATACACCATACAATCGTTGGAACATCAGAAGATCGGGGACTTATACGCCCACGGGTTGATTATATTATTGATCATCTTGTTGCTTTCGTCGCGGCTTTGAGATCCTTTCTCGCGAGGAACGAAAGAAGCTTTTCACAAGGGATCTGTAGATTGTCTTCCCCTCCACGGTATCACTAGCAAAGCCAAAGACCGTAAGCAGTATTAGGGTCAAGAAGAAGATCACTGCAAAGCTGACCCAGTAATCCACCTTTGTATAGCCCCCCTTGACCCCCTGTAGCTCGGTGGAGAAGTAGGCTGTCATCAGACTGACTGGCAAGAACAACATGGTTGCCTTGGCCAACAGAATTGTGATGCGGGTGAGTTTCTCCACGGCTTGTGAGTCTTTCAGGGCAATCAGATTAAAGTTCTACTAAAATTAGCATAATACCCGTCTGCCAGAGGTGGATACTCACTAAAAATGTCAAGGATTCCTTTTCCAATAGACATGACTCGATCTCACTCAAACAGTATAAGTTGATGCGATCGACGAGTCTCTCAAATCTTGCCACCGCAGCCGAGCTCAGGACCACTCCCACCATCTTATCTTTGGCTTCTGGGAAGCTGCCGTTACTGACCAAGCTTCCCTGTCGCATGTCGGCGAACTCCATGTCTCCAAAGGTGGCGCCAAAGGCCAATGGCTGTGGATGCGTCGAGCGAGCCTCGTCACGAAGGAGCCGCTGGCGCTGTAACACGCGTCGCATGATGAGTTCATAGCTCTGGTAGAGCCGCTTCAGCACTGCCAGTCGCCGACCTAGCCAGTGAAGCTCATTGACCAGCTCCACAATCGGCCGATCCAGCATCTGGCCTCGTAATCGTTCAAGCGCCACGCCATATTGATGCTCTCGCTTTGCAATTAGACCATAGCTGGAGACCCAATCATCAAAGATATAGTAGTAGAGCAGGCTTGGGCCGTCCTCTTGCTTAATGTTTGCTTGGTCGGGCCCGACATCGTTGAAATGTCGGACTCGAATGGTCACGAGGGAATCGCTCTCCGACATGGTCAAATGCTGCTTGGAGACCCCCGAGACAATGAAGCGGACATTCCGGCGTACAACATCCGTCGTTTTGATCTGATCCGGCAGCAGCGCTCCCTTCTGCTGGGGGAAGGGGTTTTCCTGCATGGAAATGATGGTGCCGTCGTCACATAGAATCAACCAGTTCCAGAGTCGTCTGCCCTCGGGCAGGTCTTTCCCATTCGCATTGATTTCCTCCGGCACGTTAGGGGTCACGAATAAAGTATTATAGCCGATGCAGGTGTCTATCCCGTGTCAGATCATATGCTTTTGTTCTTTCTCTTGCAGACTTACATCGTGGTCCGTGGTCGACTGACGAAAAATGCCAGATTTGATCGGTGACTTGTGAAAAGGTTAAGTGCTTGAAAGAGGAGGTATCATGGCCTTCGTCTTGGTCGCGTATATTCTTCAGGGCAAATGCATTCTCGATATCATCCGGGTTGAGATCCAAGTCCAAATCACGGGTTCGTGATCGTCTCTTCTTCGGTGTTGTGCCTAGTGGGGGCCGTATGACAGGTGCGGTGCACATCATTCCTTGCAGTCGTTCCGATACCCCGTAAAAGGACATGATTCCCTTGATAGCTTCTATTTGTTCTTCCGGGGCCCATAGGTGGCTGGGTTTGTCAGTCTCTCGGCATTAGACAGCTATGGTCAGATCTTACATCCATCGTGTACCAAAACATCTGGATCGCTGCCGACATCGTTAGTTTGTCCCTTCATTGCATTCCATCAAGACATACCGGTTGACTTAATAACGCTTTAAAGTCCTCGGTGACTAGATCGGTCGCACAGTAGGCGTCTTCATTTCCAAAGTCCAGAACAAAGTTTTGCGTCTCCGGTTCCTTTAGCAGGTGCATGTACTGTCGGAAATAGGTTGGATCATCGATATCATTAAATTTGTCGCGGAGAGATCCTCGATTCCCCTGAATGCCTTCGTAGTATTTTTTAGGATCCAGCGACTCGCGCATGAATGGCTCTGCCATCGCGACCGTGTGGTTATGGATCAGCACATTTACCGGATAAGAGTGCGAAAGGAATTCCAACCAAAACAAAGACTTCGAGTAGTGGATAAGGCGAGAATCATGCAGCTTCTGACTTCTCATAAATACGAGGATTCAGCCAAGACAAGTGACTAGCCGCTGAGCAGGTCATGCTTAAGCGCCCGGCATCAGCTGCGTCCCCGCATGTGCCGTGTTTCATGGCTTCTGCACGAGAAATAGTACACAAATAGTATAAGGCAAGTAGATCATGTAGTTTTAATTAGATCAGGCGACAAGAGACAGAGGACAAGCGACAAGGTTGAAACTGGGGATGACCGCCAGTGACTACCAGTGGAAGGTAACACTGGGTGCTTCGCGCGACCGGGGCAATTCCCAATATTGCCAGGTTTCCAAGTTCAAGATAGATACATAGATACTGTTTAATCGATATCATTTATAGATCATATTCAAACCTAAATCTGATATGAATCCGATCCATGGGACGTCATCCCAAGCCAAGCTTTTGTGCGGTGACGTCGTTGAGGGGACTAACTGATCGTAGATCGATTCCCGCTTTCTTTCCTTCTCGACAGCTTTTCTTTCTGCATCAACACCATGGCGACCACCAGCGAGACAAATGCAGGGTCCAACCTTCAGGTGGACTTTGTCATTCAATACAGCTTTGGGGATGTCGGTGAGTGACCCAGCTTTGTGTGGCTGAGCAGTGTTGAGACCCCAAATCCAGACCAGCCAAACGCGATTGAACAGCTTCAGAAATTGCTACAGACTCTTGCCGAGGTCGGCCTGCAAACCGAAGTTCGACAGGGCGACGAAGCCTCCTTGCTCATCTTCGTGCGAGCGTCCAAGAATCAGCTGAAGCGGGCGGTGTACCGATCGCGGTGAGTGCTTCCTCTTTTATCGAGCTCTTGGGGGGTTATTTGAACCACCTGCTAATACAATGCCAGAGTCCGCGACTGGCTCTATGGAATTCGTCATGCCGAGCCCGAACCCGCCGATGCGATCGATCCCGACAACGAGACCGAGGCCGAGCGACTACGGGTCATCAACCACATGATAACCCTCCCCACTCATGAAGGAGGTGCAGGTATCACCCCGCAACATGGGGAATGGAAGAACGTCATGGCCGTGGTCCCGCTGCACGATCAGGAGACAAATGGTCGATGGATGCGCGAGTGGAGCCAGAAGACCTTCCTCTCTGAAGACGACTTGGATCAGATCCGCAACAAATTCGGAGAAAGCGTGAGGGCACCAAGGATCTTTTCATATGGGGGGTTGCGCTGACACCAGGAGCAGGTTGGCTTTTATTTCTCTTTCCTCCAGGCATACTTTCGCTTCCTCATCTTCCCCGCAGTCTTCGGTTTCGGGTGCTGGTTTCTCTTGGGCGGCTACTCCATCATCTACGCCATCGTGAATTCGCTCTGGTGCATCATCTTTGTCGAATATTGGAAACGCCAGGAGGTCGATCTGCGCTGTCGCTGGCAGACCAAAGGCGTCTCGGCCGTTCAAACCAAGCGGCGTCAATTCAAGCCGGAGAAGGAGGTTCGCGACGAGAGCACCGGTGAAGTTCGAGGCGTTTTCCCGGCAACCAAGCGTATGCAAAGACAACTGCTCCAGATCCCATTTGCACTACTGGCTGCAACTGCTCTGGGCGTTATCATTGCGACTTGCTTCGCGATCGAGATCTTCATTGCGGAGTTGTATAACGGACCCTTGAAATCATATTTGGTATGCGACCGTGTAGCTATCGTTTTTGTCTCCAGTCCTAACATCGCCAGGTTTTCATTCCAACAATTCTCGTCTCTGCGTTGGTTCCCACGATGAGTGCCGTTCTAGTCTCCATTGCGACCAAACTCAATGACTACGAGAACCACGAGACGAATGATGCATATGATGTTGCATTGACCCAGAAGGTCTTTGTTATTAACTTTATGACCTCTTACCTGCCAGTCTTCTTGACGGCCTTTGTATATGTGCCCTTTGCCAGCCGTATTGTTCCTTACCTGGATGTCTTCCGCTTGACCGTGCGGCCCTTTGTGTCTAAGGAGCATTCCAATGCCAAGAGATCGAATTTCCAAATCGACCCTGCCAGACTGCGAAACCAGGTGATTTATTTCACGGTGACCGCTCAGATCGTCGGGCTTGCCATGGAGACTATCGTTCCCTACATCAAGCAACATGCCTTCCGAAAGTACAAGGCCTACAACAAGAAGCGCAACGGCAAGGCCGAAGGCAACGGCGAGAAAGATTCCCCGGAGAGGCCATTGCCAATTGTCTTCGACGACCCAGCGGAAGAAGTGAAGTTTCTCACCCGGGTTCGCAACGAAGTTGAGCTGCCCGAGTACGAAGTCACCGACGATCTGCGTGAGATGTGCATCCAGTTCGGTTACTTGGCGCTTTTCTCCCCCGTCTGGCCCCTGGTCCCCTGTTCATTCTTTGCCAACAATTGGGTGGAACTCCGATCGGACTTTTTCAAGATCTGTAATGAGTTCCGCCGACCCACGCCGCTCCGGTCTGACACCATTGGACCCTGGCTTGACACCCTCGGGTTTCTCTCTTGGACCGGCAGCATTACCAGCGCTGCGCTCGTCTACATGTTCAGTGGGAACTCGCAACAGGGTCCCAACGGGGAACCCACGGACATCAAAGGATGGGCACTGCTTCTCTCCATCTTCTTCTCAGAGCATCTATATCTGGCGATTCAATATGTCGTTCAGATCTCCATGATCAAGCTCGAGCCAACGAACGCTCGTAAGGAGCGCGCTGAACGGTATCTTATGCGCAAGCGATATCTGGAATCCACACTGAGTGCGCAGAATGATGACGAGACCCCTGCAAACGCCTTTGAAGTGCCAGGATTGTCGCGTGCTGCTCTCGAGGAGGAGGCTCGGCAGTCTACCTTGCAAGAGACGGATCCTGCTGAGCGCTTCTGGATGCGTCAGCAAGGCTGGAAGGAGTCTGCCCAGGTCGGCACTGGTATAATTCAAGCCCAGACCTCAGGAACCACCAAGAAGCAGCAATAAGGTGGTAACAAGGGCGAAATTTTTGGCAAATTTCGGTTTCAGCAAGATGAATGCTTGTGTGGTCTTCCTAGATCGTGACATGTCTCACGCTGCCTATTTTGACGGGATAAGTTGACAATTGGACAATGTAATTAAGTTGGCACATAGTTCAATGGATTTATCACGTATGCATAGCGTGCTATGATGTCGTGTTGTATCAAGAAACAAATGAGCTGGATGCATCACGGCATTAGTCCGGGCGCACTATTCGAAACTCAGATTAATATTGTCATAACCGTCAATGTCATGTCTGTTGCATGACAAGTACCATAAGCCTTTCAATGGCTCGGGAAATACTAACAACATGCTAGCCAAACCAATTATTACCTTTTTCCGAGGGCATGAATCATGTTGATTGGTCAATCTTCCGCGGGTATAACCTCATTGTTGGGGTATAGCTCTGGGGTGGACTATAAGTCCGCCTTGGTAAACATCGGAAGGCGCCGGCGGCCGAACCCCGCGCCCCCCGCGATTTTACTCCAAGGCTTTTGCAAGGGCTTCAGAACAACCTACATACTTCGATTTAGGGACAAACTGCCGGAATCAGACGGTGAGGCTATATCTGCGCTGGTTATGCTGATTGAAAGACGTTTTGTTCTTAGATTGCTAGGATTTCCAACCAAGAGCAACTAGAAGATAAAAACAAACCTTGGGGCCAACCGTCTTTGCATAAGTCCGGGAGCTCTAGGAGATATTACGTTTACAAACTGGATGAACCCCAATTCAGATTCCGTTTGTCATACAGCGACAACTTCTCAGCTTTGACTCTTGGTCACAAGGGGGACTATCCTTTCCCCGGCGTAAACTCTAGAGCGCTCTAGACTGGACGACAACTGGAAAGTGTAGCAATTCAGTGACACAGGCCAGCCAATATCCCACATATTGGCACTCTGACTCGTGCTGTGCCATGGTTTGAGAAGAATCTCGGTAGCAGCCTTGATTGACCTTGATTTAGCTTATTAAACTCCAGTGCCATCACGCCGGAATTCTCCGCGAAAGGGTCATGTGCCACTTGGTTTCATCATTATGCGTTCTATAGAACGCCTTTTAGCTAATAATTTACTATATTTACTATGTGTATGTACGATGGTACTGGCGAGCCTCGCCGAGCTCGGGACTTGGGCATGAAGAGATTTATAGATATTTCTTGGAAGAGTGCCTTTTGACTGTCCATCGGCCTTCCACAGTTCCTTCTCTTGATTCTTCTCACCGGGTTTAACTCATGGAGCAGACAATCACTGTCAGTGATCTCGAAAAGCCAATCTTCAGTGCTGAAGTGAATGGTTCCAGAGGGGATGGATACCAAAGCCCAACACTGGTAGTCCCCCACTCCGACCCGGAGAAGTCGCTTCTTCCACACTACAACCCACCAGCCCATGAATTGGCAGCGAATCAAGAGCAACATGCATTCAATAGGGTCCGAAGGCTTGCGAATCCAGCTCCTTTGGGCCTATGTGCCTTCGCACTGACATCGTTCATCTCAAACTCTACAAATGTTTATGTGACAGACATTTCATCCACTGGAATCACTACGGCGTTGCCGCTGGTTTACGGCGGTATCGTCCAGCTCGTTTCAGGCATGTGGTAAGTTTTGAGACTCACTCCCTTCTCTATCCGTCCAAGCTTGACGAATTTAGGGAGATGGCAATCGGCAATACATTTGGAGCTACATCTTTTTCCTCCTATGGCGCCTATTGGATTACAATCGGTGTGATGGCAATGGTCAAAGATACTACGGAAAATGATGATGCTTGCCAAGCAGAAACACTTATGGGGGTGCTCATGATGGTATGTGCCGTTGCTCAGGTTGATTGTAGTAGAAATTGACCCGTATGATTTTAGGCATGGTTTATCTTCACTACCTTGATGCTTCTAGGCACCCTCAAGTCAAGTCTTGCTATGTTCCTCTTGTTTTTCTTTTTGGATATGAACTACCTCCTCCTCGGCATTGCTTATCTGAAATGTCGTCAGTCCGAAGGCGTTATTCTAGCATCGGTTCAAAAAGTGGGCGGAATATTCGGGTTGCTAGCTGCACTTGCTGCCTGGTGGAACGCATTTGCGGGAATCCTTGACAGCAATAATTCCTTTTTCACGGTGCCTCTGGGGCATTTCCCATGGTCCCCCGCGGCTCGAGTCCATCGAGGCAAAGTTAAAAACGTTTGAGCCGAACAGGTATCAATCACATGATGAATAAATGATCTAAGCTGCGGGACCTTAATGCTTTCACAAAATATCCTTTGTTTTTTTATGGATTACTTGCCCTATAAAATAAGATCAAACTATGAAAAGAAACTCTTATCTCATTCTTTTATAGGTACTGATATGACTAGTCAATGTAGATATGTACCGCATATACTCAAACCAGCAACGAAGTTGCCGAATGGATCCTCTCTTGGATGATCTTGGACCATTTCTAGAGAAGAATCATTAGTGAAACTCCCACATATAACTTGATCTTAAGGACTTACCTCGGCATTAGCCACGTCCTGGGCCTCCAGACTTTCCACAATACCAGGGTAGGTGGCGCCAGAATAACCGGTCCAGATACCCGGGGCGAAAACAACATGCTTGAACCAGTTACGGCCATCAAGACCCGGCTCGTAGAGGAATGCTCGCTCCAATCTCTTGTATTTCAAATTGACAGCTCGGATTTGGAAATACAACCTGACTTTCTTATACCAGTGGTACCATGGCACGTGCTCTCCAAGTTGCTCGGTCAGGTCAGCAGCATGGGCGTCGAAAGCCTCCGCCGCCGATTGGAACTCGGCAATCGCTACATCGAGAGGAGCAAATTCGAAACGCGACCCAGGGGGAAGTTGCTTTGCGGCCGGCTCAATGCGGCGAAGGTACGAGGATAGGCCCTTGGCGTAGTCGTTGGCGGAGAAGGCGATGACAGGAGAGTCAGCAAGGCGAGCCGCCGCCAGCGCCCACAGTTTAGTGCACGCAACGTGGTGGCTCCAATCTGCATCACCAAACTTCTCCATCCATGCGAAACTGTCGTAGTTTGAATGATACGGGTAGACTGGGTCCTGATCCCCACGACCGAACCCGAAGTCTAGACTGGCGACTCCGGCAAAGTCCTGGAATGCGGTGAAATCACTGCCACTGCCCATTGTGGAAATTTTTCCGTTCCAAGTATCGCGTACGGTTTGGCCGGCCACAGTTTGGTTGGGAGATTGCACTAGGCCAGCGACTTCATAAATTAATTTGTTTAGCAGGGGTGCGGCACGAGGAGCAAACTCCGTGCCAGCGGCAGCAACATCCACATTGAGATACGCGACGTTGGCCTTGGAGAGCCAGGGAAGGTTGTCTTCAACCCACTCCGTGGAGCCAAGCAGGCCATATTCTTCGCCATCCCAGCTTGCGAACACAATCGTTCGCAGCGGTTTCCATCCAGCCTTCAGAGCTTCGCCGAAGCTACGAATAACCTCGTTGAGGGCTGCAGAACCGCTATTGGGGTCCCCTGCACCTCCCGCAATCCATGCGTCTCGGTGGTTACCCAACACAATGACTTCGTCTGGTATGCTTCCCTTGATCACACCAATGACATTCCACAGTGGAGTTGTCACGTATTCCTGTTCGTTGTTCAGGTTGATGACGACGTCTGCTGGAGAAGGACCAATGTTATATTCGACACCCTTGTGTGCCAAGCCACCGCCTTGCCAATACTTGTTGAACTCTGATGCCTTGGGACCGTGACCGTTCAAAGCCTTCAAGAAGGGTAGAGCCTCTTTGTAAGAGATGGGAAGGGATGGAATAGAGGGTATGGAGTTGTGGGGGTCCTGTCGCTCCACACCTGGTTTGGACGCATATCCCGGGGTGGTTGGGTCTCCCGGGAGGATACCTTTGTAGGTCAGTACATGGCTCAATAGTGATGAATAGGATGGCACATACTCAAAAACTGCGTACTACCCCTCTGAACAGCACTGGGATTGCGGGCAGGCCCGTTAGGGTACGCCTCATACCCATTAAGCTCGGTGATGTCGCCGTCCTCCTGCGGGTCCGAGTAGATAACAACGCCTACCATTCCGAGCTCCTGTGCGCGTTTGACCTTGAGGCCACGGAATATGCCGCCGTACTTGACGATCGCAATGTTGCCTTCCAGGGTGATATTGGCATTCACGAGATCTTCAAAGTCCTTGTAGGTGCCGAAGTTGGCGTACACAAACTGGGCAGTGACATTGCCACTGGCCGAGTACCCATGAAAGACGGGAACTCGATCGGGAAGGCTTGAAGTGGGATCTTCCTCCAATACATCTTCCTCCAAAGTAGCCTCAAAGGTTACCTCTGTTTGATCGTCCAACTTCTTGAGCAAAGCCAACCGGTGATCCACAGGGTAATTCAGATAAATTTCATAGGTGGCAAGGCTGGTATCCTCCACGCCAAACTCCTGCCATTTTTCCATGGTCCACAGAGCTTGGCTGAGGTTCTTACCCGCTAGGTGGGGCCCCGCGGTATAGTAGGAGCTCCACTCCCGCGCCTTAGCTGCCGACGGAGTTTCAAGGAGGATTTCCTGCAGTTGGTCGTAAGTGAGTCCGTTGCCGTGCGGCCACGACTCGTATGGAAGGGGGCGAGCCCATGGGAGATAAGACCAAATAGAACCACCATCCCGTGGCAGGATTGCAGACGGGATCATGAACAGAGTCCCCGCGACCAGCAGCAGCGCGGCGAGCAGGAGCGTGCAAGTGCGACGGATCGCATGGTGAGGGTAGCGGTACCGCTGCGGTGCAACATAAACAGCCAACAGAGGCGTCGTCTCCGATGACTCCATGGTTTTCTCCCTCATCTTCGCAATGTTATAAGAGGGTGAAGGAGGAGAAGCGGAGATACTCCAGGTATCTTCTTGTTACCCGTTCCAAGGCTCGCGTCATTGGCTGCTGACTAACGTCATTTGGACCCCGCATTTCAAGATAGCTACGATAAAACTGTTTCTCATTGGCCAATATCGTAAGTGTTATCATGGTTTTTCTCAATTGCGAGCGGGGTTGAGCAACGATAGAGATTGTTCCTCTTCGAAGTAGTTCGATTGACTTTCCAAGGTTGAGTGTATACATCTCAAGCCGATGTGGGGATGCTGATTAATATGAAGCCACTGCCAGAAGAAATGCCAGATACTGGATCCGTAGTTTAAACGTCTCTCAAACCCCTAGGTCATGATGTTGCTAGCTAACTCAAGAGCCGATTCTACGATCAATATTCTGGCGAGGTAGCCTCGAATTAAATCGGGTTTCTGTGAGACGGACGCATTTTGTTAGCCAGGGCTCGGTAGTATATGGGTGCCAGTGTGCCACAGCTCGTTTTGACAGGCAGGATGGACCCATGATGATAGTAGGTACTAGTTAGTATATTATCGTCTAGTGTCTCTTGGTTTCAGTGCATCTACACACTTCAGAAGACCGAACACGGATTTCGAATATAACGGAGCTTAGGTAAGCAGGATGGTTGATGGGACATTCCATGGCCAAGCAGCGTCATTATCGGCAAAGTCATAATTTGGGAAGTTATCGACGAGGCAATTACATCAAAAATCAATTGCTCTTCATTAGTACAAATGGGAGAGGGCTTCGACCTTGGAACTACCTTGGAAGCCCGGTCGGATATACTGTAGTCGTAATGGAAACTCCAGGACTACAGTAAAAAGCAAAGATCAGAGGGACAGTGAAAAAAAAAATAAGCAAGGGGATTTTCAATTTCAATCTCAACCTTGCCTCGTAGCTCCCCTATAGGGGAGTTTGAAGTGGGAACAATACCTGCAGACTATATAAGCCGATCCTTGCATATGACCCCTTGTTCGCCTTTCTAGCCTGGGCTGCAGCTGAGCTGTTTCAACTTGCCCTGTTGACGTGTTTCTTCAGTCAATCTTGTCTTTAAACCTATCATATCTATTCTTTGCCATGCACAACTTCTTCTTTAGTCCTATGTGTATCAGTAAGGTGTCCATGAGACCTGTATAAAGGGCCAGTCCTGTTGACAACCCTCGCTCTCCTGGTTTTGAGTTTGAAATTTGTTTTCTCTCCTTCTGTCCATCGTTATATTCCTCTCTGTCCCTCTTTTTGCACGTAGTAGCTTTATTCTTTTGTTATTTCCTAATCATAATGTCTATCTTTGGTAAAGCAGAACCTCCAAGGGAGACCCACCCCGCAATGGACAAGCATGATTCCGACACAGATGCTCAGTCTCAACAAAATGGCAACTCCAAACCATCCAGCGAAAAGGAGAGCACATTGGTTGATGAGCCCGTCCGAGATGCCACGGCGCCCGATGATACAAACAAAGAGGCTACGACCGACTCGTCCAGGGAAGGTGATCTGAACGAAAACTCCGAGAAAGAATTAATGCCACAAAATGACTCGGAAAAAGAGATTTCCAATCCAGACGGGAAGAATGAGGATGATAAGCCGGGCGAGGGGCCCACAGATGACACGGAATATCCATCTGCCTGGAGACTGTTTCTCATTACAATTGCGCTGTGTTTCTGTGTATTTTGTGTCGCACTGGTCAGTCCGAGGCTTGGTGACTTGGCTTGCACAAGACAGATATGCTGATGGGACTATAGGATAACACGATCATCGCAACAGCAATTCCCAAGATCACGGATCAATTTAATTCGCTCGATGACGTGGGTTGGTATGGAAGTGCATACCTGTTGACCACCTGCTCCGTCACTCTGATGTTCGGTAAACTTTACACATTCTATCCCATCAAGTGGATTTACTTGATTGCTCTCTCCATTTTCGAAATCGGTTCTTTAGTCTGTGGTGTCACCCCCAGCTCAGTCGGCTTAATCTGCGGTCGCGCTATTGCAGGCCTAGGGGCCGCTGGACTGTTTTCCGGGTCAATCTTGATTATCAGTCAGAGTGTGCCTCTGGATAAACGCCCCGTGTATACGGGATTGGTGGGCGCAATGTTTGGAATTGCGAATGTGGCCGGTCCACTGTACGTTTGGCTCTGCTCTACCTACAAACCCAGCGAACTAATGTTTTTGCAGAATGGGAGGTGCCTTTACAGACAAACTTACCTGGCGGTGGTGCTTTTATATTAATCTGCCAATCGGGGCTGTCACATTCATCTTCATTGTGTGTTTCTTCAAGTCCACCAAGGCGATCAAGAAGAAGGCTGGGTGGAAGCAGCAGCTGGCTGAGATGGATCTCCTTGGGTCCTTGTTCTTCTTGCCGGCAATTATCTGCTTGTTACTAGCACTACAATGGGGTGGTACTAAGTATAGTTGGAGCGATGGCCGCATCATTGCCCTTTTTGTCATCTTCGGCGTGTTGGCTCTGGCGTTCATGTGGATTCAACACCGTGGTCAGGATCGCGCCACTGTGCCTCCACGCCTGCTCAAGAACCGCAACGTCTGGGGTGCTGCTTGGTATGCCATGGCACTTGGAGCATGCTACTTTGTCCTCGTCTATTATGTGCGTCACCCCGTCTACTTCTAATATACTCCAGCGCTAACTTTTCCCCAGCTTCCAATCTGGTTCCAAGCCATCAAAGGGGCCTCGGCCATTAAATCCGGAATCATGAACTTGCCAATGATTATTGCCGTTGTGGTTGTGTCGATTCTGGCGGGTGGTCTCATCACGGCATGTGGCTACTATACTCCCTTCATGATTTTCTCATCCATTATCATCACTATTGCAGCTGGTCTCCTGTCCACTCTGGATGTCAATTCGGGCCACCCCAAGTGGATTGGATACCAGGCCTTGTTCGGTATCGGCCTCGGACTAGGCATGCAGCAGCCGATGATTGTCGCACAGACTGCCCTCAAAGCAGAAGACGTGCCCAGTGGAACGGCCATCATGATGTTCACGCAAACTCTGGGTGGATCAATTTTCCTCTCTGTGGCCCAGAACATCTTCCAGAACCAGTTGTTCCATAACCTTGCCGTGGATGCCCCAGGTACTGATGCTACGAAGCTGGTTTCTGCTGGCGCAACTCTGCTGCGCTCTGTGGTGTCTGGACCTGTTCTGGAGAGTGTCTTAGTCGCCTACAATCAAGCGATTACGCAAACATTCTATGTCTCCGTGGCAATGGGAGCATTGTCGCTCATTGGTCCCATCTTCATTGAGTGGTTGTCAGTGAAAGGCAAGAAGATCGAGATGGCTGCCGTGTAAGCTGTGACGACTGCGATGGAAAAAGACATACTGTTTGCCATCTTCTTTGTGTTTTGTCATTTCTTCCTTATTCATGCATATTCTTGAACTATTTAGGACGAACCTCGGATGAGGCAATATAATAAGCTTGATATACAAACAAGGATCCATTGTCGACTGTCACTGTTAATCAGTCATGATAGACAAAATCTGATTTTGCATTATCTCTCCTAAACTTCCTTGGTTCTGCTTCTCTGACGCTCTCGCGGCTTTCGTTCTGGCGCCGACGATATCCGCAGCTTTCACCGCCCTCCCCAACAACGGTCAATTTCGCGATCGAGAAGCTCTTCATTATCTCAGACAGATATGATAGGAGCCAGAGTTTCCAGAATTCGGCCCTCCAGGCAGGCATTACCTGGTGATGCTGGCCATCTTCGCTATGTGACACAGGTGAATCGCAATCACAATTGGTCCCGCCATGTCTCCGAGGATGTTGCCCGCGACGAGGTTGCCCGCCTAGCTGCAACCCCTCGTCGGTCCTTGACACTGGCCGATTTGCTCCGGTGAGTAAAAATTTCACGGGATTCGCACCAGGCGCAAAACTCATGAGTTTCTTGTTAAAGCCATGGCCGCCCACCGTTATCCAAGGACGCGCTCCTCGCCTCCGCCAACTTCACCCTTTCCCTTCTCCCAGCGCGATTGGCATCGCGCATTCAGGCATTGCGGAATTTGCCCTTTATCATCGTTTCGAACCCCCATATGTCCCGCATCTACCACAACTACCTCCATTCACTCTCCACTCTCCTTCCATACCAGCAACGGAAAATCACCACGTTTGAAGAAGAAAAGCAATTTGGGGAAGTACTGGCCGATCTAGTCCATACGCATACGAATACCATCCCTATCTTAGCGCGCGGCTTCCTCGAATCTCGCAAGTATATCAGCCCCGAAGATGTGACTCGCTTTTTGGACACCCATCTGCGCGCACGCATTGGCACACGTTTGATCGCGGAGCAGCATCTCGCTTTACATATGACGTCTCAGCCGGCCGTCGATGAACTTTCCGAGGACCCTCACGAGTCATCGTCTCAAAATACCAGTCCGTCCAATTACATCGGAGTCATCGATACGGCTTTAAAACCCGCCCGGATCATTCGGTCGTGTGAAGATTTCGTTAGTGAGATCTGTGAACTTAAATATGGAGTCCGTCCACGCCTGGAGATCGGCGGTGAGCCCGATGCCTCATTTGCCCATATCCCTGTCCACGTGGAGTACATCATCACAGAGCTGTTGAAGAATGCCTTCCGAGCGACCATCGAGTCCGGCAACGAACGGGAACCTATCGAGGTGACAATCGCCTCTGCGCCGGATGTCCCTGGGGTCGGGCGCCCCTTCCAAGGAGATAATGATGGCAGTTTTGAGCTTGAATCTGCAACCAACGAAGCGAGTGGTCACACAAACCCGTCTTCGCAAAGCATCACGATCCGGATTCGCGACCGGGGCGGTGGTATCCCACCGGAAGTCTTGCCCCACATATGGTCGTACAGCTTCACTACCTTTTCTGACATGGACTTCGAAAGCTCGGATAGTGGCAACCTCAGGGCCCTGGACACAATCGCTAGCTCCGGGGGCCACATCAGCAGTATCGCAGGTCTCGGCTATGGGCTGCCCCTCAGTCGGGCCTATGCGGAGTATTTTGGGGGTAGTATCGCCATACAGAGTCTTTGGGGATGGGGCACGGATGTCTACTTGACTTTGCAGGGAGTTGGGAAGATTGACTGAAGGCCTAAACATATTGAACTGGTCCTAGGGACAAACTTATGGTGCCCTGGCGGTAACCGTATCCATGACAAAGCAGGTTCATCAATTTTATAATTATTTGTCATTCTGAGTTCCTATACAACTAACACACCTTCTCCCTGGATCACTGTCTTACATGCTCACCATTGCCCCCTGGTGCACCCTTTTTGGAATGGGTCATGATTTCCATAACTGGAAGAAGAGATACATAGGAAAAAAACATCGGTTGGCGCGGTTGGTGCGCGAGTGCCTGGTTTGCAACCGCTAGCTTAGGACCAGGAGGGACTCCGGTAAGCCAACGGTCCTAGAAAAATTGAGAACAGGGAAGTTCAATTTTTGAAAGATGTGGACATGTCCCTCTAACAAGTGCTTCAGGCTCTACCTTGGGAAGAAAAGTACGCATATACAATGGAGCTTCATGATATTCTTTATACGGTTCTCCTAGGTAATAAAAGAGAATATGTTTCAGCTGTCCTCCGTAGGATTTTTTCCCTCGTCATCAGACCCGAACTCAGCTTCGGCGATGGCCTCTTTTTCTGATTTTCCACCTTCCTTTTGGGCCCCGTTTGTAGGAGCAGAAACCAGCTTGGCAGCTTCGATACCGCCAGACGTGACATAAAGATAGTACTCCATGGGGAAATGATCGATATGGTTGAAAAAGATGTTGAACCTGCAGACAATTGTTAGCATTTTTTCTGGAGTGGTAGTATGACAGGGGCAGGTAAACTCACGCAGAAGTTTGTTCTTCCTCGCGGAAGATCCGATCATAAATCTCTCGCTGCTTGAATTCCTCCATTTCGGTTGTGTATTTCTCAAAGCCTACGGGTTCACGGCCGAGTCCACTGGCTTTCGTATTGTAGGTTTCAAAAATAGGACGCTCGAGCAACAATCCCAGACCGGGGGCCTTGGGAATGGCGATTCGTTCGGGACCGTATGTCTCCGAAATACGGCTAGGAATACAGCCACTGCGAACGAGCAGAGCGGCCATAGCAACCATTTTGCGAATTTGGTGCATCATGAAGCTCTGGCCGTGCACCTTCAAGCTTAGCCACTCGGTGCCGTTGATCACAACTGGGGTCGGGTTGACCTTGAACGACTTGATGTGACGCTGGGCGGATGCATCCTTGAAAGTCTTTTGGATTGTGTAGTTGTGGAACCTCTTCGTTCCTTCATATTGGTCCAAACATGCCTGTAAACGGGCGACACGGGAAGCAGGGACACGGTATGCCCGTTTGGCGGCAATGTATGCTGCTTTGATCGACTTGATGGTATCGAGAATCAGTCTTTGACGAGGATCCATGACGAAGGGCTCAGCCTCGCCTGCATCAGTCTCAGGTTGCTGAGTGTCAACAGCTGGCTGCGGCGTGGTATCCTCAGCCTTGGTCTCCGACTCTGTGGGTGTAGGGTCTTCATTTTCCTCGTCTTGTGTTGATGACTCCTGTTCTTCATTGACAAAGAGGGATTTTTGCACAATGCTGCGAATATCCTCTGGAACCTGCTCAAGGATGGGTTGGATGTATTCTTGATCAACTTTCTCCCAGTAGCCTAGGACCTCCTGCTGTCTAGCATTGACATTATCCATGTCACCTGCCTTCTCGGCCTGCTCAACAATCTTCTTGCCGAGGTGGGTACTAGGGTGTGGCGGCAGAAGACAATGGCTGGGCATCAAGTATTCGTAAACGCGAGAATCGCACATCTGATAACAGCTGAAGCTGCTCGTAGCGAGCTCATAGCCCCAGACCCGGATCTGCGGGCTGAGGTTCTCGTTGATCTTCTGGACAATATCGGGGTCCTCCACAATCATCTTCAGAGACACCACATTGCCTGCAGCGTGGACGCCCTTGTCTGTACGCGCGCAACGGACGAAGGAGGATTTCTTAGGGTCGGATGCATTTGCTTTGGAAATAGCACGGGCAGCGACAAGGGCCGAGAAGAGATCTCCCTCGATGGTTTTTTGCTGTTCATTCAGTTGCATGCCATAGTAGCCGGTTCCCGAGTAGCCCAACATGAGCGCAACTTTCTTCTTGGGACGTCGTTCTTCGTTGGCGATTTCCTCCTTGGAAAACTCGGTTGCGTAGATCGGGGCCAGCACTGCCTCACCATTCTCGATTTTGCGCCGTTTGGTCTCGGCTTGCCGCTCCAGGCGTTCTCGTTTATCTATCGCTTGCCGACTTGCTTAGTTAGCTGTATTCAAAAGCGTGCGAGGAATGCTGCGCCAGTACCTCCATTCATTTCGCCCCATATCGCGGTTCTTACGCCTTCTACCAGCTCCCTCTCCTGTTCCTTTGTTGTCGGCCATGGTGTGCGATTGAAGATTTCAGCCGGCGTGGGACGATTTAGCTTGATCCAAAAAGATCGTGAGAGGGGTCGAGTGACAAGCAATTGGGGCTTGTGATATGTGGCACTGAGGGTCGCTCGCAGAAGAGAAAGTTCTCCAGTCAAACTGCGCTGCCAGAAGGTAGAGGCGCGCATGAACTCGGGACGTCCAGGTCAAATATGTATGCTGAGGTTTTTTTTCTACTGCGACGTTTAATGCGACGGAAGCTAGTCCGTTTTCGGTATTTATTATGCCTCAGGCGCTGAGATTGGAAAAGGTCCACAGGCCTTGACCACGGACCTGAGGTCTATCCAATCATGATAGTTCATGGTCTCTTGATCTTAGACTTCAGGATGGTGCCAATAGTGGGAATTGCCAACATCTTGATGAAAAGCGCAGTAAAGCCCCCAAAGAGACATACAAAAGTAGCAACTTAATTGAGCAAAGTAGACGTCAAAAGATAAACGATGAATACAAGGAACTGCATGTAGTGTAAACAATGCGACTACTCCGTAGAAGAAGCATCCAATAGAGCTGCCAATATTGCTGAGAACAAAAGTAGCGGTGATGACGTGGTAGCTGTCGGGCCGGTATATGGAGACTTTTGCTTCAACGGCCGCTAGGACCTAAGAAGCATGGAATTATCGATGTGATTTCATATAGGCACATGGCTTTGATAAGTGTAATTTCTTTTTTTAGAAGAAAAAAAAAATTTTAGCTTATGAATTGCGTGAAGAACTCTAAAATCCATCTATGGTTTTGCCTTGTAGATCTGTTTATTGCACACTCTTTCATGTCTCCTTGGTCCCAATATTCAAGTGGCCATTTACAGTAGGTAGCAGGTCAGGTCCTAAACATGGCAGACTACAAGCCACACAGCGCCATGAGTGAATTTAATGGAGGAAAATCTCCCCAATTTGGGGATCATGGTTTCTAGCGCTCGTTTTGGCCTCCAAAAACAAGAAGAATCCCCGTAAATAATGGGTCGGGTCTTAAAAACCATACAGTAAGTCATGAATACATGGTGCCATTCCAAGGTTATGCACGTCGCCCCATCCATGCTCCCGGTAGTCTGGTTCTCCCTTTCTCCTCAGCTGCGAGAGCGTCGAATAGGCGTCGATCTTGATACTCCATTCTTTGGCATGACAAGGACCGGGATGTCTTTGCCTCCTGATTGGTTTTGTCCCCGCGCAGAAGAACGTTCCACCCGGTGTTTTGGTAAAGGTGGATCCGAGATCCTTATGAAATATGTCCGGATCTCCATCTGCGCGTCTTTTACCCCTCCAATGTTGCACCCCGCTATGCTCTCGTATGCACCTCAATGCGTTGCAGTGGCAAACTTATTAATCGGCCACCGTTTACATGAATGGTTTCTTCCGGCGAGACTAGTGTTTCCTTGTAGCGAGACAGAAATCTTTACAGCGAACACATAGATTCATAGTGGCGCTTTATAGATTCAAAAACACGAAAGCCATATAATATAGACAAGTTGCTCAAGCCTGCTGAAGAGATCGTAAACCTTAGAGTGATCTGGCTCTTCCACCTAAAGAGATTAATCATTCAGACCAGCTATTCCGCACCATGTCGTCGGCATCGGCGCGTTTCTCCGACCAGCTATTGCGGACCATGTCGTCGGCATCGGCGCGTTTTTCAGACCAGCTATTACGAACCATGCCGTCGGCGTCAGTGCGTTTCTCTGACCAGCTATTGCGGACCATCTCGTCGGCGTCGGCGCGCTTCTCAGACCAGCTGTTGCGAACCATGTCATCGGCATCCATTGTTGCTTAGCAGAAGTCAGTCAACATGACGCGTGTCTAGAATGGGGGAAGAAGATTACGAGTAGGCAGGGCTGCGGCTGCGCTCATAAGCAGCATAAAAATCGAAGTGTAAGTGAAGGCCCGCATTCTGTTGGTTTGATGGCTCTTGTCGAATGCCTAAGTGTTGCTGGGGATTGGATGAAGGATCATGGAAGGCTTGGATTCAGTAACCGGGACATGCCTGGTACTTATATATGCATGCTTTGAATACCAAGGCCTTCGGTAGGGGGCACGTGGACGATACTCCGTCGCTGATGCCGTCTCCATTACCGACGAGTTCAAGAGTTCTTACCACCTTTTAATTGGCCAAGGGCCTGAAGGACAGACAGGACAGATCATCACACAGCAGACGATAATAAACAGTATTCAAGGACTAAAACACAGTGTGACAATGATGAGATAGCAATAATATAATCCAATCATTTCCTGCTTTGTGTCAAAACGACCCACTCGCTCCAGCACAGACTCGCACGAACAGTCCTGTTGTCCGGACCGCTTTTGATGCGAAGGAATATCATAGATTGACACAAATTCGTCTGGATGCCAAATAACACTGTGGATTTTGGTCTGATGGCTCAGAAGCTTGCCGCATCTGATATAATAATACTCTGCCAGTGCCCCTTGCGCCGCCCCTTCCTGGCGGCCACGCGATGAGAAAAGAGTGCAGGGTCCATAGATCCAACGTAGTGCTGAATGGAAAGCACCGAGGCTATGGTAGCCAAACAGATCGCAGAGAGAGAAAGAGGGGATGATGATCTGTGTGAGGTTGGGACTCTTGGGTTTCTGCACTCCGAAATTAGCTTGCATACGTGGCAACGCAACACCGCCACTGAAGGCTAAGGACGTAGCACAACCTTCCAAGGTCGGACACCATACGTATGTACATTGGCAAATACATCTGGGCATCGGTGCATGCAAGGGTCTGGGACCTCAGGTGACTGTAATACTGCGAATTACCATTACATGCCCACGCTAGTAATGATACCACTTTCAATACCTGATCGATTCCCATCGGTGTGTGTGCTTGAATTCTTCTTCGTTAACAGACCAAGAGAGTAAATGCTGATAAACAGGATTCATCATGGCACCTTCGTCCTCTCAGAAGGAGGTGAATTATCTACCGCTTGCGTCAGATGAACCTGAGGCTTTGACGTCAAGCCCTGCAAAACCACTTTTTATGAGCAGCAGAGCAGCGGTGATGATTGTGCCAGTCGTTGTGACGTTTACTATCGCGCTCATTTTAGGCTGGGTCACTGGCCAACATTTTTCAGACAAAAAGTGGGATGGGCTCATATGTAAGGATTATCTTTTCGACGCCTTGTGGATATCAGCCAAGGAGGGGTCGTTGTGCTAACAGCTTGATAGCACCACCAGGAAATGTCGAGGTTGTCTTTGAACACGACCTCCTCTTCTCAGAGAGACCAACCCCTGAGTCGGAGGCCGCATGGAACTCTTTAATCCCAGGTAAATTGAAATCTGAAGATACCTGCTCTTATATTCATCTACTGATTGGCATATGTTACTCAAGTTGGCCGAGGGTTTGTTCATCATCCTGAAATTGCTCCTTTCATCTCGAACTTGGCTGTTTTTCACCAGTTACATTGTTTGGTAAGTAGCTTGAAACTTGAAGGCGGCAAGAGTTTCACTGACTGTAGGGATCATCGCCCTAATAGCATGCGATTGTGGTGTCTTATTACACGGCCATTGAAGAGGCTGATGTTGCGAGAGGAGGACAGCGCCCAGATGAGTTCCTTGAGAAGACGGGGACCAGAATGGCACAGTCGCATGTTCGTCATTGCTTCGATTACATCCGACAGACTTTGATGTGCGGTGCAGATACGAATCTAGAGGTTCTGGACCACGAAACACGTGCCACAAGCGGCTGGGGACAGAAGCGACAATGTCGATCTTATCATGGGGTCTTCGAATGGGCTGAGAAATGGGCTAACTCGACCGATACGGGTATTCTCAGTTAAACTATAGAGGTAGCGAAATGCAGCTCATAGTGGAAGATAGTATTGATTCCCTAAACGTATTATCTCAACGCTCTAACATATCATAATTGCTCATATCGACCATTCTCGATCTGGCCCATCTATCCAACGCCGCCCAATTAACGCACTCGTGGTCACTATAGACGCGTGAAAATGGCAGTCCTTCCTCCCAGCGAAAGGTAGAAAGAGTAGTGTCACCTCGACACATGGCCGATTCGCGCCAGTACTCAAGACAATGATCCACATGAATCTGCTCGCGGTTCCATTCATCGTCTGTCATGTTAGGGTAGTAACGGTCTAGATGGAAATGGCGACGCATGCGTTTCTGAAGCCTAGATATTAGTGGACCGTTGGCCTTTTACTGGTCATTGGAGTACGCACAATGCAGTGAAGCTCATGGTATACAGCTAATTCCGCGATATAACCGGATCCGTCTTTGAACGCAATACTCGGATCAGGGAGGTGCGATAACTCTTCGCCGGATATTTTGATTGTCATCGCTGGTTAAACGATTAGCTCTACCATGGTTAATGATAGTTCAAATCTCACGTTCTATCAAATGATTCCACGCTGCGTCAAATTCGGGACTGGGGTCCAGGCGAGGATCGTTACTGAAAACATTATGCTGGATGTCTCGGTAGAGACGAGATGGCTCATAGGAGATGACGTGCTTAGCGGGAGCTGTGAGTTGAGTCAGCTCAAGTGCAAGCCTTTGCTTGCAGGAAAGAACATACAATATGACACCTTGGGTCTCACGCAAATCTCTTCTAGCTGTGTAGCCCGCCACCACAGACCGAGAAAGACAATGTTAGATACAATCAAGAGGGCGAAAGCCGCATACTGTAGGTAAATAGATCGGGCATTCTGTTTCCTAAGTCCGTACGGCTGCTCATCAGAAGATAGCGTCTCATCGAAGTCGGCAGTAGCCACACGTGTGTATCTCTTGTTTTTGCTGTTCATGGTGTTAGCTTCTGTTGTACGCCTCATGAGACTAAGGCAGGGAGAGTAGATAATCTTGGAAGGGTTTCGCCTACTACCGAGGCAAAATGCCACGCAAAGAAACATTCTACTACCCCACCATAATAGCCAGACCGCTAGATTTACTGAAATTATTACTGAAATCTGACTTCGAGGGCGCTACATTTACGACTAGACCGTTAGGGCTGTACTGGACCGGTATTGTAATATTGAAATACGCTGGTATGATGTTCCCGTGCGGCCGAGTTCCCCACGTCTGCGTAGAGCAATATAATCCAATTGTTTCATGAAAAGCCGGACCAGGATCATCCTCTGAATTTCAATGCTCTCTCCGCCCACATAGTTTGGTATACGAATCCCAGGAAGCAGCGCAGAGTGGATACTGAGTTAACGCTTCCGGCGCTCGGTTCGAAATCAGGAGGCTCGACAAGAACGATGAGCCATTGGATACTAAGCTACAATTTGACCGGCGCCGTCGTGTCCAAATTCGCCAAGTGTCACGATCTTTACTTCCAGATTCCCAGGGACAGCTTCAATCGCTAACCACGCATTGGAATCTAGCGGGTTCTGGTTCCGTAACTGCCGTGTAATTATCAAATGGGGCATGGGTGTAAGATCAATGTCGACTTTAGTGATATCCCCAGCTCCACCGCCGACACCAGTGATGGGCTCTGATTGTTTGCAAACTCGCGGCGTCACTGGAAGCTCCTCTCTACGTGCATCACTACAGCCAACTGCAGCTTGTAATGCGTCCGGTCATACATCCCGAATGTGCACATGGTAGCCGGCGGCCGCGAAAGCACATCCTGATGCGGCGACCTAGAATGCCTCCCCCAGCAATGGCAACAGGCGGTCCGTTCGAGGTTTCCCAGACATTCTGGATGCAAATAAGAAGTTTCAGGATGGGAAAAAGGGTGTGGGGGGATCTTAGTCCGGGAGAGCACTCTAAAATGTAGATTTGTCGTAGAGGGAGGAGGAAGAGGATTCCTCGAACATCTTTTTGACATAAGGTGGGGCACGCAATAAATCTGACATATTCAATGAACTATAGTCTTCAGAATAGTCGGATACTGCAAAGCCTTGATATCGAAACCTGTCAGAATGTTCTCAGACTTTCATGGATTAGATTAGGAATGGGTTTCAATGGTCGTTGAAAGTCCGATTCCATTGAGGTATATGCCAATTAAATTGGGGTAAGGGGTACTTCTGTTGAATTATGTACAGTTTTGATCTCATCTCTTCAATCATCATTCACGTCGTCTCGTCGTCGCTCTCCTGTCATGTTGAAATAATTTTTGCAGGAACAAACACCAAGGTCACCACGGCCGCAGAACAAGTCACCGTCGCTTGATCACTTATGGCTCGCCCCAGATCTCATCCGCAACCTGGCGGACCAGGCTCAACTTGTTCTTCTGATCCTCAAATGATAGAGGATATCCACTCTCGTGAGTGCTGAAGCCACACTGAGGGCTGACACAGACTCGCTTGAGCGCTTCCTCGCGGGTCTCACCACTGCCAGCTGCCACAAAGTCAGCGGCCTTGTAGATACGCTCCTTGATGGCGTCCTTGTCCTCCAGCTCACGGAGCTTGGTGCTGATCACACCGACGACGACGTTCTTGTTCTTGGGAAGGAACTTGAGAGGCTCGAAGCCACCGGCCCGCTCAGTGTCGTACTCGAGGTAGAAAGTGTTAACATTGAGGTTCTCAAACAGCTTCTTGGCAATGATATCATAAGAGCCCTCGGCGAAGTGGCGTCCACCGATGAAGTTTCCGCGGCACAGGTGAATACCTGTGTGCATATCCGCAGGGATCTTGCTGATGCAGTCGTTGTAGAGTTGGATGTAGGCGTCGAGCAAATCATCAACAGTGCCAATGTTGTCCTTGTCCTCTGCCCATCCCTTGCGGAAAGACGTGGAGCAGAAGTATGCCATGTTCGGATCATCGAACTGCACATTGCGCAGACCAGCCTTGTACAGCGCGTCCAGCTCGGCCTGGTAGACCTGGGCTACACCCTTGAAGTACTCGCTATCGTTGGCATAGGCCTCCGGTGTGTAGGCCTTGCCTTGCTTGTAGCGCATGTGAAACCATGAAGGTGTGATAATTGTGATCTTTCCCGTGGGGCCAGGAAGAGACTCCTGTAGGAGCTTCAACTCATGCAGGTTGGAGACGGACCTTTCCGGGCTCCAGTAAAGCTTAGAACCGGCGATGACCGAGTCACCAGGCATGACCTTGCGGTCTTTTTCGATCAGACTGACGACATCAGGGTGATAGAGACGGAACATCGACGCATCGGCATCCTGCAAGCGAATGGTTCCTCCAAACTCATCGAAAGTGAGACCCCAAAACCTAGTGCGGTTGAATTCACCGGATGTTACGGCTTTGTAGCCGAGATCAGTCTGCATCTTCACCACATCGGCGATAGCCTTGCGTTCGACAGCAGGCAGACCGGCCTCCTCCTCGGATGCACCTTCGCGAATCTTGGCCCGCGCCTCAAGGAGAGGCTCCGGGCGGAGCAAGGATCCCATGTGCTCTGCACGAAATGGAGGGGCGCTGTGGAGTTGAGCCATGATGGAATTGTTGGTTGGTCAGAATGTGGAGCTCTCTGATCACAGTCACAGAGAATTGAAATCAAAAAAATTATCACGAAATGGCGAGAAGGGGGAAAGAGCTAAGCCAATGTGAATGTGGTGCTTTATGTGGGGCTATTCGCGGGGCTGTTCTCGCGGGGCCACCTTCTTTAGGGATCGAATGACTGAAAATTGAACCAGAGCGTCGTGAAAGTACCGGAACAATACATTGAGACTCCATTCAATTATACGCCGTTAAGATTCCCACACATCCCAAGGTCTGCAGGGGTCTGGGGTTGAGGTCACGCCAATGAAGGTTAAAATTTGGGGTTAGGTTGTGTATGTGGGGCCAGATGTGCAAATCATCTACAAAACATCTGGCGAAGAATCCAAATTGGCGTGGAATAGGTCATGTATTCTGCTCGGTATATGAGCAAAGATGCAAATACCCACCATTTCTAATATAAATTTCCTTCGGCCCTCACTCGGGCATGGGAATGGGACCACCCGGGGAGTCGGGAAGTCGGGCTGTGAGAACCTCCACTCCATCTTCTGTCACTAGCAGAGTGTGCTCGAATTGGGCCGACAGGGTTCCGTCGGCAGTGGTGCTGGTCCAGTCATCGGGCCATGTACGATCACGATGGGTGCCAATGTTGATCATGGGCTCGATTGTGAAGCACATGCCGGGCTTGGCGGTGCCGACAGCCTTATTCTTGCCGTAATGGGGCACGTTAGGCGCGCAGTGGAAAAGCTGGTTGATACCATGACCACAGTAGGTCTTAACGACACTGCAGTTCCGGGACTTGGCATGTTTCTCGATCACGTTTCCAGGGTCCCGGAACAGCATGCCAGGCTTGACCAAGTCGATAGACTTATCCAGACATTCGCGGGAAGTCTCTACCACTCGGACCGCGTCAGGATTGGCGCGGGCCTTATCTCCAACGTAGTAGGTCTCATTGATATCGCCGTGGAATCCCTTATGGTACAGGGTGACGTCAATGTTGACGATATCTCCATCTTCTAGCGGCCGTTGGTCGGGAATCCCGTGACAGATGGTCTCGTTGACTGAGGTACAGACAGACTTCGGGAAGTGCATGTAATTGAGCGGCGAGGGGTAGGACTATATCATGTTAGTGCCCGTGGGTTTATGCTATTCTGATTGGATAATATTCTCACCTCGCGCTCGAGACAAGCCTTGTGAACCACCTCATCAATATAGTCCGTTGTCACGCCGGGCTTCAATGCGCGGGCCGCAATATCCAAGACCTCGCGGGCCAAGCGGCAAACTTTGCGCATTCCCTCCTGCTCTTCCTTGTTCAAGATCTTGATGCTGTGCTGACCAAACAGCTTCTGTTCCGATCGAGGAATACCATCTCGTGCATAATCGGGGTACGGGATGGACTTTGGCACGGTCCGGGTGGCCGAAAGAGGGTAGAGGGGGCGCAGAGGACCGGCAAAGTTGAAAGTGGGAAATGGGTTGAAGTGGCCGGTAGCTGGATCAGGTTCAGAAACTACCTTCGGAGGGAATAGGTTGGTGAGGAAATTACTCTTCTTATGGATAGTCTTGTGTTCGGTCTGGTGGAAGCGAATGTCAGCATGGAAAGATTCCCTGGACACCGAGCGCCCCATTTGTCAGACTTCAAGAGTGCTTACCCAGCTCCGCTTGAAACAGTCTTGCGCGCAGAAGAAACTGTCGGTACCCATCTTTAGGCAGGTGGGACATTGTAGGGTGCCTGCGTTGTTGGCGCAGTCCACTCCGCTGCATTTTCGAGGGGCGACGGCGGCCATTTTGTACACCGAAATATAACAAGGAAGGAACCAAAGGAAATCACAAAGAATGTGGACGATCAAGATACGAAATCCAGAAATCGCAGAAATTCGACCCTCCCGCGATGATTTGGAGGAGGCGCTAGTCCTGATTGGCGATAGTGTGTCCCTGATGCCTTACTGCCTTACCCGAGCCATGATCTCCAATGTTGCTTATCTCATCATCCATCAGAGACTCCCATCTGTAGAATCATGCCGATTCGAATATGTAAACATATAGAGTGGAAGATGGCAAACATCAGGAACTGAAATCTACCAGGGACAAATTTTCATCTAGAGTCTTTTGTCCAACAAATTCTACTGGACATCTAGCTGAGGGGTTTACAGCTGTTCTATGTACTTGGTATATGAGAATATATCTGTTTAAAGTAAATAAGCAGCTGGTCTGCCATGCTACATCCGTGGATTTTCAATTATTACCCCCACACTGTGGCACTGGTATGAGAAATCTACTATCTTGGGCCCAATACATGAGCTATCTACCAATCACTTAATTCAAGCTCTCAAGCTCTCAGTAACTACAAGCAACATTTCAGATGTTCGTCATCCCTGTTTGCTTCGTTTGCATTGGGCGCGGTTAGCCGCGGCGCTGTTCCCCGCAAACTCCAGGTGTAAAAGACGACAAGGAATCCATTTTTTTCTTATAATATGGCTCAGCGAGTTCCAAAGCCCCTTTTTATCCCTTTTACCAACCAGGCTGTCCTTAAACTTTCTACCAGATATGGTGCCGTTAAGATCTTCGCGGGCCCTGACCCCGCGAGTCCTCCGCCGTTACTATTCTGGTGCCCCGTCGCCCTTAGCCAAGCTTAACTTGCCAATCGACTACAAGTCCACTTCACTCCTTCACCATACCCCCTCTTCACTTTCTGGGGTCGCCGAGTTTCCAGCTGCCGCTACCAGCAAACGTCTGAATCTGTTTCAGGCCATTAACTCCGCGCTACGGACCGCGCTATCAACTTCAGACAAGGTCCTACTCTTCGGCGAGGATGTCGCATTTGGGGGTGTTTTCCGTTGCTCAATGGACCTGCAGACAGAGTTTGGCTCAGATCGTGTGTTCAACACACCCTTGACCGAACAAGGCATTGCGGGGTTCGCTATCGGTGCTGCGGCTGAGGGGATGAAACCCGTGGCAGAGATCCAATTCGCTGATTATGTATTTCCTGCATTCGATCAAATTGTCAATGAAGCCGCCAAGTTTCGATACAGAGAAGGAGGAACAGGGATCAATGTGGGAGGCCTGGTGATTCGGATGCCATGTGGTGCTGTCGGGCATGGTGCATTGTATGTTTGGCCCATCGAGGCGCTTTCTGACCGGTGAATTCAAATGCTGACATTCTCGGTATCAAAGGTACCACACTCAATCTCCCGAGTCACTCTTTGCACACATTCCGGGCGTACGTGTGGTAGTGCCCCGGTCACCCTCACAAGCCAAAGGACTACTATTATCGTCCATCTTCGAGCACAACGACCCCGTGATATTCATGGAGCCAAAGATCCTATACCGAGCCGCAGTGGAGCATGTGCCCAATGAGTACTATACCATTCCATTGAGCAAAGCGGAAGTGATCAAACCTGGCAAAGACCTCACAATCATTTCCTACGGTCAACCATTATATCTGTGCTCAGCCGCCATATCTGCGCTTGAGAAAAGCATGCCGGGTGTCAACGTAGAGCTGATTGATCTGCGCACCATCTATCCATGGGATCGTCAAACTGTTTTGGAGAGCGTACGTAAGACGGGAAGAGCCATTGTGGTACACGAGAGCATGATCAACTATGGAGTTGGTGCCGAGGTAGCAGCCACAATACAAGAGGGCGCATTCCTGCGATTAGAGGCCCCTGTCAAGCGGGTGGCTGGTTGGAGCACTCATACGGGGTTGGCTTACGAACAATTCATTTTACCAGATGTCGCAAGTAAGTTGATTTGCTGTATCCGAGGGAATGCTATCTAACAGCCGTTTTTTACGACAGGAATTTACGATGCGATGAAAGAGACCCTGGAATACTAGCCTCGACAAGTTGTTGAAACCATGTTCAAAATACTACAGCATATCAACCTCAAAGCGTCTCCGGTCAATACAATAGAGTTTATTACAAAGATCGCAAACCTGGGCAAACCATGATTTGAAGTAGCTAGCAAACAGATGAATGAAAAAGAAAAAGAAAAAACACGATTTATCCCATACCAGTATTCTCAATCTTGGCCTGGACGCACTTTCACGTTTTAACTCACAGATTTGTATACTGATAGGCGACATCTGACGTCAGGACAAATATGAGTCTCACTATGAAACATCTGATCCCGCCGATACAGGATTAATTGGTTCACCACAAACATTGCTTAAAGGAGTGAATGACGAGGTCATTGAATTGGTGGGGATCTCTTTGTTTGTATTATGTTGGACTCTTATGAGTTCTTTGATCCTATTACCGGTGAGACATCATATTTCATAGAATCTGAACCACCCATAACACCCATAATAGACCCAACTATGGCTATTAAAGAGTGGCAGGTATATCGATATTACCTCCCTCACTTGCTCAACAAATCCCCCAATATATCTTCCTTTCGTACCCAACTGTTCTAACCCAGAGTCGACTCTCGAGGCGTTTTTCCCTTCGTATTGTCCGTTCGTCATGGCTTCTTCAGGCCCAGTCCAGGATTCTTCATCGCAAGATGAGCTGAAGTTGGAGACACCCCTGTCAGAGAACCAATTGAGCATTGATGTTATAAATGGACCCACTGGATTTGGATGTGATCTCGAACAAGCGGTTTTCAATCTCGCCAAAAACGTCGAAGAGATCAAAGAGAGCCTCATGGAATCACAGAAGTGCAGGGAGAAAACGATGGAAATAGTCTCGTCCATGAAATTACCCGTGATCCCGCCCAGTCTTGATGTAGGACTCGATGGGCTCCGAATGTCCTGTGCGCTTTCGTTGGTGATGGATTACTTGCGATGGAGAGCATTCGATCCTGCTAAGCAAAATGCTAAACGAGCCCTCGATTTCGCCGAACGCCAAGGGAATGAGATAAGTATCGCCAGATGCCACTACTGGATGGGCCGAATCGAGTTGGAGCAAGGCAACAAACCCTCTGCCTACAAGTCCTTCATGGCTGCACGGCCCTGTGCCATGGACGACAAGAGTCTAGAAGGGTCAACCTTGGAACACTATTTGGATTGTTCACAACCCGGACTTGGGGAGAGATATCGAAGGCGCGTCTCATCCCTTCGGAGTCATGCTAAGCTTGAGGGTACTCTCGCCACGGTTGATACATACCACTCGGGCAATAATCAATCCAAAAAGCGCAAACAGGTTACTTGGGCATCGGAACTTGTCCTACGACCTGCAAAGCCGGCTGGTCACACGCAACTCGGTTCAGTCACTGCAAAGGGCAATCGGAGATACAATGATCGACCCGTTGTCTGGCAAGCGAAAAACACCGAGGACGCACTCCATACCAACAGCCCTCTGCTAATCGTTCAAAAAGACGAAATAAATGCAGATGGAATGGAATGGCTGACATTTGCCAAGTCTGGTCCGCGTCTTCTTCAAAGTGAATTTACCTTTCGTTGTTATCCTAAAGGTCTGGCACCACGTACACGCCCTACAGAGATGTTCCCTGAACAGCCAGGGGAGAACATTCTGACTGCTGAGAATTGGCAGGTCTTGCATCGGCACTTTAAGAATAAAAGAGTCACACTGACCTATCTGTCTTTTGAAAGATGGAGGAACTTTGGACTAGACAGGGGTTTCAAGGACAATATGGCTAAGAAAGGAGTCTCATGGCGATTCCAGGATACATATTTTTGAAATGTACCGACGTAGGTCAAGTGCTACTTGAGCTGCAACGAGGATCATGGAACATGCATCATTTTGAAATCAAAGATTATGCCTTTGCGAACAAACACCTTCTGGTGTAGTTTGGACCGTAGCAGATTGTTTAACGGAACTTCGTAGCGATACTATTTTGTCTGCGTTCAGGCTATGGTACGAAGTGAGAATAAACAGCGAGCTATGCCCTTATTGAGGAGCAATATGCGATTTCACCAAACCCCGCGTTTCCACGCATGAAAGTGTGGTTTATCGCATCGCACGCATCGCATTTCCGTTTTAGTATGTGATGTGCAGCGCTAAACCCATTCAAGGAAAGGGATCCGGGCCTCCATGGTTATCTAATCGCATCAGAAGCATACAGTGGCACGAAGTTGCATCTTAAATACGCAGCAACTACCCAGGAATTGATAGGATCTCAAGTCCTGTTCCCTATTTAGATTGTGGTCACCCTATATTCGGTCAAGCCCTCAAACCACAAGATGGTTATCGACAGACTGCAGCAGTTGGCTCATCACGTCAATGCGACAACCCCTCCACCTCATCCATTTGATCCTCTTACCACCGCAGAGATTGATGCAGCCGTCGCCCTGGTTCGCAAGGAGCATGGCTCACTCAACTTCAATGCGGTCACATTGTACGAGCCCCGCAAGGCTCTGATGATGGCTTGGCTGAAAGACCCCAACAACGCCCCTCGGCCAGCCCGCGCCGCTGATGTCGTTGCTATTGCACCCGGCGGTAAGATTTATGATGGTGTGGTGGACCTGGACCAAAAAAAAATCGTCGAGTGGAAACACACACCAAATGTCCAGCCCTTGATCACCATGGAAGACTTGCAGGAGGTGGAACATATCGCGCGCAAAGACCCGAAGGTCATAGAACAATGCGGTATTATTGGTATCCCCCCAGAGGATATGCATAAAGTTTACTGTGATCCTTGGACCATTGGCTACGACGAACGTTTTGGCACTGGGGTCAGATTACAGCAAGCCCTCATGTATTATCGTCCTCATGTCGATGATTCTCAGTACACCTACCCATTGGACTTCTGCCCTATCTATAACGCAGAGACCAAGCAGATTATCCACATCGATGTGCCCTCAGTACGAAGACCGCTGAGCAAAGCGCCCCCAAACAACTATCTCCCAGCATCCATCGAGAAAGAGGGAGGCTTCCGTACAGACATCAAGCCTATTCATATCACTCAGCCTGAAGGTGTCTCTTTCCAGGTGAAGGACCGCATTATTGACTGGCAAAACTGGAACATTCACGTCGGCTTCAACTACCGTGAGGGCATTGTCCTTAATAACATCACATTCAATGATAAGGGCAATGTACGACCGATCTTTTACCGACTCTCATTGGCGGAGATGGTAGTTCCTTACGGAAATCCGGAGCATCCGCACCAGCGGAAGCATGCCTTTGATTTAGGCGAGTATGGTGGTGGCTATATGACAAACAGTTTGTCTCTTGGCTGTGACTGCAAGGGAGCGATTCACTATATGGATGCTGCTTTTGTCAACGGTGCTGGTGCCTCAACAATCATCAAGAATGCGATTTGTATTCATGAGGAGGATGCCGGCATTCTCTTCAAACACACTGACTTTCGCGACGAGTCAATGGTCGTGACCCGCGGTCGCAAGCTGATTATTTCGCACATTTTCACCGCTGCCAACTACGAATATTGTGTATACTGGATTTTCCATCAAGATGGTACTGTTCAGCTCGAGATTAAGCTGACCGGCATTTTAAACACATACTCTCTGAACCCAGGTGAGGATACCAAAGGCTGGGGTACTGAAGTATACCCGGGTGTGAACGCTCACAATCACCAACACTTGTTCTGTTTACGTGTGGACCCCAACATTGATGGGCCCGACAACACAGTCTTCCAGGTTGACGCCGTTCGAGGTCCTGGGGAGATTGGTAGTGCCGAGAACAAGTATGGCAATGCCTTCTACGCCAAAAAGACCAAGTATACCACTCCCGTCGAATCCATGTCCGATTATGATGGTTTCACCACACGCACCTGGGACATGGCCAACACCAACAAGCTCAACCCATATAGTAAGAAGCCAGTTAGCTATAAGCTTGTCAGCCGAGATGTTCCGCCACTTCTTCCCAAAGAAAATAGCCTGGTCTGGAAGCGAGCCGGATTTGCACGTCACGCAATCCATGTTACAAAATGTAAGTTGACATGCTATGTCTTTTTGTTCCTGGCTTATTATGGTTGCAATACTAACAAATTTATAGATTCTGATGATGAAATTCACCCAGCTGGGCGCCACGTTCCTCAGACCTCGGGTGAGCCCTCGCATGGCTTACCAGCTTGGATCGAGGCTGCTGGGCCCAACTGCTCAATCGATAACACGGATGTTGTCCTGTGGCACACATTCGGTCTGACACATTTCCCGGCGCCTGAGGATTACCCTATCATGCCCGCAGAGCCGATGACACTACTTCTGCGCCCGCGCAACTTTTTCGATCGGAACCCTGTGCTGGACGTTCCACCTAGCTTTTCACGCTCACCATCTCAGGTGGCAGCAGGAGCGAATAATTGCGCTTGCAAAAAGAATGATGGATCCAGTGTGCTAGTTTAGAAGTTCATGGCTCTACCAGGGCATGAGAAGTTGAACTGTTGTAGTTTGTTTCCAATTAAATACTTCATTACATGACTGGTTCTAATGACTTTGCTTCCATGATTCTCACTTTTCATGTATAATTCTACCGTATGAAATGAATCGGCAGATTGCAATTTCGATGACATGGTGGGTCCAATGAATCTCGCTCAGTTTTTCATCAATATGTGTACCCTCCATCAACCATGATGTCCGATCCTGTTGTGTAGGTACTAGCATCGCTCGCAAGGTACAGATATGCACCCTTCAGCTCCCGTGGGTCACCTTCACGCTCCAAAGGTGTCAGGCTGTACCACTCTTCTTTCATCTCAAATGCACAGTCTCCAGTCATAGAAGTGTCAATGTAACCTGGGCTGATAGAGTTGACGCCGGCAGAGTCGGCCCACTTCACACCTGAATACTTGGCTAGGTAGATGACACCTGCCTTGCAAGCATTATAACATGTCTGAATCGCGTTAACCTCATTTTTCACTCCCATAATACCATGACAAACCTGCTGTTGAGCAATGATCGCATGACCAGATATTGAGGCCGTGAAAATCATGTTGCCAGACCCTTGCTTTCGGAAGATGGGGCCTGCAACACGAGCGCAGTAATAGATACCAGAAAAGTCAGTCATCAATTCTATCGTCCAGACCTCCAGCTTTGGAAGATATTCCCGCATTTGCGATCATCACGTCGAGACGGCCAAAGTCGCGCACAACTGCATCAGTGACTGTTTGAACCTGTGGATCTCGTTGCTAGCTTCTTTTATTTTGATCATGAGCGCATTGGGAAACAAACCTCTTCAATGTTTCTCCACCGAGCACTTGTACGCTTTTGCTGACCCCAAAGTCATTTTCAAGCGAAGCTGCTAAGATCTCTGCCTGGGAAGAATATCATAGCACAAGCCACATGATATCTTCTCTTCTCAAGTTCAATCACTATATTGACTTAAAGTCATGATTCCCCGCCAAAAGAGACGGTTTCCTTGCGTCATACCCGGACGATCGTGCCCGTCGGAGCAGACTGTCCGATCGGAGAAAGACCGAGTGTGCGGGGAAGTAATAATGAACCTCGAGACACTCCACCTCTTAATGAGGATATCTGGAAGGTTAGAATAAGGTATTTGTCTAAATCTCTCGGGTACAATCCGTCAACATGGTCCTCTCACAACCCCAGAACCAACATGTCATGAAAGCCTTCGACTTGACCGGCAAAGTCGCCATCGTAACAGGTATGCGGATTCGCAAACTTGGGAAAAATCCTGCCATTAGAGTTTAACAAAGTCAAGGTGGTGCCCGTGGAATCGGTCTCGAGGTCTCTAGAGGCCTAGCTGAGGCCGGTGCTAATGTACAACTCCTTTCCATACCACAATACAACCAGTCTAATACTATATCCTACAGGTCGCTCTAATCTACAACTCATCCAAAAATGCCGACGAGACTGCTGCGGAGGTCGCATCTACAAACAATGTCAAAGCAGCAGCATATCAAGCCAACGTCACCAGTCAGACTGAGATCGAGACTACGATCCAACAGATCGTGAAAGATTTTGGTAAATTGGACATCATCGTCTGCAACTCGGGCATCGTATCATCCATCGCAGCTGAGGACTACACGGACCAACAGTGGAGAGAGATCATGCAGGTGAATTTGGATGGTGCCTTCTTTTCTGCTCAGGCGGCTGCGCGCATCTTTAAGGGGCAGGGCCGTGGAAATGTGATCTTCACAGCCTCTGTCAGCGCGACATTGGTCAATATGCCCCAGAAGCAGGCTGCGGTGAGTGTTTTCACCGTGATTTGATTCTTCACTCGTTGACCTCGTGCAGTATAATGCCTCAAAGGCAGGTGTGGTTCAGCTAGCCAAGTGCTTGTCTGTGGAGTGGGTGGACTTCTGTCGTGTGAACTGTATTTCTCCCGGATTCATTGCGACTGAAATCCTGGATATTCACCCACAGGAGTGGCGTGATAAGTGGTACGACATGATTCCGGCAAAGCGCATGGCTCAGGCTTATGAACTAAAGGGAGTGAGTACTCCCAGTCTATTGAACCGTATTGGCCTAACTAATTTTTACTCCAGGCTTACGTGTTTTGCGCCTCTGATGCTTCGAGCTACATGACCGGTGCTGATATTATCATTGATGGCGGATATACCTTGCCTTGAGATAGAAGGAACGCATGAAACTTCGCACCATAACCTATACCCTTGATTCTGAAGACCATGGCAGTTGGTTCATAAAGTCGAAAACAGTCGACTCTTTTCTAGAATAACAATCAGTCAGTGTCCAAACTTCCAATCAAAAGGGTCTCTTACAGAATTGAATCCATTTCATCCGGTTTACCCGTATCCAACGTTGGCCACATGAATGAATACAGGTGTGCAAGCTGTCTCTGCGGCGATTCTTCAGTCGCTTCCCATCCAACTATAGAAGAATCCAGATAAAACCCAGATAAAACCCAGATAAAACCCGCACAGAGACCCAATCACTCCAAGGCAATGCGAGGACGTTGGGTTCAGGAAAAAAACATACTTTAGCGCTCCTCCGGTGGCAATCCTTGCACGCTCTGTCAGCTATGGTGTGGTGGCTAACCCCATCAACTGAGCTCCTTCCCAATGACTCTGAAGACATGCATAGCATCATCACTACAATAATCATGCATGATTACATTGCCTAAGCCGCTCGATTTGAACTTGGGTTACGCGAAAGACTCAGCGCCATGATTATCACCAATGGCGAGAACCGTCTTTCCGATATTGCCCGCACTCTCTACAGACCGGTGGGCTTCACGAAGACCGTTCAGTGTCAAACCAAGCCGCTGTGTCAGATGGCACCGAATGGTTCCGGAATCCAACAACCGACTCAACTCTTCCAGAACGCGATGGTGAGACTCCACGTCTGTGCCATAGACGGGTTTGGTACCAATCAGGCACCATATGAATGACAATGACTTTGCCATAAACTCTGTGCCATACATCTTGGCCTGGCCTTGTACAATCGAGCAGACCTTCCCAAATGGTGCACAGATCTTTGCACAGGTTTCCATGTATTGATCGGTAGAATGCGTGATAAAGATATATCTGAACTTGTGTCAGTCACAGACCGCCGTGGAATCGGTAATACACCCACTTGACAGGAACGTCGAGGTGGAGCTTTTGGATTTGCATTTCTAAATTCTCCCGGTGATTGAGAACATGCGTTGCTCCCATCTTTTTGGTGAAGTCAATACTCTCCGGGCGGGAAGCGGTCGTGATCACCACTGGCAGTTCCAGGAGCTGGCGGGCTATTTGACTAGCCACCGCCCCAACACCACCTGCTCCGTTGATGATAAGCACTGCCGCTCTCTCCTTGACTTCAATCTTCATTTGTTCAACAAGGGCCTGGTACGCAGTGACATAGGTAAGTGGCATGGCAGCAGCCTCAGCCATATCCAAGCGCTTGGGTTTATGTCCTACAGACCGTTCATCCACCAACTGGAATTCAGCGTTGGATCCGTGTCTGACTGGGCTCCCGGAATAGAACACTGCATCTCCTTCACGGAAAATTGAGCAATCAGGGCCTGCTTTCTTCACAATTCCCGCACCATCGTAGCCGCAAATTTGATATGGGCGGGGAACATGATCGTAATAGTCTACACCTCGTTAGCACGAGATATGAGCACCATGTAGTTTGGGGGGCAATACCGGGATAATCATCGTAAATACCAGCGCGTACCTTGATATCAATAGGATTTACAGAGCACGCCTCCACCCTGAGATCCAGTGTTTGGTTAGACTAACTCCCATTGTAGCATCAGACAAAATACCTTATCAATAAATCGCGACCCTCGGGTTCTCCTATATCGGGAACGAGTCGACTTTCTAGATTCTCAATTGGCCCATATTTTTCAACCACGATGGCCTTCATAGTGGGTGTGTATGGTTCATGTAAAAAGCAAAACCGATCGTCTAATTGTAATGGTTGTTCGGATGTCTTAAGCAGCGAGACGTCGCAGTGTTTCTCGCACGATATTTGTTTAAAAGTGACCGTTGGTTATATCGTCATCATGTTTTAATATAAACGTCATGAAATGCACAGTGTCAAATACTCGGTAAGCGAGTGGACCTCCTTGGTCACCACGTCGAATGTGAGACTCAATCATATACTTCGACAGCCCTTCCATGAAAGTCTTTATTATTGTACTTTAATCGAGCTTGAAGATTGTAGATTCTTATATTAAAGTTGTGTTCTAGGTCACTCGCTTGGGTCGACCGAATGCGTCATTGTGATGCAAAGCCTCATTGCAGAACATCTGTATATGCCCGTAGAATCGCCAACGCGCTATTACAATGTGCTCTTCTGGAAGAAATTTGAATTCAAAAAAAATACTCTTCAAACTTCCCCAAGATAGATATAGCCAGACCAGCTTCTCATTACACCTACTTACAGGTATGGCTTTATCGTGTTCATTGGTCTCCGTCGATCATGCTGACGGGCGGGTTCATGGTTCCTGTGTGTTCCTACCGGACTTTGTTTCAGAGGTGAAGATCAGTGGGGTCATACTCGTATAGCATTGAACTCCAGTCTATTCGGCCCCATTCAGCCTCAACACTAAATCAGTCAACCATCTCTTGTTTCGCCAGTCTATGCACAATCCAGATTCAATGGGGGGGAACTGTATCGCGGCATTCTTTCTGTTACTTGACTCCGTATCTAGATTCATTTCCTTTCTAAGCCAAGGCTTATTCTTGTATGCCTGGTAGAAGAAGCTCGTGCACTACCCCAATGTGAAACTTACAAGGAGTTGCATGAACGCCTGGCGTTTTAGTTCAAGCCTTATCCGTTTGGCCGACGAACTCGCACTGCTAAGCAGTTCCACGATGAGCCCCTGGGCGCTGGGGTAAACCTTCAGGTTGGTTGAATTGGGGTCGATATCTTGGGGCCATTATTGGGGGCAATTTCTATCTCAACATCAATGTACGGAGTGTGGGAACGTAGGATCCACAACTTTAGCAAGCTCAATCCTTCAAAGAGCTATTCAGGTGATCGAGCCCCTGAGCATCCGAGGGGCCATGTTGTGGCTCTATATCTCAACTTCGACCCTGACGGTCACTCACGAACCATAATCCATCCTTCTATGTTCAGATCCACTGCCAAGTCGAAGGATTAAGGGTCTGGGGGCCAACTTCCTCAAATTACTACATTTGGTGGGCTTCGTCCCTAGTTTGGGTTGGATAAGCTGTTGCCACTATTTCAGGGCGCTTTTTAAATTTTTCAGTCTAATTCCGTGGCTGGATTCTGTATAGACTACACGGAGAATCACGAGTATAAAGAGAGGTATAATTTCCCTCCAGATCATTTTTTTTCCATCCAGCATCGCCTTCATCTTCACGCATCAACATCCAGTCTTCTCAGCCTTCCCAGCTTTCCCAGCTTTCTTGTCCCAATCTCTCAATCTTCATCATGCAGTTCCAGCTCACCTTCATCACGGCTCTCTTCGCCGCTTCTGCTATTGCCGCCCCTGTTGCCTCCAACGCGGTCAGCTGCTCCAATGCTGCTGTTGCTGCGCTCCAGGGTGCCACCAAGCAGGTTTCTGACCTCAACTCAAACCTCTCGGGAACCACCACCGCTGCCTCGCTCGCCTCTGCCATCATTACAGGATTGGCTGCCGATCTGTCGACTCTTCTTAACGGAATTGTCTTGCCCTGTGAAGCCACCCTGACTTCTCAGGACCAGCAGGAAATCTGCGATGCTGCTACCACTGTATGATCTGCTTCTTTCAAGTAAAACAAAATACTCGGCTAACGGGTCGATAGTTCATCAACACCGACAAGGCTCTTGTCTCTACTCTCAGCTCCAAGGCTGAGATTCTCTCTGGCCATATTCTCACCATCAATGTCCTCGCTGCGATCAACAATCTTGAGACTGCTACCACCGTAAGCTGACGTGGATACATTATGCGGTCTGAAATAGATGCTAACTCATTTTAGAACTACCTGCGCCCGGTGATCAACAACATGCCCGTCTGTGGTGGTACCGTCCAGTCTGAGCTCAAGGTCCTCGAGTCGGATATCAACAGCGCTGTTGCTGCTTTCTAGATCATTGACTAGCAATGTATAGACTTCATTGGTAGACTTGGCTCGGTGGGGCATAATGTGCGAGAAGGCTGGCCTTTGGGTATAATTTGATTCATTCGGGATTTTTGAGACTATAGAATTATATTGCGTGAATAGCTTGCATTGCTTTGTGAGACTGGCTATGATTTGTTTACATTTTGGACCAAACCCTTCTTTTTGTAGTGATGCTTGGTAGCCCTGGAGGAAGGGCATGTAAGGCGGGTCCCGCACATTGGCCCTAGAATGATGAAACGTACGGCAGGATCTCAGAGTCCAACTTTTTTTGATGACTGACTACCTTGTACCGCACTATGTGGGGAGACTTTGAATTGTGTGGCCAGACAGTCCTTGCTCGGCTGAAAAATAGTTTATTCAATCGCGTTGGTACTGGGGGAAATTGGTCGAGGTCAGACAGATCAAATTGCTTGAGATCAGGTGGGAGAATACTCTCTTGGAACAAGGGGATATCATATGTACAACAAGACAGAGCTTAGCGCAACAAAAAGTAAACAGCAGAATGTAAACAATAACAAAAAGTCGGACATAAGGCTCTAAAACAACAAGTACAAATAGGTCATGAACAGGTTAGGGTGTCTCATTGCTCGGTGCAGCTCTTCTGCCCCATCCGCTGAAGAACCCGCCGCCCCCAGCATTGTGCGTGGCATTTGGAGTCTTGATCGGCTCAGTTGAGGCCTTGCATATGCTATTCCTGTTGGACGCACGCCCCATGAAAGAATGCCGGTTGTCGAGTTTCGAATTGGGATTGGCCGCGGGCGCACTGATCATCTTTCGCAAAGAATCCAGTTTGCCCTTTACTTCTTCCAGTTCCTGCTTAGCCACGGCTTCAGCTGTCTTCGAGGCAACGAGCTCCAAGAGCAAAGATTCCTCAGGGGCAGGCTTGTTGTTTTCGGTGGCGAGAACGGTTTGAAGGCCCAGGCTGCTGGAGCGTTTGTTGTATGTGGGAGACTTCTGGGAGTTACTGCGGGCCAGCTTGAGTTCACGAAGCCCTCGAGGAGAAGCCTTCTCACTGGTATCAGATGCGGGAGAAGCGATCTCCGGTGGTGTCCTTGGTTCGGATGTATTGGTTTTCAAGGTACGAAGCTCTTGGTTTCTTCGCTCCAGGCGCTGTCGATCACGGTAGCCATCTTGGATTCGGCCGCGGGCCTCGCGGAGTTGGTCCTTCAAAATTGTGTTCTCTTTTTCGTAGTCGTCCATGCGTCGCGAGAGGTCCATGCATCGGCGGGCCTCCACCTCGTGCATTCCTTTCCATCGGGTCATGTCATCCTGGAGTTGTTGTTTTGTCTGGGGGATCGAGGCGTGCTTGGGTTCGCTCGAGGCGTACCGGGCTTGTGCCTTTGATACAAGCTCCTTAGGTCGTGACTCTTCCGGAAGCTCCTGGAGGTAATTGAGCATCTCCTTCGCTAAGGCATGGTCTTCCTCACGCTCTTCACGTTCCTGCTGTAACTCCAAGCTCAGGTCTGCATGTTGATGTTGAAGATCGCCCAATGCCATCAAAAGATCCTCAATTTGCGTATGAAGATCGCGATCCTTCTGGTTGACGGACATGTTTGATTTAATACGAGTTTTGTGACCGTCGACGTTTGTACCAGCTGACAATTCAGTTGGGGCCGTGCTGGCATCAGAGGTTGTTTCGACTGAGTTGAGTGTTGACGTGAGGCTTTGTTTTGATGTGGAGCGCCGAATTGAGCTCGTGGGGCGTGAAGCACTTGCGTTAGGGTTCAGAGACTTGACAGAGTTGTGATTATTTGAACCCGCCCACAGTCGTCCCAAAAAGCGAGATGCTGCGGCCTGCATCTGGGGAAAAGAGATTCCCGTTGGAACGCCCTGTGATTGATTGTAACTGGCTTCTAGCGCCTGTAAACTCTCTTTAGTGACAAGTGAAGTTAGTGACACGAAATCATTCACAAGATCATCTGCATTGAAGGCGTATCTAAAGTCTTTGTTAGCTCAATACCCAATGACATGTGTCCAGGAGCGAACTTACGTATCCCATAGACTTCGCGACAGAAGCAGTTGCATAACGTCCTCAAACTCAGCACATGCTAGTATTCTCTTCTCATTTCGCTGCATCAGAGAAAGTGCGACACGCATCAGTGTCTCACAAGCGCCTTCGAGGAATATGACATCGTAGATTCGAAGGAGCATGGGCAATGGACATGCCACCGCAAAGAACGAAAGGAACCATTGCGATACATAGACCGGTTCAACGTTCAACGACTCCAGGTGCTCAAACAAGGTCGGTCGGTGGCGTGCCAAAAGGTTCTGGAACTGGTACACATGAAGGTGAAGACCTGACAAATCTGGCAGGTAGCACTGTCGGAGGTTATAGTGATCCATCAAACGCACAAGCACACAGAAAGCTTCCGCATCTGACATATGCATGAGCAAAGGACCAACCACGAATCCTAGACCTTGACAATAGCCGATTTGGGCATCGTATAAGCTGAAGCATCTCAACACCCGGGCTAACATTTGTTGGCCTTCGCCATTGGGATCCCGAAACATCTCCACGTTGGGAAAGCTGCGACCAATATCCTTTCCAATAAGACCATCGTATGGGCTGCTCTCTCCCGAGAGTCGCTGGAACTCATTCAAGAGACTAGGATCGCGAGCCCCGGCCAGGCTCGGCCATACCACCCCTCTCAGCGGCGGGGGTACACCGCCTTGAATTTTGTTCGAAGTCAGAGTAGGCAAGCGCTGGGCTGTCTGCGGATAATCTGCCACTAGTGCTGCCCAGAATTCCAGCTCGGTCATCGGCGGGGGTGGAAGTTGTGAGTAGCGTAGTTCAGCCCGAGCTGGATCACGGATCAAGCGCTTGATTTGGTGAAGCGACTGGGACCGGGACTGGCGGTGGTGCATCTGAATTTTTGGGGTATTCGCTAAGCCAGCTTTGGGATCTGTTGCCAACGCGTTGTTCTCCTGTTCTAACCGAGCCAGTAGCAGAGCAGTGGAATCATCCGAGCCTTCGCCGCGGGGCTCCTGCTCCTCCGTTTTATCCAAATTCTCCCAGTCAACCTCATGTTCTACATCTTCCTCCAATGGTCTGGGCTCTGCGGAGGTGGGGGTTGAGGGTTCCGAGGGAAGTGGGCTGGTCTTTGCGGCGTCTCGGAGGGGCATCGGACCGAATGAGTCGGCGGTGTTTCGGTTGGTATCAGATTCATGGCTTGATTCTACTGGTGTAGGAGGAATGTCGAGGGTGCGCCAGGCTGGTTGGGTGTGTTCTGAGTTGGATTGGATGTCGGACAGTGAAACGGTTACCATCGAATCGTGATTAGGAGCGTGTGGGCCATTGGGCGAGGTAGGCGAAGTAGGCATAGAGTCGGCCATGGTGGCAATTCGAGGAACCTCAGTTATGTTTACAGATTCACCAGAATATGTCAATTAGACATGGAATGGTAGCAGGGTGATTCTCGAGGTGATATGCAAGACCAGCTTCATGTCTATTCGGGAAAAAGGCATAAGTATGGGGATCAAACACCTCTCTGGAGAGAGATGGAGAGAAATCTAGAGACAGACGTACCTCGAGGTGAACCAGCACCATATAGCACAAAAATTATGTACAAAAAAAAGTGGCAGGACTGGGGAGGCGGAAGAAAAAGGGAGGTTCAGGAGAGAAGTAAACTATTTCACTAGCCTCCCCTTTTAGTCTTTTCCCCCTCCGAGTCTCGCCCCCGCCGATCTCATACACCGACTGTCTGATGGCTGTTGCACCTATTACTTTAACCTTGAAATGCTCCGTATTTAATCTTGGTTTAATTGTGGCGTGTCTCCATCCCCCCTAACGTCGAATCCAAGGTTTATGATTTCTACTGTATCTATTCAGGCGCGTTTCGCGTTCCCCCTCGATCGCTGTACCATGGATCTTCCTCGATCCGTCCCCCACCATCTGGGGCCTGTAATGGTGACTGTGGTTTTGGCTCATTGAAGTTGCCACTGTGACATCTTCCTGATAGAGCTAACCCTGGCCACTTGTTTTGGTCTATGAAGGAATCCAAGTCTCTGGATCTGACCAGTTTCCCTGCAGGTCACGATGCCGATATTAGAGGGGGGCGGCATTGCGTAATTCTCTTACGTGTTTTGGATGTGCTGTAATCTATTAGCTTGATTACTGGCTATTTTACCTTTTTGTACGCGCTGATTGGCTTATGCATTCAGGTAACATGTGAAAACCAATTACTGTCCCTGGCAGGGTTGTTTCACCTTAACTGGTTACTCTGCATAACCAATGACCGTATATGAGCACTGTGTCTGGGCATGAAATGTATGCGTGCACACTGTAAAGGACCTGAAGAACCAAAAAAAAAAATTTACAAATAGGAAACAAATAAAGTAACCTTGGAAACTTGGAAAAATCGATAAATGAAAAATAAAGGTTCCTAAAAAGGTAGACATCTGGCTATCCAAGTGGGCTAACTCGCTTTCATGCCAAGTGAGCCCCCCCTTTCTCCAGTGGATCGCGGTCCGTAGTTAGCGCTGAGAAGTAGCGTTAGCCCTTGGCTGAAAATTCAGATTCCCTCTTTGAGCATCTATCAATTCAATGCACTATCTTTCTAAGAAGACATATATAGACTTTGACATTTGCCATCAGAGACTAGACCTAGAATGACATCCATGGATGAGATTTTGGATTTCTTCTTTGGGAGATGTGGGGGCCTTGATGTCTGTCATCGCTCTGTCGATCTTACCCTGGGGCCTTTCCTGTAAGGGCTCCGGGGGCGGGGCTTTTTAAGATTGATTGTCTTCCACTTTATCATAATTGGTAAGGAATCTCATCACAGCAGTACTTGACATATAATGTCGGGGGCTGGATGAAACTACGTAATACCGAGTCTACACTGTCAACCTTGGAAATACAATGACAACCGGTCGGGGGTCTCAACGGCGTCTACTGTGGTTTAGACATAGTTTCAACCTTGGAAGTTGATCATACGCCTACCTAGACCGACCTCATATGCAGCTTGGATCTTCCTTCATTAACAAGGGTTTTAGTGTCGCTTCTCTATTTATCTCCCATGACCCGAGCTAACACTTCTAAAACTTCGTTTGCATAGGTGGGTAAGGCTCACCGCTATCTAGGTATCTAGGTATTCTTCTCACCTATCAATAGCGCACGGGAGCCGTACAATCATGTTGGGCGATGGTCAAGCAGACATGAGTGAGGTAAAACGCTGAATGAGCCAGGCCACTCTTTAGCCGCCACATATATATAGCTAACGTGAGGCGCTTCTAAAGGATTCCACTTCACATCCATGGTCTCTAGGAGATCAACTCTCGTTAGCTTTACGATGGAAGAAGTTTCATGATTGAGGTTGAGAGGCTTATATCTCATGTGAGACCATATGTGCCGACGTAGTGCAGTGAAGAAGCAGTTTGCACGGTCGCAACCCGTGACCCGCGTCACGCTTTTGAGCCGTTTGTTTAGAAACTACTACATTGGGCTATAGACCGTAGGCGGTGAGGAAGAACAATGATCCATGTGGCCAAAGCATCTCACCGCCCGGTGTTTGGGTAGGCGCGTTTCACTTTTTGCGAGGAAAACAGCGCATTCCTTCCCCTCTTCTCTCATTTCTCTTATCCTAGCTTAGGCATGCTGGGCTCAGGTTTTCTCAGCGCGTAGCTACCTTCCCTTTTGACATCACTGACCTCCACACTCGTTTCTATCGCGGCTTCACGCCCGATTGTCCTGTTTTTCGTTCACCATGGATGATTCGATTATGGATGATTCAGTCTTCGACATTGACAGCGATGGAGGTAGCTCTGATTTTGTTCCAGAAGTCGCGCCGGTAATTTTTCATGGTGACTGACTCATGATCCTCTGCTAACCGGAGCTTCTGCTGTAGAAAGCCAAGGCCGCTCCCAAGAAGGCGCCTGCTAAATCTGCGCCCAAGAAAACAACCCAGACTACTCTGAAGGCTAAGCCCGCTGCCAAGGCTGCCCCGAGGAAGAAGGCCAAGGCCGACAGTGAGGATGAAATATCCGATGTTCACATGTCCGACGACGATTCACTCTCTCAAACCCCTCCCAAGGCCAAGAAAGCTGCTGCCCCAAAGAGAGCGGCCTCGAAGCCTCTCGCGGACGTGGAAAATGAGTCTTTTGGAGGAGATGCCCCCTCCGATTCTAAGAATGGCAATGCGTCAGAGAAGTACCAGAAAGTGAGTTGCATTACAGTCATCAGCTATCCAAAGCTTGATAGCTAACGTGCACGAATTCCGTAGCTTACACAACTCGAACACATCATCAAACGTCCAGATACATACATCGGATCGATCGAAGCCACCACACAGAGTATGTGGGTTTACAATTCCACGACTGAGTTGATGGAGAACCGCCCTGTTACCTTTGTCCCTGGCCTCTACAAGATTTTTGACGAGATCATTGTCAATGCTGCCGATAACAAACATAATGACAAAAATATGAACGAAATTCGGGTCACAATCAACCGGGAAGAGGGTGAGATCAGCGTATGGAACAACGGTCGTGGTATCCCTATCGAGATCCACGCCAAGGAAGGAATCTATGTCCCTGAACTTATCTTCGGTCATCTGCTCACCTCGTCCAACTACGATGATACCCAGGAGAAGGTGACTGGTGGTCGCAATGGATTTGGTGCCAAGCTCTGTAACGTATTCTCCAATGAGTTTACTCTTGAAACTCAGGATTCGCGTCAGAAGAAGAAGTACAAGCAAGTCTGGACAGCGAACATGTCGAAGGTTGGCAAGGCGAAGATCACGGATGGCAAAGGTGACGACTACACCAAGGTTACCTTCAAACCCGACTTTGCGAGGTTTGGCATGACTGGAATTGATGATGATTTTGAGGCTCTGGTGAAGCGCCGTGTCTATGATTTGGCGGGTACATCCGGCGTCGCCGTCAAACTTAATGGCACTCGTGTTCCCATTAGGAACTTCAAGCAGTATATGCAGATGTATACCAAGGCAATCCGACTAGACCGTGGTGATGATGGCCCGCCCGCCAAGGACGAAATTATCACCTGCAGTCCCGACCCACGCTGGGAGATTGGTTTCGCTGTCTCCGACGGTGACTTCCAGCAGGTCTCTTTTGTCAACTCCATTGCGACCACGTCGGGTGGATCTCACGTGAACTACATCACCGACCAGATCTGTAACAAGTTGGCGGATGCCGTGAAGAAAAAGAACAAAACCGGTGCCACATTAAAGACCGCTCAAATTCGGAGCCACATCTTCATCTTCGTGAATGCTCAAATCGTCAATCCGGCTTTCACATCCCAGACCAAGGAGCAATTGACTACGAAGACTAGCCAGTTTGGCAGCAAGTGTGTTCTTGAGGAGGATTTCTACAAGAAGGTCCTCAAGACGGAGGTCATGACCAACATCCTGCATTTTGCCGCCCAAAAAGCGGATCAAATCCTGAAGAAGGGTGACAGTGGCCGCCGTTCCCGCATGACCAATCCTAAACTCGTCGAGGCTAACAAGGCGGGAACCCGAGACGGCCACCACTGTACACTGATCTTGACGGAAGGTGACTCCGCCAAGGGTTTGGCGATGGCCGGACGTGCGGTTGTTGGACCGGATCTTTTTGGTGTCTTCCCCCTGCGTGGAAAGCTGCTCAACGTTCGCGATGCGTCTTTTGACCAGATTTCAAAGAATGCGGAAATTCAAAACATCAAGAATTTCATTGGACTGCAACACAAGAAAGAGTACACTGAGACCAAGGGTCTTCGTTACGGCCATTTGATGATCATGACCGATCAGGATCATGACGGTAGTCACATCAAGGGATTGCTCATCAACTTCCTTCAAGCGCAATTCCCTAGTTTGCTGAAGATCCCTGAGTTTCTGATTGAGTTCATTACTCCTATCATCAAGGTCTGGAAGGGTGACCCAAAGAATCCTACCAAGTCGAAGGCGTTTTTCACTATGCCTGAGTATGAAGCCTGGCTGGAATCCCACAAAGGCGAGCGTGGTTGGGAACATAAGTACTACAAGGGTTTGGGTACCAGCTCTACCGAGGATGCCCAGGTTTACTTCCGAGATCTTGATCGTCACTTGAAGGAATTCCACACTATGCAGGACCATGAAGCAGAGCTTATTGACCTGGCTTTCTCGAAGAAGAAGGCAGATGAGCGAAAGGAATGGCTGCGTCAGTACAAGCCTGGTACCTTCCTGGATCACTCCATGGCCAAGATCTCCTACACCGACTTCATCAACAAGGAGCTCATTCTTTTCAGTATGGCGGACAACCAGCGTTCGATCCCCTCCGTGGTTGATGGTCTGAAGCCCGGTCAGCGTAAGGTGCTGTATGCCTGTTTCCGCCGTAATCTGAAGAAGGACATGAAGGTTGTGGAACTGGCAGGTCTGGTTTCCGGAATGACTGCCTACCAGCATGGTGAAACCTCGCTTCAGCAAACTATTGTGGGTCTGGCCCAGACCTTTGTTGGCTCGAACAATATCAACTGCCTCGAGCCCAGTGGAAATTTCGGTAGTCGACTCCAAGGTGGTAGCGATTGTGCCAGCGCTCGTTACATTTACACTCGACTCTCGCCTTTTGCACGCAAAATCTTCCACCAAGCTGACGAGCCCCTCTTGACATACAACTTGGATGATGGCAAAAAGATCGAGCCTGAGATCTATATGCCTGTTGTTCCCTTGGTTTTGATCAACGGTGCCGATGGTATTGGAACTGGTTGGAGTTCTTCTATCCCCAACTACAATCCCGAGGACATCGTGAGAAACCTTAAAGCCTTGATGGATGGTCAGCCCACCGAGCCAATGCAGCCCTGGTTCCGTGGTTTTACCGGCGAGGTGGTCTCCTTGGGCGGTGACCGTTTTAAGTTCAGTGGAATCATCAAGGAGACCGGTGATAAGGAGGTTGAGATCACAGAATTGCCCATCCGCACCTGGACCCAGGATTTCAAGGACAAGTTGGAGGAAATCATCAAGGCAGACAAGGTGCCTTCGTTCATCAAGGATTACAAGGATTACAACACCCACAGCAAGGTCCATTTCATTATTCAGCTGGACGAGAAGAACATGAAGACTGCGCTATCCGATGGCCTCGAAGAGAAATTCAAGCTGACTAAAACCATCGGTACCACTAACATGGTTGCATTCGATCCAGAAGGCCGCATCACCAAGTATGCCACTGTTGATGACATCCTCAAGGAGTTCTACCATATCCGTCTCAAGTACTACGAGAAGCGTAAGCAGCACCAGCTGTCAGAGCTTCAACGGGACTTAGAGAAGCTGAGCAACCAGGCCCGCTTCGTGCAGATGATCATCGATGGAAAGCTGGTCATCTCTAAGAAGAAGAAGCCCATTCTGATCGCCGAGCTGAAAGAGAAGGGTTTCAAGCCTTTCCCCAAGGTGGCTGATGCTGCCAAGATGGGCGAGGAGGAAGAGATTGTGGAGGAGGACGAGGAATCTGAGGACGCTGAGGTGGAAACACTTTCAAGCGCCTATGATTACCTACTTGGCATGTCCATGTGGTCGCTGACCCAGGAGCGTGTTGAAAAGCTCCGCCGCCAGATTGGCGACCGTGAGACCGAGATTGATGTTTTGATCAAGCTCTCCAAGGAGGACATCTGGCGCAAGGATCTGGACGACTTCATTGCTGAGTGGCGTTTCCAGCTCGAAGATGAAGAGCGCCGTGCACGCAAGGCATTGGGCGCGGGCCGCCGTGCTTCTTCCAAGCTTATGACCGGAGGTCGTGCTCCAGCTTCTCGTAAGCGCAAGATTGCCAACGGCGATGACCCGGATGATGAAGACTTTGGGGGACCAAAAACTAAGAAGGCCGCGGCACCCAGAAAGAAGAAAGAAACGGCGCCCAAGACGAACAGTCTCGCTAATTTCCTCAATCAGTCGTCGAGTAAACCAACTCCCTCATTGGGTGACGCAAACGCTGACTCAGACGATGACTTTGACCTGGAAGTGCTTCCCAAGAAGAGTCGTGCTGCATCAGCAAAGCCCAAGCCCACTCTGCCCAAGGATGAGGATGTAGACGTGGATATGGACCTTGATGAAGCGCCAGCAAACACCACTACCGCTCCAGCTGCTGATGATATCTTCAACATCGACAGCGAGCCCGAGGAGGCTGCTCCGAAGCCAAAGGCTGTGGCGAAGCGAGGCGCCAAGGCTAAGCCCAGGGTAGAGGACTCGGATGACGAGTTCCTTGAAATTGCAAACGAAGCCCCGAAGCAGACCTCTAGTCGTGCCCGCAAGCCCGTGAAGTATGATGCTCCTAGCGATTCTGAGAGTGATAACGGGGACGACCTGCTTGGTGATGTCAGCCTCATGGTGAAGGGCATCGGAGGCGGCGATTCGGATTCTCGACAGCTCTTCTCTGAGCGGTCTCGTGCCGGAAGTAGCGCAAGCATGATGGCTCCCGCCAAGCAATCCAAGATCAGCGAATTCGATGCGGACGAGACTGACTACAGTAAGCTTATTCCTCAGAATTCACCCCGGCGGTCGCTGCTAGTCAAGCCGAAGGATGTTTCTCGCATTGAAGATGACGAAGAGAAGCAGGCCGAGGCAGAGGAGGATGAAGATGAGGAAGAAGAGGCACCAGTCAAGCCTGCTGGTAGGGGCAAGGCTGCCCCCAAAGCCAAGGCTGCTCCTAAGGCTGCCGCAAAACCTAAGGCTGCCCCGAAGGCAAAGGCTGCTCCTAAGGCCGCTCCTAAGGCTGCAGCTTCCGCCCCAAAGGCGCGTGGTCGTCCCAAGAAGGATGCTGCAGCACCTGCCGCTCAATCAGCCCCACCAGCCTTGTCCCCAGCTGCTAAGGCCTACGCTTCAAAGCAAGCCAAGGCGAAGAAGCAGACCCAAGATGAATACTCCGAGGATGACATTGATGCCATGGCCAACGATATCTTGGACTCTCCTGCCGGCAAGATTGATGCTGACTCGGATGATGAGCCTCCTGCTCCTCGCCGTGCCGCCGCTGGTCGTCCTTCCCGCCGCACTGCTACACAAGCCAAGAAGAGCTATGCTATTGACGTCGACAGTGACGACAATGACGGCTCCGTTGATGATTTCATTGACGATGATAGCGAGTAGATTGGTGTTTTCCACTTTTTATGTCTTGTGTTTTGGGGGGCGTCAGGGAGCACCGTTGGGGCTATGTGCTTCCTGTTGTTCTGGTTTCTTATTTCCATCATTTTTCAGTTTTACCCATTTCTTATGGTGACGAGGCAGAGCCGACCATTGTATTGCAAGTCATTTGCGAATTGAAATTTCATTAATGTTCAATACAAGCTACGTAAGCATACCTATGCCGTATTCTAATGGACTGTTAAATAGAATCCTTGAAATTCCCACATTTCGATCATTTGAACAAGCATGCCCCTTAACAGACCCCGAAGAATATCAGTACATCCAAATAAGGATCCCGAATCCCGAATCCCATAGATCCCAGCACCATCCTATTTGACCAATGGACCCCATAGATTTGAACGGACAAGCATGAGTAAATCAGAATATGAAAACATCGAAACACCGAAAACAGGCAAAAAAAAAAAAAAGAAAGTGTACTCAATACTGAGACTTGAGGGACGCCAGCGAAAACATCCTACCCGGATCACACGGAGACCCGACGCTTCTTGTCATTTCTTGCCTTGAAGTGTCCCAAGGGAGGACCCCAAAGAGGTTCATTCCTTGCCTCACCTTCATCATCACTATCAGGCTTTGCCAGCTTCTCCATATGCAGAGTAAGTAAGGCATGAGCCGCCGTGACTTCGTGTGCAAAGCTGCCGGTTCCCAAGCTTTTGCGATCACCATAACTGTCCTTAGAAGATCGGCTACGGATCTCCTTGCCCTTTCCTTTTTTGAGCCGAGCCTCTCGCCTCGAGCTCGGTTCCTGGTAGTCCTCGTCATCTTCCTCGTCATCACCGTCGGAACCATCACTGCTAATCGGGGAGGTCAAGCTCGACTCCTCATCACCGCTAATTCCGTCAAAGGTGGTATCCCCCGTCGGCTCGCGATGCCACTGTCGGGCTAGGTTATTCATCCGCAACCCGAGATCCCCGAGCCTGCCTGTAGCAGCTGTATGCATAGGCAGCGTGCGCTGGTAATGAGGATTGTCTGATCCTTCTGGAGAGGGGACGCTGGAGCGGGGGATATTCTCGGCTGTACGAGGCAGATTCACAGGTGTGAAGCTATTGATGACCGTGCTTTGGGGTGAGTGACAGTAGGAGGGCTCCGAGGAAGAATCGTGTGTACTGCTAACACTATCAGCGTAGCTGTGGCGAGGCACTTTAGGGTGGATCTGTCGGTATGGGATGCGATCCACGAAAGAATCATCGTTGCCTGAGGCTGGGGTCAGGTTGCGCGTGCTAGTGCTTGACGATCCCCGATCTGGCTCGAGACTGCGGTAGGCTCTAGCGGTCTGGGTCGCACGGAGGATGATGGAGTTATCAAGCTTGATGTTTGGAAAATCACGCGCTTTCCCGTTGACAGTTGGGACGCAGATGGACGGGAAATCAGTCCCGAAGAGTGGTGTCAAAACATGGCGAATTTCCCAGCAGAAGGTGGCTGCCACAGCCTTAGCGGCTTCGTATGGCATCCAGTATCCTAATAAACTGGTTAAATTGATTACTAGATGGGTTCTCTTTGAATGAGCTTACCTTGGGCGGCGAGGGCGCCTCCGGTGATACTGTGGCATATGTCGCGCAGGCCGTTGATGCTCGCCATTACTTTGCCAGGGGCAGTCTATAGAAACACCCTGTCAGAGTCATTCATGATGACGAAGGTTCGATATTTACCTTTGTGTAGCCATTGCACCTGAACAAATGAGTTATGCGGACCAGTCCGATGTTGTAGTCCCACATTACCATCCACTCAACATCGTCGCCGGGGATCGTAAATACGTAATGAAATGCTAGAAAATATAAGTAATTGCAGGTTAATTCAAGGTCCGAAGGCATACCATTGAAACTGTCACGTCCGGTCTTCTCATGGAAGTCTTTCTTTTGGCTGTTGTAGGGGATATGACGAGGATAATCGGCAATATTGCCTAACGGGTGAAGTTTAAATTCACGGTGAATCTTTAGGAGATCCTCATCACGTTCCTCGCAAGGAGGATAGCGAACTTCACCCTGAGGCTTACCAAGTTTAAAGATAGCACCATCCTTGGGTGTCTTGGACTTGGCCTCACGCCCCGTTTTTGGCACCGCCGGTAAACGTTGTTTGCGGCCCCGGAAGCCCTGAAGAAGCCGTTGGCGCTCCCATCTTTGAAAAGGCGGCCAAGGTTCTTCATTACTCTGAGAGGGAGGATTTGGTGTTCGTTCGGGCATCGGATTCAGCAAGTCCTTGATGGACGCCATGGTAGAAATCAAGGATGGAAAGGGAAATTCTTCGAGTGAGGAAGGTGAAGAAGAATAGACAAGGTCGAGGGGGTTAGAGGACGAGTTAAGTGGAGTGGAACAAAAGGCGTTTTCCAGAAAACTCCGCGAAGGGAAACAAGACGCTCCTTTCAATGGAAGAATCCACGATCAAGCGAGACACGGTTTGATATGAGATCATCCCCCTCCACTCTTTGTTTTCCAGAATTGTTCCACGCCTTTCTTAGGGTGAGTACAGTTGTTTGCCTGCTACACGATGTTCTTTGAGCGAAAGGGACCGACACGAGAGAAAGACGAATAGGGACGTGGAAAACGACAGGTGGTGTATGATGTTTCTATATTCCTCGTCCTCGGGACCAAGAAAATGCACTGTTGACAGTGGCCTCACCGATTGAGATCATCACGGGGAGCTTTAAAGTCGGACGAGTCCCTATAGGCCTGTTTGTCTCTCGAGCCCATATGTTTCCCATGATGATCTTCGACTCTGGGCTGACCGCTATGCAGTGTGCATGCTGTCATCGATTTATTGATGCCCGTGGGAAATGAAACCTGGGTCTTTGAGCTTCGAGGCCTGGTTTCACTGTCGTGAATGTGGGTACCCAAGGACTGTATACCGCCTCAATTACCTGCTTATGTGGTATGTTGGCCGTTATGTGGTAGCCATGTGGATATCTTGTGGCGGTGATGAAGCATATGCACTAGCTTTGATCACCACTTTTCTCTAGGCCTTGGTATGCATGCAAACAGATTTTTGCGGCCGTCTGCACCATAGCTAGGTCAAAGACCTGAGTTAGACGACCCTGACCATTCCGAAACGATACCAGGCTCATTTTCATATCTGGAGTACAAAATGCAACACTCACAGCCGATTAACTCCGACCGTCCAGCAAATGATCTTCATCCAAAAAGAACTTGAGAAAAAAAGGAACGCCTCATGTCAGAGCCTTGGCTTCGGCGCCAGTAGAAACGGCGGGCAAGGTGCTGCGGTGACCGGACATTTTGGGTGATCATCCGAGCACCAATCACATCTAGATTCACGTCCAAATGGCTCGATGAGACGGGTGTCAAAGAGGCCTGAGACCATCGGATGGCTGCATAGCAATCTATTCCTTGTATAACGGGATGTTGCATAGCTTGTTGGCGATTCCTCCGGAAGTTCTGCAACATCTGAGAATGCGGTGCGGTGTACAGAGGTAAACTTCTGACCTGATAAAAATTACCAGCCATTGGCGCAAGGGCCTTACAAGAGGAGGTCAGATTCAACAACTCAAAGGAGAATATACGCAACTTGATGGCCGGTGGGGTGAGGTTCAAAGGGTGCGCCTGTTTCAGATGTAAACGGCGGCAATCTGGAGAAAGCACGACTGGCCACAGTATAGAGACTGCGATTTGAATCCCCCACTCTGCAAGTGGCTCTTTTTGTTGCAGCCAACATCGGTTTTGAAATGCCTAAAAACCTTCCATGCAGACTTCGGTGCAGATAGAAAGAGAGTCCGACTGGCCGGCAACGGCTAGACTGAACCCACTTTTCTCTCGTTCCTACGTTAGGATTGGATGTCAGATCACAGAAATCCACACTGACTTACCCTCCAGTTCATTTTTCAACGTTCCTCATTGTATTCACTCTCTCATGCAGTCAGGATGGTATTGCAACGGGTGCATGGAGAAGAAGGAGCCTCTACACCACTGACGCTGGGCATCTTGCAGCCCAAAGGCAGGGCACGGCATATAACGATACAGATATCACATACAGTACACTCCAATATTGCATTGATGCCATAAAGCTGAAAGGAATGAGCATCAACACTGGTCTACTGTGGTGTGTATTGAGAATACCCCTACAGTCCCAGAACCTGAGACCGCGGCCCAACCCGACGAGTCTCAGACCAAGCCTAGAACAAAAAGAGGTCAGGATCCCGATGTCTAAGACACAGCTATCCTAGCTGAAATATTGGATGGAAGAGCGGTATGGCCGATCATAGTGTATGTTCCCGTGAAATCGTTCTTTTTGGCTTCTAGAAAGGGGCCATCTTACTAGAGGGTCTCGATTGGGTTGTTGCTCTTAGGGCTCGAGCCCCATCGAACCCATGCTCGAATCCTTGGGAAGCATATCTTCATGTGGAATTTCGATATATACAGGGCAAACGCGTTAGGTTGACTTTAATTGAAACTGTTCTCTAGGTTGTCTAGCCATGTTTATTGCAAATGATCCTGCAATAGGTCAAACAACAGCCAAATAGTACTGACTTCAAGGGCATACACTCGAGACTCGACATCGAACAACTGTCGGGCACAGCTTCGCTGATGAATCTCTAAAAAATTGAAAACATTAGAGGTATCTGCACATAAGCTTTATTGAAATGCTGCTGGGGTGCTTGATAGACATGCATATCCGCAGTCAAGGTCTCCCGGTCAGTGCAAGTGCTCTACACCAAGATCAATACAAATTCACCGGGACTCATGGATGATTGCATCGTACATCGTAAATTTTGCTGATTTTGCTAGAAACATTGGTCACTCCAAAGAGAGAACTTGAGGATCAGAGCAATGGTAGCAAAAAGGGAAGAAGCGCCCCAGACCAGCCCGAATTATGATGCGGAGAATGGGGTTTGGGGAAAGCTAGACCAGGATGAAACTCAACGGCTGCACTCGTACGTCGCGGGGGCTACTTGTTACATAATTTCTCATGCGAGAGCGCGAAGGAAGCTCTGTGCGAGGTTATTTGCAGGGCTCAAAGGCAAGAGCTACCTAATTCGTCGAGGTCGAGGCTCTTGCGCATCTTGATCTATGCTGCCCTACCAGGCACGAAGCTGTGCTCCAGCTTTTTTGTCCTAGCAGGGGTATGCTGTGCCTCTAACATTGTCATGCCACGAAGTTAGGAGACACAGCAGTAGAGCTTATTAATATTACTGGGGATATCCATGTTACCAAGGTGAATCGTGTTCCGAGTCAAGACGTCAAATTCGTAAATCACTTACGACAATTACATTAGAACAATATGAAACCGAAAGGGAAGTAAACAGAATGTTGAAGAAGAGAGCATAGACATGTAAAAGGTTAAAAACAAATGTAGAAGTCAAAGGGGTAAAGGGTGAAGGGGATAAAGCGAAGAACCACAGACATTGAAAGTCACTTCATCGTCTGATCGTTCAACGTAAGTTTTCCGTCATCGAGATGAAAAGTCGAGGTTTTGGGAGCCCAATATACATTCCAAATGTATTCGAACAGCGTAAAACCCCCCTATCCACCCTGATCTTGCGCGTCAAGAATATCCGTTTAGAAATGAAACCGGTTTCAGATCCTCGCCACAATTGCTGTTTGGCTATCATGGGTCCCGAGATCTCCAGCGAGACAGGGTAGACATTTAAACCGCCAGGAGAGGCTCCCGCTCCGCAGCCTGCGGGGCGGACTCAACTGACTCCACGACCTGGGCCACGGGCTCCAGGTTTGGGGCTTCCGGGAAATCCTCAGTCTTGATTGTGGGCTCGGGAGTGGGCTCGGTCTTCACGGGAGTGGGAGCCTTGGTCATCTCGGGAGAGACGGAACGGCGACCAATGTATTCCTGGGCCTTGTGACTGTAGTCACCAACGTACTGCTTCATCAAACCAGTGGCGTGCGAGGTGCGCTCACCAGCCAGATCCTTCAACTGGTTGGTCTGAGCATTGACAATATCCTGAATGTTCTGGATCTGCTCGTCAATGATCTCACGGTTGCTAATGTACACAAGAGGACCAAAGTAGGCGGTGGTCACACCGATCACGGTCAAACCCCAAACTGGGACAAAGCGGATCAGCCAGTAACCGAGGAAGGCGGCGGTGAAAGCCTAATAAACCGTCAGTCATGCTTCTATACTGCTAGTTCTGAAGCAACATACCGCAACGGTGTGGACAACGTTTTCAGCAAACAAGATACGCTGGAATTCGATCAGGAAGAAGTCCAACAGCTGGGAGAGATCCTCCAGCACGGCCTCGTGGGTTTCCTTGGGGATGGTGTAGTATCGGCGGGGGCGGAACGAGCTGGCAATGCCCTTCTTGAGAATGACATGTCCGGCAATCTCAACAGCGGCGGTCACTATCCTTAATTTAGTCGTGTGCGCTCAGATTGGTGGGTCACGCGACCAACTCACCTCCCAACGACATGTACAGAAACTTGAAAGCCCAGCGAAGTAGGGGCAGGTAACGAGCTGCAAAAATGAAGCTAATGATGCTGGCATAGGAAACGGCAGTGGCGCGCGGTTGTTCCCACTGTAGATCGGAGGGGCGGTTAGCAAAGACAGGAAGAATTTGGCTGGTCGTTTTCGCAAAGAAAAATTGCGGTACTCACGCTCAAAAGGCTGTACAGCAGGGAGTGGTAGTCTGTAACGGGTCATTAGCTTGGTGAGCTGTTTGTCGCGAATTTCGGAGCGAAGACATACGGGTCAAAGGCTGGCCATTGTTGGTAGTGGTCGAGGGGGTGACTCGGGAGTTCTTCAGTTCTTGCAGCTCTCCGGAGGTCTTGGAAACCTCGGACTTGACGTTATCGACAATCGGGCCTAAAAGAGGGGGCGAAAAAGAAAGTATTAGATGGATGACGTTCTAGAACCCCTAGCACAATGCCATTTACCCTTAGTCACGAAATCTTGGATACCTAAATCCAGAGTTCCAGGTCAGAGGCTGCAGCTGAAGGGAGAATAGGAGCGAAATGTAGGGTACTGCAAGAGGAATCATGGTCAGCATCATGGTGCCTGCAAAGTCGGGAGGAGTCGGTTGTCGCGGCCGAATGTCTTTTTTTTTTAAAAGGAGAGGGGGATAGCATACCTTACTGCCCGTGTTGGGGTAGCTCACATCACCAGAATCAGCCATGGCGATAAAATCGAACGATGAATCACCGGGGAAATGAGAAATGGTGTGTAAATTGGGGGTGGAAGGATGGAAAGATAAGGGAAACCGAAGAATTGTTTTGGTGTGATGCAACCACCGTCATGTGCGCCGCCAAGGTTTCCCTGCCGAAAAGCTAATGATGTCAACCCTCTTTCCTTTATACAATCTGCTTGTTTTGGATCGACATGACCTCTTTCTTTTCCACGGAGAGTTAGGAAGCTGTGTTACACTACAAAAAAAGGGATGAACACCTTATGACATGCTTCAGTCTTTAGGTCCGGTCTCCAGCAGCTCCGGCTTGGCCCGGCATAGATCAGAGCGTGTATAATGGTGCTTATACCGATATCTCGCCCTCCAATCCTCATGGAACCGACCCACTCCGAGTCTCGAAACCCAAAGCTCGCTCGCTCTTTTTTTTTCCAGGATAGCGGTAACGACCTCGCCGGTGATGTCAACGGTGAAATAAGAATGGTGGACTACGATCGAAAATGGCGCAATAGATTGGCCAGTAAATACCGGTATTGGAGCGGGCAGAATCATCAAAGCACTAAATTAAGTATTTATATCAGGAAACTAGTTACGTATGTGTCTTGATATATGCACTAGACTCCAGTACTCTTGGGGTAGGCACTGAGATCTATCACGCATTAGGGATAGCCCTGGAGGAGGCATTGCGGAGAAATCTTGACAAGCTGGGAGATAGAGGTAAATTAGTAGTTCTTATTTACCTTGCGAGTTAAAAGGAATATCTCTACAGGGCATTTATGTCCCTTTATCCCTGATTCTTCTTTTAGATAGCATGATCTTCAATGTCCGTTCAAGGGTATAGATGCACGTGACCTACGCGTTTCCTGATTGGGAGGTCTGTTTTGATCCTCGATCTCTCCATTCCCGAGCCACGCACATATACACACCAACACACTCTCCTATAAATTCAACCTCCCAACTCGAACACTCATGGTCGGCCATCACCAACAACCGACTTATTGACCACTAGATTTTCCCTTCGACCGCGCCACTTGACTCTTCCCATAACCCCGCCGCTGGCGCGTTGTTTACATCATGGCCGCCGCTGGCGCGAGGGCTCAGAAGCCCGTCGGCTCTGCCGCATGGATTGCTGCAGAGAAAGAAAACATGGCGGAACTGGTCGAACAAGAGATGGAGGAGGTTGAATACCCTGTTCGGCACGAAATGGACTGGCTGAATGAGCATATGGCGGAGATCTTCTCCAAAGGTCAAACGTGAGTTGCGACCAACATGCAAGAGGCACCGGACTTGGCGCTAACCCAAGATCCAGCAACTTTACGGATGTCTTCAAAACGCCAGGAAAGATGAGAGGGAAAACACCTCGCACAGCACGCAAGCGAAATGTGGAAGAAAGCCGAGTGGTAAAGCTATCCTGCTGGGCCCCCAGTGCCGTTGCCAAGCTAATTCAAATTTAACAGCCATTGAGCGAGATATTTTCCTCTGCTCACAAGCAAAGCGACAACAGGGCAAGCCCTAGTCCTTTCATTCATCGCGTCATCTCAAAGTCTACAGCTGCGACAACGTCTGCATCCCCTCGCCCCAAGGATGCAGACAAGGAGGCACAGCCCCATTATCCAACTATCCGTTCCAACTTGAACTCCTTCCAAACTTACAATACCGACTCGGGCTATCATGGAATGGAAGATTACGACGACGTGGTTTTGCCCGACACACAGCCAAATACCCAGGTTTCCACACAGCCGATGGAAGTGGAGGAGCCAACAGTGCTGTTCCCTCAGGTCGATATCTCGATCAATCACCAAGCAACTGAAGATTCCTTCCATTCTGCCCAAGAAGATATTCGTGCACGCGGGGAGACTGTAGATCCCACAAATGTGGAGCCAACTCCCACGTCGGAACGGACTACAACGGCTATGAAGATGATCACTAAAGAGCCAGAACTAGAGCGGGAAATGAGCTCCACGCCGACACCCAAGACACAGCCTAAGGCCAAGGAGAGACTCGGCAAGCAGAAGCAACAAGAGAACCCAGCAGATCCGCAAGAACCCCACAGCCAGGACGAGGCCCAAGATGAATCTCAGGATGAGCCCATTGAAGAGCCGGCTTTGCAGGCTCAGTCCTCTCCAATGAAGCCTGTCGCTGGTGCTGCGGCGTCGCAAGTACAGCAGAGCCAGGAGCATGAAGACACGGACATGGATATGGAAGATGATGCGAAGGAAGATACAGTCCTTGACAGCTTCGACGACATTGGGTCTCCCTCTGACAATTCTACTCCCGAACGCCCATTTGTTCGAAAGAGCAGTCTCAGTTTTGCCTCTCTTCCAGCACGGGAACCTCTCACTAAGAGCATTGGAGGCTCACGACTTTCTCGTACCAGCCATATCGATCTCCCCAAGTTGAGTAATGCCGCTAGACCTAGTTACCTGGGCAGACAGACTGGGAGCCACAAAAATGCTCAGGCCCCATTGGACGACCATATTCGTAGCTCTGGCTCCATGGACCTTGATGACGAGAAGAATGACGGCGATACCATGGATGCGGAAAAAGCCAGCAAAATGCACAGCACAAAATCGACTCAAAGCCTCCATGAAAGAATCAGCATGCTTGGAAAGGCTCCGCCATCACGACCAAAGAAGTCAATCGCGGCACCGGTGGTGGGGACTGCATCTGCTGGTCAAGTCGCTTATCCAGAACTACCTGCTACCAAAGCCGAGTCTAGATCCGAGGCTTCTGATCCTAAGACTCGTGTCATTCAAACTTCAGATTCCGCGGCAGCTGATGAGGATGACTGGATTCCCCAACAACCAACTCTCGAAAGGAGCAAGACCGCAGACGTTATGGAGAATCTTCATGCAGATAAGATTCAGTCTTTCGGCAAGAAGGACATATTCTCCAGCAAAGACAAGCATTCTGCTGAGCCGGAACGTCCCAAGTCATCGTACTCAATATTTTCTTCGCCTCGCCCTCAAGGTCATCAACAAAACGCTTCATTATCGCATATGACCCCGGTGGCTTCCACTACTCCCACTGGATCGCCTCGGCGTTATGATGGCCCCATCAGCGCTTCAAAGATTCGATTGCAATCAATCATGAAGAGCGCCAAAGGATTGTTCACAAGCACCGGCAGCTCAGTCCGAATTGAACCATCCTCACCCGAGCAACCTCGTGCTCAACCTAAACAACGAACGAGTGCGGAAAGGGGCGACGATGAAGTTGAAGACAAACCACAGCCTCGTCAGCTGGCCAATTCTCCACGACAGGAGGGTCGTCGAACCCGCAGTTCCACCGAAAAGGAGCAGAAGCAGCGGCAGAAGGACTTGGAGGATCGACAACTTGAAGAATCTCGCCAGGAGAAGGCCCGTGAACAGGAAAGACAGCGCGCTGTTCAACTGAAAGCCGCCCAAGACAAATCATCCATCGAACCGGAAGAGCGGACGAACACACAAGCCCACAAGCCCTCGCAGTCATTGAGAACACAGAGTCGCGAGCCTGAATCTGCGACGGAAGGCTCAAGGATTGCCATGTCTCAAGCCAAGCAGAACGATCGACGGCCTAAACCAACTCGCGAACCCATGCAAAAGCCCAAGCCGCAACCTGTGTCCGTCCGCGTTGGCAGCACCCTGTCCCGCGCGATTCCAATGCCCACAGCTTCTTCCACTGTTCAAGAGACGAATGTTCCGGCACCTGCATCGAAACCCGCAACTTTGAAAAAGAAGGCCAGCAACAACTCTCTACACACCGCTTCGGCCACGAGCAGTTTCAAGAGCTCTGTTTCCGGTCAGACACAGGCTCAACGAAAGGCCCAGCTTGCTAGTGAAAGGAAACGGGAGCAAGAGGAAAGAAAGCGTGAACAGGAGGAGAGAAAAAGGGAGCAGGAAGAACGCGAGGCTCGTCGGAAAGACGAACAACGGCGAGAACAGGAACGCAAACGAGCTCTGCAACTCAAGCAGCAGGAAGAAGCTCGTCGACAGGCTGAGAGTCGTGCTGAGGCGGATCGAGAGCGCCGAGAGCAGTCTGCTCAGGAGGATTCCCAAAGGGCAGCTAACAAGCAGGCGATTGAGAAGTGGCGGATGGAGAACATGCGAAGACAAGAACCCGGTGTTCCACGACCTGCTTCGCGTTTGGGCTCTCTTCAACCCTACGGACGATCGATAAACACACCTGCTTCTAACCCTGCTAAGCCGCCTAAGAGAGTGATGGACGAGGAGGCAGGTCACCGGGCAGCCGTTACCAAGCCCAGCAACGTGCAGCCTTCTGGTGAGGCTAAGCGGGTCAAGACGGATGATGAGCACGGACAACCCGTGCGAACAATAGGGCGCCCAGTCCGCCCGCCCAGCACTATTCGCAAGGTATGCATTAGTTCTACTTTTCGTCGTATTGATTTCATACTAACGAGTTGAATGAACAGCCTTCAATTTCAATGTTTGGCCAGTCTGGTATTGGTCACCAGAGTGGATCTTCAGTCTTAAAGATTGGTCAGCCTCAAAGACCCGGACCTGGGCACCCGCTGGATATGTCCTCGTTGGCAAACGGCAAGATCCCCTTCGCCGAGCCTAACCGGGCACCTCCACCATCAGCACACAAGCCTGCTCCTAACTCTGTCCATCGGAACCCTGCTCAGCCCAAGCCCTCCCCTAAGTACCCCAGCGGTGACAGTATCCACCTCCCCGAGATTGCCACCGACAGCGAGGATGAAGACGACTCAGACTCAGAGATGTTCCCCGTGCCTAAGTGGGCGCAGGCTAAGGAGCTCAATGACCTCCTTGTTGAGCAGGACGGAATGGAAGTCGACTCGATCTTCGGACCGATTGCGCCCTTCTCTTTGGAAGAAACTTTTAAGGCGGACAAGAAGATTAAGAAATACCGCGACAGAACCAGCAGTGCAAACTGGTCTGGTCCGGACGGTCTTACTCAGGAGGAGATTCGCAAAGATGTGGCTGATCGACAAAAGCTACGTCGTAATGGTGGATGGTCCTTTAACGCGTAAAGTGATAATTGACCTGGACTTTCTCGCATCTCCGGTTGGATGGAATTTCAAGCAGCACTGGCAGTTAAGGCGTTGGTATTTACCTCAGGCATTGGGTGTGGTGTGGTGTTCTACATGGGTTTATTGGCGTTATGTATTCTTACCATCAGTCCTGAATCTGTTAGACTACAGCGACATAAGAAGCATCCAGTGCAAATGGTCACTAATTAGACCCTTTTCAAACAGTCTTGTCATTTTCCAAGGTTCCAATGTTGCATTTACGGGCTTGGTACTTAAGGTCATTCGTGTTTGGTGGGGTTTTGGTATAGACCCCTCTGACCACTCACCACTACGTCGCTTGTTGCTAGGAAGAAAGATATAACATTACCTGCTAGATTTTATTTTTCTGCTTTATTTAGCATCGGTTGGCTGCTCCTTATATGAACCAGCATCATTGGTCTAGTGGTAGAATTCGTCGTTGCCATCGACGAGGCCCGTGTTCGATTCACGGATGATGCAAGCCTTTTCTTTTTTGTCTCTTTGGAGTCAATAACTTCAAAGATTTCCGTTGTTTTCGCTGGAATTTCTCCTTTCGAATGTTTATTTTTGTGGGTTTTGATAAATGGTGCTAGTCTCATCAATTATACTTTTAAGCAACGTGGTCGGAAGAAAAGCCATGGGTGTTACTGCATGGCGTGCCAATGATATATATTTCCTAATCACCACATATGGAGCCCTGCAGATCACATGGCAATATACTAATAAACCTAAGTGGAAATCCTTTAAATGAACCCGTGGACCCCGGCCAGAGCGCCCGGACTCTTTTCATACAAAAGCATGCACCTTTATTATCTATGAATTTTATTGTCCTCCAACCAGAGCACCCGAAGGAGCTCACAGTTCAGACCATCCACCAAATATATGAATTCACAGCATGAAAAGAAGTGGAATGATAAAACGAATACTTGAATGATAAGCAACCCAGAACCTAGCCTTACCTAGTCGCGCCGCCCAGAATATTGTACAAAACCACTTACTAGAAAAGTATCTACTCTATGTCAGGCTCCATATCGCTACCTCCGCCCTCAAGACCTTCGTCCATCGCATCTGGGTTCAAGTTTGCCGCGTCTGCGGCAATGCCTAGCTTTTCATTAAGCTTGTCGTGGGAGACTGTGCGCCATCCGGCAGCAACAGTGGGATCCTTGAGATACTCAGACATGGGGAACTAGCAGCCAGAGTTAGTGATTGAAGCTCTATATGCGCACGGATACTCACGTAGTGGTCGTTCTTCTTCATGGTGACGACCCAAGGGACATTGTCGAAAGTCACCGCACGCAGACGGAAATATGTGTTGTCGGGAATCTTGCGTACTTCGTTGACGAACAGGTCGAGGGTGGAAGTTGGGGTGTCATTAACGGCAGTGATGAAGTTGGTGGGTGCAAGACCATAGTGATAGGCAGGAGAGCCACGGCTCTATGAAACGAGTTAGTAACATGCAGAGTGAGACGGGAATGGTGAAACAAGAATGAGAAATTGACTTACCCTCGCGCTCACATAGACTTCGCTGTGAAGTTTAGAGATTTGCTGTCGCACAGCATGATGAGGCCTCTGCAGAACAGCACCGCAGAATACGACAGCACGATCGGTTTCCAAATCTTCTGTTGGAACTGTGGGGACTCGAATACGCATCTCCTGACCGTTTCGGACGATTAACGCCTCAAGGATCTCCTTCTCATACATCACATCCAATTCCGAGACCCGAGTAATAAGTTGACCATCCAGAGTAAGAATAATATCCGCCTCCTGGAAGCTGTCTGTGTTGGGTGTCAATTCTGCCGTTGGACAATCAACCTTGCGCACCATAAACAACTGGTGGCGCGAGGGATTGGCCTGCGCGACCTTCTGAATCCACTCCTCGGACACACCCATGATGCGGGCCTGGCTCATCTGAACAACATAGCTCTCCATGTTCAAAATACGTAGCTGAGGCGTGACACCCTGCTGAACCTTCGAGGTGACGGGAAGAAGCGATGGAGTGGCGAATCCCAAGTGGTACTCAACGTCTTTGTGAGAACTGGGGGTCCGTTCGCCGAGGTAGTTCAGCCAAAGTGCCTGCACTACGCCGTCTTCACCGATCAAAACGCCGTTGGTGCACTGGCCACTGAGACCCGTGTCCACTGTGATAGCGTCCAGGTTGATCGCCCGGTACCGAGGAGCAGACGCATTGGCTGGAATCGAGACTGTGGTGATATCGGTGACAGCAGTCTTGGCAACCACAATGCGGAAGTTCTGGTTAAAACCGACAAAGATGGTATCCTGACCCTGTTTGATAAAATTGGAGCTAAGGCGAGCGCTCTGTACAGGCGCCTGGACCAGGCTCGGGTCGTACTGAATGATGGTATAGTTTTGGAGCGGGTGTAGGAAGACAACCTTAGCAACGACAATGACTGAGTCGGCAACAGTTATAGTAATATCACAGAGGTCATATGGTACAATGGCTCGCGAAACAACTACTAGACCCTTCTCAGCGTCAATCACCAGACCGAAGCCTGTCTTCTTGGCTTGCGGATACCCATCAAGTTTCAAAGGCATTGTGCAGGAAACACGCACAAAGCTGCGTACAATCTCGGCTGCCGCAGGCTGGCTTATACCGTCGAGCTGAATGAAGTCTGCCTTGCGCGCAACGGGGGCTTCCGCAGGAATGGCATCGGAAAGATCGGAGAAGTCCCATAGCCCAGTTTCATCGTTGCGAACCGCAAGACGCATCTTCGGATGCCAATGGCGGTCAACATAGACGATGCTGGTGCCCTTGGTATGAAGATCTCGGATATGGCGATACGAGATAACCACCCGAGAGCGATCGGGGATGGTTTTCATCACAGCCACAAATTCATCCAAGTTTCGAGTTTGTCGCTTATCAACCGAGTCGATGATCCATCCGGACAGGGTGTTTTCCAGCTTGAAAGAGCCAGCAGCTTCACACACATACACTCCGCGACAGGGAATGGCATAGAGTCGAGCTTGCTGGTAAGAAAGATCATGAAAAGTGCCACCAGCAACAGTTACAAACCGATCGGGGGTGATCGCATGGAGATCACCAACTTGACACTCGACCTCAAGATCCTTGCCTCCTCTTTGAACCAGCAGCTGAACTGTACCTCCCACACTGGAGTCCAGAATATCATCGAGACGAACAAATTGGGTTAGAAGCTCGCCATTCACTTTCAGGAGCACGTCACCCTCCTGCAGTTTCCCATCGCCGGGACCCTCAGGCAAGATAATCTCAGCCGCGAGCATGTTGGTCTCCGCAGGGGCAGCGGCACGCACAGCAGCCTCCCACTCGGGAGTTAGGCCAAGGCGACGACATTCATCGAAAGGCTTGAGAATCCATTGGGTCTGGATAGTACCCCGGGTGACCGGCTTGCCCTGGCGAATGCATTCTAACGCGCGCAGAGGACGATCCAAAGGCAAGAAGTAATCGGTTGCAGCACCATCTGCTCGGCCTCCAGCTTGCAAAGCCACGGCATTGCCGTCAAGGTTGACGACAGGACTTCCTGAGCTACCACCACTGGCAGCCGCGGCAGCCTGAATATAGTTGGTGTTAAAATCACTGTAGCCCTCGCCATACTCGGGTGCGTTACGATCCAATCGACTGATTACACCAGAAAGAATACTGAGCTTCTCACCAGCATCGTTACCAACCACCCGAATTTCCGTACCGACTTGAGCCGCATTGGGTTGGAGCTTGAGCTCGGTGAGCTTCATGTACCGAATGGCCTTCGGGTCAAACTTGAGAATACCAAAGTCGTGTACGGGATCTCGATAGACAGGGCGGACGTCACACTATCAGGCAACCGGTGTTAGCTTTGCCTTTGCCTTTGCCACTTTTCTTTTTTCTTTCCTTCTGTTTTTCAACTCGTGCCAACAGGACTTACCTCTTCGTGATTGTCAAAGATAACATATCCCCAGAACGGACCTGCGCACACCACATGCCGGTTGGTCAAGATGTATCCGCGCTCTGCATCCACGACAAAACCAGTAGCTTGGCTGCTCATCGAAAGGTCTGTGTCGAAGGAGCAGGTCTGACAGAAGTGAATTGACACGACGCTTTTTACGACTGTCTCAATCATGGCCTGCCATTCTGGTGAGTCCGCCTGAGCAGGCCCAACAGTGAGCATGCGTCCCGCATCCTCCTCCTCCTCGACATCGTAGACGGTTCCATTGGCCGGTGTTGAGTCGCCTGGGGTTAAGACCGAGCCTTCAGGCTTGAGATGTTTTGTAGGCCGCTCCGCGGCACCGGCGACAGTGCTGCGCTTGCGCTTGACGCCAGCATCACCGTTTGCATCCATGGTGTAGGTTGAGGGAGATCGACGGGAGTGGAATGAAGCTCGGAGCGGAGGAGTGACTTGGAGGAAAAAGCGGCGATGGTCTAAGCGGCGATGACCAGAAGATAAGAAAGGGTCGGATCGTGAAGGAAGAGAGAAAATAGCAGGAGCGACATGAACCGGCCAATGCACAGCAGAAGCAGTAGCAAAACGTGGGAAGCTCCTGGTCAACAAAGACATTCGCGCCTGGGAGATGAGAAAGGAAAAGGGCGCAGCTAATTGGCCTAGCGGGTCCCCGTTCACACGACCTCTACGATCCCATGCCCGGCCCAGACCACGCGCCCATGCGAAGATCGTCCAAACTAGATTTACATTGTTACTTTTAGTATGCCTATATAGAAGGAAAGAAAATAAACAGATAGAAAAGTCTAGAGGTCTGATCACTCTGTCATAGAGAAAACCATGTTTTCCCTCGATATATTTTGGATATCTCTTCGCGCTATCTCCAAAGTAGCCAGGCGGGTTTCTGCAAATCCAAAAGAAAATCTTACACTCATCACACCCCAAGTATTTTGATACCCTTGAATGTACTACAAATCCAAGATCGGAATTCGGAGGGCGCAAATAGAATGGCGGGGCGCCTGTTAACGGGATGCGCCGTCCCCAAACCGGTTGGTACAGTGATTGGGGGGGGGGCCGTGGTCACCCCATGATGCCTCATCTGACTGGTAGATCGGGGGCGCCAAAAGATCAAGGTAAGACCAGTAAAAGAGGGGGATGCGAAAGCCCCCTCCCCCAAAACATAAGAATATCTCGACACATACAGGCAAGATAGTCATCAGACAACTGATTCCGGCATGGGGGAAGGACTAGGTCCGCCGTTTCCTTGCACCAGTGCGGGACTGAATCGCTGAGGTGTGGGAGCCTGACCAGATCGGGGGAAGAGCTCGTTTAATTTTTGATATAAGTCGTTCAGAATGGGCATACTTGGAGGTGGTGTCATCAAAGCCGGCGCTGGAAGTCGTTTTTGTTTGTCCGTGATAGATGCGAGATATGACAGATTGGCCTGCAGTCGTCGCATACAATCAATATACTCTTGGCTTGGCTTTTGAGGGGCAACAGTGCCATCTGGATTCGACACTGAGCCTGCCTTGCCCGACGTCTGTAGAGTGACAATCTCCTCTAATAAGGTCGAGTTGATATCAAGGAGTGTCGTCATGCGAACCTTCTCTCGTGCTACCACCTGCGCTTGCGCTTGTAGTTGAGCCGGGGATGGCCCTTGCATTTGAGTCTGGGATTGCTGAGCCTGCTGAGCCTGGGCCTGGCCTTGGACCTGACCCATGTTGGGCGTTCCCGGCTGAGCGGACCGGGGAGAGTTCATCTGGGGGCGTGGCTGGTTGGCCATTAGATTATTCGCGGTCACGGAGGCCATGTTCTGGGAGAAGGTTTGCGCAACGGTGGAGGGGGTATTTGGCGCGGGGTTGGCTTGCGAAAATTGAGCCATATTTGCGGGGAGGGGAGGTTGGCTAAATGGTGCAGAGAAGTTCTCCATCGGTGCTGTTGTCATATTAGCGGCCAGATCCAACGTCAATCAATGTCAATTTTAGCTATCGGCTCGCGACCCGAGATGCGCCTTTCCCCTCCTGATAAAGAATGAAGCAGACGATTGGGAGCGCTTCAAACAGCCAAGACCCGTTGAAACAGTCGTAGGCGCTATCCAACGGGAAGATCCATGCTGCAAGCCTCCGGGACAAGCAAGCGCGTCCTGGAGGAGATATTGATAGCGATCAACCCTAAGCCTCGGATAGAGGATGCGGCTTTTGCTCCCTGCATAGCTAGGGCTGACAGATGGACCCCGCAGGAGAAAGGTAGATGTGTATGGCACTAGTCGTAATAATAATACAAAAAAGGGAAAAAGAAAAAAAGAAGAAAAGGGAAGGTGCGATAATAAAAAGGGGGGTAAATTGGCCACGTACCGGAAGATTGTTGGGGGAAGTTTGAAGGCATCATAGCTCCACCGGGAACACCTGGCTGCATTGGGATGGAGCCAAAGGAATGTTGCTGCTGTCCAGGCTGTGATGGGGCCTTGGACTGGGGGAATTGTTGGGGCATGGAGTTTGGGTAGAACGACATCGGATTTGGGGGGCTCTGCGTCGGGACGGGAAAGCCTGCGGGATTGTAACCAGTATTGGGATCCATTGGATAATAAGGCGTGCCCATCACGAAGACAGACTATCAATGTTAAAAAGGGGCCGAGGCGTCCACGGTTGGCCCGCAGTCAATCAATCCTCCTGTTCGTGGGGATTCTTTTTTCTTTGAACCGCCCAGATCAAGCCCGGGGAATACTGTCGATTACGCACGCGCCGCACGGACAAAGCAAAGGGCTGAAGTTCCCTCACTCGCCGGAATCCAGGGATGGGCAGGGGAACTGAGCCGCCGGGTATGGAGGAAGTGAATTAGACAATCTGTATGACACCAAATGGAGGGCAGTGATTGGCCCAGATGACAGACAATGAATGGGCAGGGGGGATGGAACACGATCGACCGCTGCTTTGACAGAGCTGGACTCGGAGCAAGACAGATTTTGGTGGGTGTGGTCCGGATTCAGAGTGATCAGCCGTGGGCGGACGGGCTAATGCAGCGGAGCCTTTTTGGTTGAAAGTGGGGACACGGGCCTGATGGTGGATAATGGCTTGCTTTTTTATGGAATTCCTTTTGAATGTTGGTTCATTTGTGATGGAGTAGGGTTGGGATTTTCCAACGAGTCATTCCACATGAAAAAGCGCAGAATAATGAGGAGTTCTTGAATGACGATGTTGGTCACGGGACTGAGAGGTCCCAATACCAGACAGTACCTATCATGATACGCAGTACCTTCTCAAGCGGTGAGACATCTTCAGTACCGTACGAGTATCAGGTGACCGTGCACATCGGCATGTGATGTCAAACACGTGGAAGCCTTGTGGCCTGAGGCGTTATAATCGAGATTCTTAGTAAGGTCCAGGCTAAGACACAAACCCAGAATTTGAGCCCAATTTTGAATCAAAGTCTTTGTCCGAAGATTGCATCATGACAGGGGTAGATCGGCAGCCCTTTACCGTTCAGTCATGATGTGTTCATTGCGTACTCTCAGCCGCAGAACACGAACTGCGCCACACTAGGGTCCACCTGTGGCGCAGCCCACATGGGTTCCAAGGTTGCTCGTCTGAACAGTGTCTTTCGTCTTTCTAGCAGACGCGGTGTATCACGGCAATGGAGATCAATCACCTCTGATCTTCGATTGAAAGTGGCAATTGATATACATTCCAAATGAGAACCATTTGAAATGCCCGATGTCTGGAATCCATCGAGGTTGTCAACTTCATTCCGCCGAGGTTCCAACACAAGGGGAGAGACGAAATTAATAATACTCCTGGAAACGGAAATGCAAAGGGCTTCGAGTACATCATTGGCAGGTTCCACAAATTCAGGAATTTGGAACAAAAACTGACGTGTCCTTGGTCGTGGGGCACTAACGGCGACTCCGGGTGCATCTGATATCAGATTTGGTTTTCCCAGACCGTTAGTACTAGAGAGCCAATCCAGAACTTCGGATCAGCAATGCGATCTGCATTTCCAGGGAACATAGCCATGTGACGCGGTCGAAAACACAAAATCCATTTCAGACCGCAGGTCATACTTTACGGGTATCGGGGGCCCACAATTAGGGAGACGGAGGTTATCTGGAACGGGCGACCTGCATCTCGCTAAGGAGGGGCACAATGGATCAAGTTTCCTTGACGCCACTAATGCACTTTGGAGGGATCCATTCTTACCAGTTTCCAGGAAATGCAAGTCGGTGATCTTTTCCTTGTCCACTAGCTAATAGAGATGGATTGAAGATGGGCCCTGAAGGTTACGGACAGCCCTAGGGAGGAATGACAGCCACTTCAGCCAGCCACAGGGAAGGAGATGTCGGAGTTTTGAGTTCCGCCCAGGCACAGCATATGCCTGATGCCATTTCCGGAATAGCCAAGCCTTGACCTCTAAAAGGCAACTGATGGTTTCGCCGAGACGACGTCAGGAATAATGAGTTCTATGCTTAGTGTCCGCCCTGTGCAGTGCGTTACACAGCAGGATGAAGCATCCTGGTGCTCGGTACTACATGCAGGAGCCCTCTCCATGCATATCGCGCGCTGTCAACAAGTGTGGCTACCATTGGATCCCATTTGATTGACTACTCCATAATTTGGAACCAAAATCAAAAACCTCTACAGCACCTGAACTTGTAGCAGAAGCTTGATCAATTGTCCATATTCACGAGATACATCTAAACCTAATCTGAAGCCTTATGATAGGCTTGCTCTACGACCTGCTTGGCGCGGACTATCGAAGCATGCATCAAATCCCTGCACCTCGCAAGAACCCCGCCATGCACGAGAATTTGTCAACCCTAAAGTCGATTGGCCCACACCGTGTTGCATGACTTGCATCCGGAGAACGCTCGTCTGTGTTCTCCGTTACAGCCTAGCGCGGGAATATCGGAATTCACGACGATCCCAAAGTGCGTGCCCGAATATCCTAAGCGGCCACGGGGAACGAACTCGGCCGCAAAGGTTGTCAGCACTAGTGACTAAGGACGGTGACAAGCTTTGAAATGAGAACTAGTCTATCGTGGATATCGGGGATTAAAGACCTTCCCAGCCTACCAACATAAAGTGGGGATGAAGTAGTCTCTTTATCTTCAACAAGGGCATAGATCCAAAATTCGCAATAGTGGGCCGTTTGTGGCGCTTCGTCCCACCAAAAGGAGAAACTCCTTCCCCGTTTGACTGACATCGCTGACAATGTTGACAGGCCACTGACAGGGAACAATTGCCGTGAGGGTCTACACCTTATCAAGTTTCCTAGTGGATCTACTGCAAACGGTATCCAAGATCTCGAATTTGGCTCTCATTTTTCAACACCCTTCAAGTCCAACTCGAACCACATAATTGTTGAACCAGGGCTTCGGTGAATTGCAGCCGAATGTCTCAACGAGGCCCAGTCCAGGCCAAAGACTGGGACCGAGCGGGGTCCGGCCGAGTCGACCAGTACTGGGTGGCAAATGAATGATCCATAGTTCGATCTGCCAGAGAAAAAAAGAAAAAGAAAAAAGAAAAAAAGAAAAAAAAAAAAAGGAAAAAAAATTGAAGAAAAAAAAAGAAACCAATAGTGCACCTACTAACAGTATTGCTGCATTGACTTTCGGGTATGTTTCAGCTCCCCTCGCGGGGAAAAGCCACTTCATCCGATGGACTGCGAATCCACTACTGCTTCTACAGTAAGGATCATCTTTCGGTGAAGGAAGTAAATTGATCGACCGACTCAGCCACAAAGTGGCGCAAAGTTTGTGTAGCCAAGAGCAGGTATTCATCGTGACGAGAACGTGCATCTCAGATACGGGGAAATAGAGACCGTTCTTGACTAGGATCCCTTGGTTACGAGGGGCTTTGATGATCAATTCTTCCTGGCCAGGATCATATTTTCGAGTTGTTGTCTTTGCATATACATGTCATTATGGGTACCAAGCTTGTCTTGCATTGTGGAGATAGTTCAAATCCATGGTCCTAGACTGCACAATCTTTGGTCAATGCCGGTAGTCGTATTGTCATACTTCTCTTACATTATTTGGAAAAAAGGAGACCATTAAGGTCAAGATCGGAGCTCATATTATAACAAATTAGTAGCCCAGACAAGGGACCCTCCTTCACCGTTACGATCTATTGAATGATGGTATTTATCCAATACCTTTGATATTCCCCTTGATGACAATTTCAATGCTCCGTCATTTAGATTAATGTCAATGGATCGTCTCCGCAACTCCACGCATTCTATGACCTGAAATGGGAAAAAATTGGCCGGATTCCAGCCTTCAATTGTGGCAACATCATCTGCATTTCTCGGACATAGGTTTCAACCTCCACCGAACCAGCCTTATCAGAGTGTAAAAATGGAAGCCCCACACGAGCTGGGATGATAGTCCAATGTTCCATGTGGATAGGCACGGGTATCGTACAGATCTGATCGCCTTGCATTGGCGAATGCGGGCCGGAGCAAAGGAGAATAGGGAAAAGCAAAAAAGAAAAAAAAAAAGAAAAACACCAAAAATAACAAAAAAAGAGAAAAGGACATGCCGATGAGCCACAGTTCGCTTAGATTCAAACCCAATCTTCGTTCTTCATTCGCTGACGCCACACCGGCATTTACTAGATCTTTCTCGACCCCCTGTCGTGGATGAAGGATCATGCACGATCCTAGTTCGACCTGTATACTGATGGAGACCTACTTGGGTGCCTGAATCTACATAATATGGTCATATCTATGCACAAAGCTTGAAACAGCAAAGATGAATAGTTCGACGAGGGTCAGACGTAGTGACTTTACGTACTTTGTCATTGACAGCCGGTAATTGATCTACATTCCACGCCTCCGGTCCGGCCGAACTGGCGTAATCTAATGGCCCCAACCTTGCGTGGAAATTCAAAAACCTCTCAGACTATCAGCCCGCAGGAGCTGTTTAGATACTAGTTTCAATAGGATGCTGATCTAGTCCTGCCAAGCCACATCTCATCGCGCTAGGCATCTGACTTTCTACACGCCGTTTGTTGTAGTTCATCCACGGTACTGGAGCGGCTCTTATTATTGTGTTCAAAATGAAATTTTCTTACGTTGGAGCAGGAATGTGTTCCATAGCATCTCCCTCGGGACCCCCCTAAGTAGGCTTGACTATCCCTTCGTATGGACCATGCGGCCCAGGGAACATTGATGACACTCGTGGGGCCAGAGCCTTGAAGATCGTCAAGGAAAAATAAAAAAGCTGCATGCAATCTGTATCTGTACATAGTTCAACGGTAAGAAAAATACGGTGCGTGGTCATAGTGGGCCTGCCCAAGGTGTTGGGGCGGTTGCAGTATCTGAACCAAAGTCCGTGCTTGATCTCTCACGCTTTCTCCTCGCTCTGGAGCCGATTTCTCCACACTGTCAACAGGCCCCTTCGGCCCTGAGCGCCACTGCCAGGGCTGGTGGTGGACATATATCTACTATAAAATCTCCGGGGCAGGTCTGCAGGAGTCATTTCTCCTGGCGGGGCCTCCAAGCGGTTAGTGAATCGTTTCCTTATACTGCTGTGCTCCAATCCCACAAAACAATGCTCCCTGGCTGTATGCCCTCCTGTTCCTCCCAGCTTGCTGCTTGGAGTCCCTTTTCGTCCAATTCATTAGCGAAAGTTGAATTTAATCCCCCGGTATTGAGCTTCGGTTATATGGTATGATCATGACTGATCTGCGATGAGATCTCCTGGAGATTGTCGGATTGGGCACCAAAATTGAAACTGACCACCATCCATAGGTCCCTCCAGCCATGTCCAACCCACATGATGAGTTGGCTCATCCACACTTTGCTCTCATTTATATCGACCGCGATGGTAATCTTCGGCATGAGGCGTCACCGTCTATCGCCAATAGTCGCGAAGCTATCTTGTCCCCACGAGTCACGGACGCATTTTTGCAGGCTGTGGCTCGCTCCGGAGAATCGGGCCCATCGCGTTCTTCATGTAAGTTTTAGATCCTCTCCTGTATCGTCGCCGGCGAGTATTAGAAGGAGCCAGCGTGTTAATTCGAAAGCAGTTGAAGTGGAATCGGGCGCATCAGCCTCACCACCAAGAACAATCACTGGACAGGGCCTGCTTCCTGCTCAAGTGAGTCAAGTGTCCCCCGGCACAGAATCCAGAAACCTGGAAAGACACAGGCTAGTGGTACCTGCGCCTCAAGGACCACAGGTAGATCCGACCATGTGGCCAGCGCAGCAGCAAGAGCCCTGGCCGTCACAGTGGTCCCGAAGCCCACAAAACCAACGAGCACAGCCATGGAACGAAGAGGTCAGCATTGCCAGTCCTAACAAGTCCCTCATTTCTATTCGGGACAAAGAGTTTTTGCGTCGATACTATGAGAAGGTTTTCCAAAACCTACAGCAGACGAACTGCCGTGTGCTGGCCAAAGCATACGTCAAGCTGGTGGAGCCACGCAAGCAGGTGAATTATCCATACAATGGGCGCAAGATTGTCGATGGGCGGACACAACAACTCAATCCAGAAGAGACTAAGCCGCCGTGGTGGCCAGCAGGGGTGAGCCACAGAGAGCCTGATCACCTTCCCAAGGCCGGTAAGACAGACCCAATGCCCTTCAGTCTCCCTATGAAAACCCTTAACAAGCACTAACAACCCCTTTAGAGCGAGTGAGGCTACTTGTTTATCTACTATGCGAGTTGCGCACTACCTATGGTATCACCGCCCGGCGGCTGAGAGAGGCAGACCAGCCGATTCGTCGTCAAATCACCCCAGTCGAACGATTACAGATGATGGACGAACTCTACGAGGTTAGAGAAGAAGAAGAGAAATTCCTAGATGGAAAGACAGGTACATTATTCTGCCCCTTACGTTGAAGCGAAGGGAAAGAGAAAAAGAAACGATACTGATCAGCTTCAACAGACGGGAAAACCTTAGTATCCATTGCACGCGCGAACCTTCCCGACCCCGTAGATTCACCAAGCAGCCGAAGAACCTCCCCGAATGAAGATAAACCCACCCAAGAACCTCATTACGAAACCATGTGTATTCGCAGTGGACCGACGCGAACCCCGAAAGACCCCAAGACTACATATGCAACGAGCGATGTGTCCGCCAACGTGTCTCCAATACCTCTTCCTCTCTCGCACAGTCCCATCAATTATATCAAACCCGAGCCATCTATGAACCGCGGCGGTGATGCTACCCAGGCTGCCATGGCCGCACAAGATTTGAAGAGGAAACGTCAGTGTGTTGGAACGGGACTTCCGGTCCCTACCAGCACTGCACCCACCCCCAGCCCCAATTCATTGGAGTATTATGCCCCGGTATACGTGGGAGCACCACCGTATATGCCGGAATCTTACCATGAGCTTCATGGCTTTCCAGCACAAGCCGATTCCACCCCAGCGCAACCCCCCACCGAGTCATTTGGAGAGGACATGGACTCATCCACATTCCCTTTCTATTTCCAATACTAGCGTTCTTTCCATTTCCTTTTGAACAATGTGATGGATCACGACTCTCTTTTGTTTAATGTTGATATGAGGGACGGCGTTACCAGATTCCCGGTTTACTGAAATCTAATTAGCGCTGATTGACAGGGCGTACCAGAAAATGGCATAGCATGACGAAGAACGTGACTAAATCCAATTCGGGTAAAGCCCTAGCGTCTTTCCTTCTAGACTTGCAACCATAGGTAGATCATAAAGCCCCAGCCACGATCACACGCACTGCGAGTACCAATCATTATAAAACGTACACGTATACCCACTAACACAAGTCGTTCCCCCAGTCCAATTCTCACCGCCACATTGCCCATACGCCTGCACACCAGTCGCACTCGAACCCGAGCTTGTAGTAGTAGTGCTACTAATGGTACTACTAAGTGTTGATGTAGCAGTTTCAGTCGCAGTCCCACCCAACGCAGTCAAAATTCCCGTATAAGCAGGCTTCTTGATAAAGTCCTCATCCCACGGACAAGCAGCACCCTGCCCGGAGAAGGTATCAGGTACCCAGGAGTATTTATCCGTCCAATCCCAAATCGTAATACCAACACAGCCACTAGTAGCCGCACAGGCCGCAACGGTATTGGAGTAATCAGTCTTCTGCTGGGCGAGCAATGCATCTGTCTCGGGGAGAGTCATCCGGATATCCAGTTCCGTGATTGCGACTTCGACGCCTAGAGCGGTGAATGCTGCCATGTTGCTTGCCTGGCTACTCTTGCTGGGTGTGCTACCTACGATGAAATGGGCTTGCAGACCTACACCATCGATTTTGGCGCCGTAAGACTGGACTAGCTTGACGATGTTTTGCGCTGCTGTGGCTTTGTTGCCCGCAGACTCGATGTTGTAGTCATTATAGTAGAGTTTGACGTCTGGGTCAGCAGCAGCAGCAGTTGCGAATGCGATAGGAATGTAGGCTTCGCCTATGTATTGGTAGAACACGTTGTCACGGTAAGTGCCGTCATCGTTGAGACCTGAATATGTGAGATGCATAACTCAGAGAACGCGGAAGGGGCATCTTTCGTACCTTCATTAACAACGTCCCATGCATAACATTGACCCTTGTAGTGAGTGACTACGTTCGTGATATGGTTTTTCATTGCAGCGAGCAGGGTCGCATTGGTCCAAGTACCGCTCGTCACTGTTGCGATGATCAATATGCGTGATTTGGTATGATTACTGTGAACTCACCCCAACTTGGTAACTGCTCATACCACACAAGATTATGGCATCTCAATTTTTGGCCATTAGCCTCCGCCAGATCGGCAATTACATCTCCATTGGTGAATGTGAAGGTATTCTGCGTTGGCTCGGTTGCGTCCCACTATAATCAAATTCTTTCAGCATCTGAACTTTATTCGGGTAGACAAGATGGGTTTACCTTTTGAGAGTTTCCAGGCGTGATCTGACCAAAATCATCTGTATTGTTAAGTTGTGTCTCATAAGCCGTGTCTGTTAACTCTGGGTTGTCGGTCGCGGTTCCAAAGTATAGCTTTCCGAGAGCAACAGCAGCAGTATCTAAACCGGCTGATTGGGCACTGTATTGAGCATGGGTTAGTAACCTTGACATCTTATGGCAAAGGGCATAATGCTGACACTTGTGGCAGAATACTGGCTGCTAATGCCAGATACTTAATAGATGGATAAAGCATATTGAAATCCTCAGATACTACTTCTCAGTACCTAGCAAGTGTCAAGCTTGATATAGGCCTAAGTGAAACAGAATGAAATGTCCATAGCGTGAATTGGTCATCCTTTATACTGGCAACCAAGAGATCGTTCAAGACAACGCTATACTAGTGAGTCTCAGATTGTACAAGTCGGTCAATTACCCCGTGGCGGAGTGGGCGCGGCTTCCAAAGAAAACAAGGCGCTATTCAACATCTATTTTGAGTTTCGGCTGTAACCCTAACTTACAACGGCCCATACATACTACTTTTCAGTCCTTGAAAAAAAAAGGCGTGGAGTCTGTCCGGTTAAACACTACAGTTTTTGATTTTTCCCTTTAAGTCCAGGAACGTCAGAAGGTCGAGTGGAGGGACCCTGATTATCGAGTGAACGTCAGAGCCAGGACCTCAAACCGCCAACGTTTCAAGTTGCAGATGAAGGTCTAATACATACTGTACTTCAAACAAAGCAACTCTCATATCTGACAATTGGAATTACTGGAGTACCGTGAGCCCTATTCAAATTGGTAAAATATAATCATCACACCCTATTGCATGATTTGTCGTAGCGCTTGGACATTCTGCAGGGAAATGCCAAGTCGGACAAGTCTCCGTCTTCCACACGGCAACATAGGGCCTGCATATGTTCACACCCCCGCAATTCATTGAATAAGAGCCTAAATTAGCTTAAAAGGTATTCTTCAGGTAAATAGGCTAATGTCCATTGTATAGGCTAATGTCCACTGTGTAATCGTAGTCTTTTGGATGAGGATGCTTCGTAATGGTGAAATTTTGGTTGCCAGAGGACTTCCCTGGGCTTGATCTATAGGTAAGCCGTATATACAATAAGAACCAATTTTGATAGGGTATCGAGCTGTTTTGTGCATGACTAAGAAATTGCCGACTGGGAAGTCCAAGATCATAGCTTAGGTCTTGGTCAAAGCCAGCCTGACACAAGTGAGACCAAACATCGCTTAGAAAGCAGACACCCGATGAGTGCGACAATAAGGTACTGACGCAGAGGCTTCTAACATGACCAATTATGAACGAGAATCTCTTCGAAGCGGAGCGGGCATAATTGCTCCTCTTGGCAAAGCAGGCGAGCGGTGCAACGCCGGAAATAGGAGGCATATTGGATGAAAGTATCATAGTATCCGATCTCATCCTGTTTTACGAGCCTTCATTTCCGCAATGAAGGCTCCAGTCTTGCCACTCGGCACAATGAAGATGCGAACCATTTGATCCACAACTTCGACCTTTCCACCAGTCAGAATCTGCAACAAGGGCAGCTTCTTGCCCGCCTTGATCAGGCCGCCCGAAACGGTCTGCATGAAGCACTCAACATTGGCAATGGTGTATTCGTTCTTCGTGTCCCACGGCAGAGGGAACATGTAGTCCAGATGATCCGCAATGCAGTGCAGCTCCGAGAAGCTCTTAATAAAGTCCGACTGGGCATCCATAGGGTAGAGGAAGACGGCGGGAAACTCGACAGAGCTTTCCGGCGAGAGCGGATCAGGAACTAGTCGAATTCTTGCATCTTCCATCTCGGGCGGCTGGTCGGTCTTGCGGGTTCTGATCTCACGAGCACGGAGAGCGGTGCTAAGAACTAGATTTTGTTTGCGGAGAAGTTCAGCCTCGGCCTTCTTTCGGGCGGCGACACGCTCCACCGCGGCCTTTCGCTCAGCAATTTTAGAAGCGGCAATCTGCAACGACTTGTTCTCGGAGTCGATGACCAATCCCCGCTTAGCGGCATCTTCGGCTTCATCGAGCCTCTCCAATTTCAACAAGGCCATAGAGGAGCGATAATAAGCCTTGACGTTTTTTGGGTTCAGCTTGAGAGCAGCGGCGCAGTCCAGAGTGCAAGCACGGTAATTTCCTGTAGTATCTGTGAGCGTGCGAATCTAAATGTCATCGTGCGTACCCAAACCTACCTAGTTCAAGGTTGCACAATGCCCGGTTGATATGCGACAGCTCCTCCATCTGGAGTAGCAATTTCTTCTCCACCGCCAAATCTTCGGGCTTTTCCCATTTATCTTCCTTGACAGCAATGACCGCAAGAGCCTTGGTATACATCTCCTTGGCGTCGATCCACCGTTTTTCTTGAACAGCTTCATTGCCTTGCTCCTTGAAGCTCTGTGCAACATCGCCTCGGGTACCCTCATTTTGCAAAGCAGTAAGCGCATCGAGCATAGGGTTCTCGCCATCTAAAGAATGGGCAAAAGATTAGGACTGATTCCTTCCAAAGAAGCCGTAATTCTCAACATACTCTCGTCGCCCGCTTTATCAATATCGGTCATGAACAGCGGAGTCTTGTTCATAAGGTCCAGCAGTTCAGCAGATGTATGCGACTTGACTGATGCCATAGCCGGCGGCATATCAGGAGCCGAGGGGTCAGTTTTGGCAGCTTTCAGGCGCTCCTCGTTGATGGGGAACGGTGTCTCGTTGGAAGCAGCGAACAGGTCGAATCCAGAGTGCAGCTGGTCCTGGGGTGCCACCGGAGGCACCTCATCAACAGGAGGCAAGTCATTGAGATTGAGCGACTCATCGAAGTCATCTGGGAGCTCCTCGATTCGTGACATTTTGAATGGATTCGAATGGTCTGTAGGAAACTTTTTTTTTTCTTGATGTCACTTCCGCGGGGAAAATTAAAGACAAACAGGGCAAACACGAGGGGCGATTAGTGAGCAGTTGTTCCTCGTTGATTCTTTGCAGTTCTATCATACGACTTCTACATTCACTCATATCTCATTGAATTTAACAGAGCAAAAGGAATAAACTGAAACAATTCATTTTTTTTATATATCACGTGCATGTGAAGCCCTACTGTTGCTTCCTGAAATACCAGGTGTCGATGTTGATGCGAGCTGCTGCCTGAGGATGGCAAGAATCCACTCTCACTATGGAGACGAACTCTCAATACCTCTGGGCACCGGGTATATATGCTAGAAATATAAATATAGAGGACATCAAAATAAAGATATGAGCTCATTTCTACAGTCCCAATAATCTCGGTCATCGGAAACCATGCCATCGGGGCTCTCCCGAGAGCAACGAACCCCGCATTCATCGGACGAAAGACCGAATCGCCTATATCGGGACGACAGATAGATAAATCAAGAGAATAAGACAGCATTCGAACACTCTGAAAGTTACACAATAGTAAAGATAGTGATAAGAATGGCTCAAACACACAAAATCCTCGTCCTCCCAGGCGACGGCATCGGTCCCGAAGTAATGACGGAAGCCATTAAAGTCCTCAGAGCCTTTGAATCACCCCAACACACCTTTCAACTGCGCCAGGAATTGATCGGTGGCTGTAGCATTGACGCAACCGGCAAGTCTGTCACGGAGGAAGTCAAGCAGGCAGCTCTGGACTCCGACGCCGTGCTCTTCGCTGCAGTTGGCGGACCGAAGTGGGATAATGCACGACGAGGCCTCGATGGACCTGAGGGTGGCTTATTGCAGCTGAGAAAAGCGATGGATATTTATGCGAATTTGCGGCCTTGTTCGGCTGATTCACCAAGTAGTTCCATCGCAAAAGAATTTAGTCCGTTTCGACACGACGTTATTGAAGGCGTGGACTTTGTGGTTGTGAGGGAGAACTGTGGGGGTGCTTATTTTGGAAAGAAGATCGAGGATGAAACCTATGGTATGTGCTACACTCAAATCGAAAGAAGTACCGCTGACGAGGGGCGGACAGCAATGGATGAATGGGGCTATAGCGAAGCTGAAGTTCAGCGCGTGACTCGTCTATCCGCTGAGATTGCACAGCGTCACAATCCTCCGTGGCCAGTAATTTCCTTAGATAAGGCGAATGTCCTGGCATCATCTCGATTGTGGAGGCGGGTGGTCGAGAAGACTATGACGACTGAGTATCCAGATGTCAAGCTGGTGCATCAGCTTGCAGATTCCGCGTCTTTGATCATGGCGACCAATCCTCGTTCTCTGAACGGTGTGATTCTCGCTGATAATACATTTGGCGACATGCTGTCCGACCAGGCTGGCTCCATCGTTGGAACCTTAGGGGTACTCCCTAGTGCCAGTTTGAATGGTCTCCCCGGGGATAAGACGCTGAAGACACGACCTTATGGGTTGTATGAGCCTACGCATGGATCAGCACCAACGTAAGTTCAGTACAGTTCGAGATTTACATATTTTAGCGACTAACTAAAGTACTAGTATTGCTGGGCAGAATATTGCAAATCCGGTGGCCATGATCCTTTGCGTTGCCTTGATGTTCCGTTATTCTTTGAATATGGAAGACCAGGCACGGCGATTGGAAGACGCTGTACGCAAAGTGCTGGACTCGGGCATGCGGACTCCTGATTTGGGAGGAAAGGCGGGGACAAAAGAGGTGGGCGATGCTATTGTAGCTGCCTTGTAAATATTGGAGCAAGATGTGACTTGGGTCTGACCCAAATCCGCATATTTTAGGTATGCATGGTCTTAAAGATGAATTGCTATATCCTTCTGTGACAAAATGTAGATTTCAAGGCAAAGACAACGGTTACACAGGCCTCAAACAATATCTTGCTATTTGCGTTATTTGTCAGGAGCATATGGAGATAAAGAAGCACAAGAAGCACAAGAACAATGAGATCAAATTGTCTTGCGCAAACGACTCATCTGTTTGAGCTACACCTGAGCATGATTAGCATAGGACCAAAGTTCCTTTTGTGTTTTTCTTCTACTCCCTACCTCTCGCAACGCCTGCCCTACACGTCCTTTCATTATTGTTGTTGACAGTCACTTCCCACAATCTACTAAAAGACTCACCATATCCACCCGACGGCCCTTGTTAGCGACAGTCAAAACTACTATCATGGAAAACAACTGCAATGAAAGCGAGCCTGGCAACGCGTCACGAAACCTCAACATTCAAGTCATGACCTCAGCCGACTTTCAGGGCGAAAAGAAGTCAACCTGCCAGCCTACAGCGGATTCAAGCTTGGCAATGCGCCTGCAAGGCATTGAGGACTGGAGCTCGGAACTCAAAACCGCGACCCTAACCTCCATCGCCGATGATGTAGCCATGACGTTGATGCTCATAGGCAAGCACTCAGAAGCCGGCATTCTGGACCATACACACACACAGCGGATCAGTGATGTTATTGATATCGTTCTCAACACGGATGAGCGGCTCACGAGGCGCAAATTACGGTGGCTCCGTAAACGAAACCGAGAACAGAAACGGGCATACCGACATTTGGTCAGCGCGACAAAGGAAGCGCTAGAAAAGTACGACACCAAAGTGCAAATGTTGAAAGCACGGGTCCTGTGTTTGCGGGGGGAAGTGCATGATTTGAAGGAAGAGCAGGAGTTGCATCTTGAGCAGATCGAATATCTGGAAAGGGGGAATTTTGGGGATGATGAAGAGTGTGATCTTATTGCGGATGAAATAAAGCTAGAGAGTCCCCAGGGTCAGGATATGGCTAGTTTGACGGATGAAGATGGGGAGTGGGAAGAGGATCCTGAGACCGAGCTTTGAAGGGCACTTTCTTTGCGTTTGATTCGGATCAAAATTTATTAGCATAGGTAAATCCGAGAAAATTCGAATGACAGATAATGATCTGAGTCCGATCTCGCCGAGATCTTCTGCTGAAGCGGAATCTTTCCATATGTAAGGAAGCACGGGGTATAGATCGGCTTTGAAATTCCGAGGTATTAGATCTCATGGCCGACGGCATTTGAAACCCGTGACCGCATTCAAATGGCGTATGTTTTTGACGATTCTGAACGTTTACTTCCTTTCCTCTCCCAGTCCGATCCGAGCCGAGATTCGGAGGAGAGTTTCGTGAAAAGATTAGTACCGATTAGAATTCTTCTTTCCATGTGCATTTCAGTGGCAATTGATAGCGGGTTATCGTAGACCGAGAGGGACCTCGGCATCTGGCAAAGTAAAGAGTGCGCGCTGATTCGACCGGCGGATCCACTCTCTTTCCCTTCATGTGGTATTGTCTCTCCATCATTCTCCAGACTTTTCCTCTTCTTTAATAATCTTGTTCAATTTATTCACGCATAGGCAAAGGCCAGAATCATCATCGGAATCATCGAATAGTTGTGGTTGTGGTGTTCCTGGACCAAGTTTCGAGAAACTTTGTATCGAGGTCACACTATCTCGGCCGAAAGGATGAGTTCTCCCTATGATTATGAGGCGGTCCGCAAGGACATTGTCGCACAGTTGAAGAAGCCCGACTATGACGATGGAAGCGCAGGCCCGGTGTTTGTGCGACTAGCATGGTGAGTTGATCTACTTCTCCTTTCATCTTTTTTTTTGCGGGGATTTTGCTGTCCCCGGGCCTGGACCCGCTTCCGGTGAAGGAACCCGACGCGACCGGTGTAACCAGCTTTGAAACCATCAACTAATCATACAACTTTCGCAGGCACTCCTCAGGTACATATGACCTCGAGACAGACACCGGTGGCTCGAACGGCGCCGGCATGCGTTATGAAGCGGAGGGTGGCGACCCAGCCAACGCAGGCCTGCAGCACGGTCGGGCCTTCCTGGAGCCTGTCAAGGAGAAACACCCTTGGATCACATACTCGGACCTCTGGACTTTAGCCGGTGTTGTAGCGATTAAAGAGATGGGCGGACCTGAGATCCCCTGGCAAGGCGGGCGCACAGACCTGGTAGATGACTCCAAGGTGCCACCAAGAGGACGTCTGCCCGACGGCGCATTAGGCGCCGACCACCTGCGCTTCATCTTCAACCGCATGGGTTTCAATGATCAGGAGATTGTGGCGTTGGCCGGTGGACACAACATGGGCAGGTGCCACGGTGACCGCAGTGGGTTCGAGGGGCCGTGGGTGACGAACCCAACACGGTTCTCGAACTCGTTCTTTAAGTTGCTGTTACAGCTGGACTGGAAGCCTCGCACACTGTCGACGGGTATGACACAGTTTGTGTATGAGGACCCGGATGCTGAAGAGGATGAGGAAGCCTTGATGATGCTGCCGACTGATATGGCGCTCAAGACCGACCCTGCATTCTTGCCGTGGGTGCAGAAGTATGCCAAGGACAAGGACCTGTTCTTTGATCACTTTTCCAAGGTTTTCGCCAAGCTTGTCGAGCTAGGTATCCAGCGCGATGAGAACGGTGCCATCATCAACACTGACAATGTCATGGGTGGCTATGTCTCTGCGCCCAAGAAGAGCAGCACACCGACTGGCCCCAGCAAGAAGAAGAGCGAGCCTCGTGCCCGTCTTTAGAGATGTGTGGAGTTTTTTGTCTCTGTTTTGTTCCTGCATGTTATATGGTTAATTCCCCTTGTGTTGATAGATCTGGTATCGGTATATAGCCAGATTGATGTAGATAGATCCTAGATCAGCGAAAGGTACAATTCACATAAATGTGCCGAGTCCCTAAGTCAGTTCAGTTCAATATACATGTCCATGTCAATGATACGCTCTAGATATTTCCTAGGATCTTGATGGCAGAATAGAAAGCAAGGGAGTAAAAAAAAAAAAAAAAAAAAAAAAAAAGGACACAGGACAGTTAGAGGTGAAGAGAAAGGGAAAGGGAGAAAGGGCGAGAGTCTGGGGTATGGAGATGCGGGGGCACGTCGCACGGACTCGGTCCACTATACAGCGGGATGTTTAATGGCGCTGTTGTGATTGGCACAGCGCCCCAATTACTAGTAACGGCCTTGTTTTCTCATACAGAATCACTCAGGTTGAAGTTTCCATTATTAACATGAATACAACCTTGGAGTCGCGTATATGTCATTGCAAAATCAAAAGCACCTGAAAATTCAAAAAGCAACTATCTACGCCTCAAACATCTAGACTATTTCGCTGCATCCTATAGCTTCATTCTCTTAGATGGCCCCTGTTCTAAGTCATCTGCAAATCGAGCCCTCTTATTAGGTGACTGGTTCATTGCATTCCGGATCGCCGTCTTCCGCATTCTGAGTTCCCCTGAGGGCCTGGGAACCCAATAAGGCCTCGGCTCTGGAGAGCCTCCATGAGCAGATCTAGCTTCATTGTATGCCGCCTCGACATCTTCTTCCCCGTCCTTATCCTTTCCAGACTTTTTACTCGACTTGCCCTTCGCGGAAGATTTCTTATTACCCTTCTTGCCAGTGCCCTTAGATGTCGCTGCTCGAGCTTTGTCCTTAGACCTATCGCCCTGCTTTTCAGCACGTAATGTGGTATTATCGCTGGCTGGCGTCTCTTCCGCTGCTCTATTAGCAGGATCGGAGACCTTCTTTTTATCGCGTGTCTTCTTCCCCGGTGCGTTCTTGGTAGACCCATCGCTTGCGCGCACTACTGCGACCCTCTGCATAGGAGTTTCCGTGGTGTTTTTCTGGTGATGTCTTCTAGCAGGAGCTTTGCTTCTTTTCTCAGCATGCCCTTCCCTGGAAATTTCTAGAGAAGGTTGATTGGACATTCTATCGCCCGAGCGTGCTTTCCGGATTTTAGTTCTCAAATATGAATCCGAGCGTCGGCCACGGCTAGAGCGCCGGACTGCGCCAGCATGCGCCGCCCACTCCATTTCATCCAAGAAAATATTATTCTCCGGGCTTGGCCAGTGCACGTAGTCCATTATCGGCGTACGTGGCTGGCTGAAAGGCAAACTATCTGCATCATCAGCCCGTGGAAGAGACGGGAAGTTGAAGGCGCCGTTCTCTCCTGGAACGCCTTGAGGCCACATCTCAGGGAATTCGGCCAGTCTGGAAGGTGAGTTGAGCATCGAGTCGAACAGGTTGTCGTATCTAGGTGGTCTCTCGGCATTACCATCATCTTGTAGCTCTGGAGGCCAGGCGTCGAGTATACTGTTTAGATCTTGCATGTCGACGTCAGCAGGAGCCATCCCGGGTGTACTTGGCACTTGTTGTGACTTGGAGCGCGATGTAACATGCACTGGAGTGGGAAGTTCGTCAATATGCACCTCTCGGAAACGATTAGTAGCCACGGGTATAACATGATCCTCGGGTGGTAAAATGACATTCTTGGCAGATGGATCTCCAGGTACTGGCAAGCGTACGTATTGCCACGGGTCGTGGCTTCGCAAGAGCGACCGACCCAGTGCGACCATCCGCTTACAGTTATTGACGGTGGTAAGTACAGCATTCATCATGTCCATCGAGGGATTGATGATACGTTCGTAGATACCAATCAAGAACCCAATGTCGGTCCAGTCATGGGGAACTCGATCCGAGGGATGTTGTGGGGGGATGCCACCGAAGATGACTCCGTCGTTCACTTCGTCATCGTACATGCGGATGTTTTCGTTTTCGTTATCGCCTCTCTCTTGGTCATTCCAATAGACACGCACGTGGCCCTCTTTGTAGTAGATTCCCCCGAGCCAGCGATACGTTGCTATTCTCTCCTTTCCATTCGAATCAAGGTAGCGGAAATTGACATTTTCCGTATGGTTCTTGATCCGGACTCGAATTCCCGCCCAATTCGATACGACCAACCGAAGTGGCAGCTCATCAATTCTTGTCTCTGAATGGTCGTTTCCCGTGCCACAGTGAATACATTTGGTTTCGCGCGGAGTGAATATGCAGCTCTCGATCAAATCTGCCATCCATACACCTTCGCTGGTATTATGATCTGCAATGTTGGGTAACAAACAGTTGGCATATTTGTCACTCTCCAGGATCTCCTGGCCATTGCAAGCACACGCACGATGGTGTTCAGAGAATGTATAGTAGAATTGCGAAAAGTTTCTTGTACATTCAGACCAGATGGCCCACGACGGAGCGGGCTCCCCCATTTTTATAGAAGGGACGGTAGCACAGAGCTTTCTCGAGAATAGGTCTCGCATCTTAATGTTTGTAGTCAAATCAAGAGCCTCCCAGTTGACATTTGTTATTTCGATAAAAGCCTTTTCGAGCTCGGTAATCTCTCCATATCTCCAGCTTCGACGATCTATATTGGTGCAACCGACGTCAAGTAACATACCCAACACGATAACACAGTCAATCGAGCAGCTATAACTGCTCCAGATTGGACCCCTTCCTCGATATGGGTAGAGAGTGGTCGAGCTGTGATCAAACTCAAAGTTGGTCGGATCTAGTTTGAGATACGCATGTGCAGCAAAAGTTCCAATCTGTACCGTTTGTAAGTCGTCAGTGGAGGAAGCAGTTGCAAATGACTCCGGTACCCGGCTCGGTGCGTTGGGGTCCCGCTGGAGGTCATGGTAGGCATATTCCAAGATAATCCTCTCAATAGCCTCCGTGAGCCTTTGGGTAGTCTCAGACATAATCAAATCTGTTTCAGATATACTTCCTTCTGATTCGCTAATAGAATGGCTAGATGATCCGGCCCGAAAACTCTCGATTGAACGAGGTTTTTCTGGAGCCGGCTTGGTGACATGCATTCTTTCTCCACCTGTTTGGCTTGCACTGGGGGCAGGTCCAAACAGCGAAGCTGAATCAACATCGCGAGCCCTTTTTGGGGCTTGTTGTTTCATCCCATGGCTTTTCGAGCTTTTCTGTTGTTTAGCCCCCGGCTTATCTTTGTTGTGTGGCAAGGGTTGGGTTCTTTCAGCCCGCCGTTTATCTTTCTTGGTTGACTTGACAGGGATGTCGGGTTCGACCACGGGCACCACGGGCAACATGAATTGGTGAATGATACTGTCCGATAAATGATCAGGCGCAGCATCTGGACGCACCCATTCGGGATCTACTGGAGCACGGGGATCTGGTCGAACTGGATGAAACCGGCTGACCGGTCCAACCTCTTCATCCCAATACTCCCAGCCCATGAGACGGGGACCAGTGTCTCGGTGAAAGTTGTATAGCTCTGCAAAACTCGTGGGGCGGTATCTGTCTGGCATGTAATAGAACATCTTCCATAAACTTTGCATGATCGCTTTCTTGCTCTGAGTTTTCTTGGATATGCCCCAAAAGTGCAGTCGTCCAAGTAATTTTGCAGTCTCCAACTTGATAGCTCTAACATCATGGACCCGATCGTATCGGATGTCAAGAAAGGTGTAGTCTTCAGGGCATGGTTCAAGTGCGGTCAAGTCCCACAACTTCTCCGGCTCCGGAGGAAGGTTGAATTCTTCCACGCGAGTTGGGAAGTTTCGTATGTAATCAAGCTCGGAACTCATTGCGACGGAATTTATGGGTTATCAGAGGAATTCAACCGGAGTACTAGACAAAACAGAAGGAGTTTTACGGTGAGATGATAGGATCGAATTGGAGAATAAACAGAAGGCCTTCCACAAGGCGAGGTATGTCGAAGGATTTATGCCTACCGGGGAAATTCTTCGCTTGTGCTTTGTCTAGGCAAGAACGATCTCGACGACAAAGAGTATACCATAGGGCTATGGACTCGAATGAAAGCGCCTTGGAGGTAGATAGTTCTAAATTTATAACACCATAGAAAGAAAGTATATCAAATGCACGCAATCGACATGGATCAGAAAACAAAGAACTCGAATCCTGAATATCGCTATCATTCAACTCAGCAGTCGTTGAGCCCTAGAGTCTTATAAGAGAAGTCTACTCAACGGTCTCTACCGGGTCTACCCTCGAGAAGAGCGAATATATGTGACCGAGGAATTATGTATTACACGTGAAAACTCCAAAGTTATTGTCAAATTTTGCATCAAAGTAGCATGTTGAAGCATCAAAGACTATGTGGCTGATGGTGTCAAAGAGAACTATGACAGTAAGAAGGTACAGTAAACTTGGACAGTAAATACATGTAATTGAAGCATTGCATTTGAGGATGCAATTACCGAAGTTACAATACCACAGGTCATGTGACTGGCGCGAGTGTGTCAGTCACATGATTACCTATTATGGACTAGCGGCAATCAAGCGAGCCCTCACACACTAATTCCCAAGATGGTTAGCGCCCCAATTACCCGATCCCACAACGGACAGCAAAGTCACTCGAGACTTTCGAGACTCTGCTCCTCTCCATCCCTCTGTCGACAATTATCGCGAGCCCTCGCGCCCATCGCCCATCATGTGTACGTTCTCTCCCACGCAAGCTTCGACTCCCTGCTACGCATTCAACACACCAGAAAACACCGTTGCTGGATTTTTGGGGATCGCACGACAAACCCCCCCCAGAAGGAATGACCTGGCTAACATGTCGCCTTTTCTGATACAGCGCTCGTGTCCGGCGAGAAGACGAACTTCCAGTACATCCTGCGTCTCCTCAACACCAACGTTGATGGAAAGCAGAAGATCATGTACGCTCTGACCCAGATCAAGGGTGTCGGTCGCCGCTACTCCAACCTCGTCTGCAAGAAGGCCGATGTTGACCTCAGCAAGCGGTACGTTTTCGATACAGTCTACAACGATTCTGGATCCTCTGCAATGTCTTTGTCAAATCTTATTCGGATCTTTGGATGGAAATGAAGAGGTGGAACAAGGGCCTTCATACTACGCCTTGATGATGCACACATCTTGTGTGTCTACGATTCAAAAATTCTGCATGACAGAACACATCTCCGCAAAAGGATTTCAGAAATGATACCATCGGGAAAGACATTGCAGAGGCCTGGACAATCATTATTACCAAATCCAAGCGGAAGTGCTGACATTTTCTCTTAGTGCTGGTGAGCTCACCACCGAGGAGCTGGAGCGCATTGTCACCATCCTCCAGACCCCTACCCAGTACAAGATCCCCTCGTGGTTCCTTAACAGACAGCGCGACATCACCGATGGCAAGGACCACCAGGTCGTTTCCAACGGTCTTGACTCCAAGCTCCGTGAGGACCTTGAGCGCTTGAAGAAGATCCGCTCCCACCGTGGTCTCCGTCACTACTGGGGCCTGCGTGTCCGTGGTCAGCACACCAAGACCACTGGCCGCCGTGGACGCACCGTCGGTGTGTCCAAGAAGAAGGGCTAAACTATTCTTGTCGTTTTTCCGGGGGCTTTATTTGGAGGGATTCCTTTATTGTCGGTGTGTTTCTATGGGCATCCGTGGGATCTTTGTCCCCGCTGGCTGGGTGTGATGCCAGTCTTTAAAATTGAAAATGAATCATACCAATATGAAATGAACCGATTGATTTCCTTATATACGTATGTTACCTATAACCGGGCATGTCTCTTATATCCTCGCCTGGCTAGTCATAGATGTATGTTCCTTGTGCAAGTGATACATGTTCCTATGTTGAGCAAGGCAGATTAGTCTAGACGTAGCTAGGGCAATTTAGCCCTGCTTGGTAGCCCGCCGCTATCAATGTATGAAAGTCGCGTTACCTTGATCTACATCCAAGCTTTGATGCTGCATCTAGCCGGCTTCAATGGTACGGTGCTTATTACATGCCACGAAACCTTGCAATTTATAGTTAACGAAATCCATTGATAAACTTGATAAAATCCGGAACTTGTATGTACTTGACATCGAGACAACCACTAAAGCCAGGAGAGCTAGGAACTGCAAATCGTTGGTTTCTAAAATCCTCTCACAAGCATTGCATATTGTCACATTCTATGCGAGGCAAATCCAAAGAATAGATCAATGCAATAGCGATGATTATTGATAATCATTGGTTACTTAGAACCACTCACCTCCCAACCAGCGGTTGAAGAACTCCAGGCTGGACTCAGGTTGGTCCATGGGGACCATGTGGCCACCACCGAAGAGACGCATGAAGGTGAAGTTGCCGTGGGACTTGACCTGGCCAATCTTCTTGCCCTTGTGCACATTGTCCTCGATGACAAGGTCCTCCAGCTCAAGACCAGCATACGCCTTCTGGCCAGGCCACTCGAGAGCCTCAGTCCAGGCCTTGTTGCCGAGCCAGTTGCAGATGAAGTCGGCATCACCAGCGTAAATGAGGACGGGAATCTGCTCGAGGAGTCCCGGGACCAGGCGGTGGTAGGGCTTCATCCAGTCACCGTGCATCATAAAATTGCGGTTGATGTCGAAATTGCAAGAGTCGTAGCCATCAACCTCGGCACCCAGAGCCTCGCGGACGTGTTCCTGGTTCAGGTAATCACTGACATAGGTCATGCCGTCGTAGCACAGACCGGAATCACCCTCGCACGGTTTGCGAACGTCGTAGACGTTCTGACCAGTCTGCTGGTAAGGAGCCAGGAGGGCGTTGTTGCAGTAGATGGAGGCCGGAACACAGACCCAAGCGCTTTCGCTGTTGTAGCAAGACTCAATCAGAGACTGGCAACGGGACAAAGCGTTGTCCATAGACTGGCAGGCGCTCTGGTCCAGGACGGCTGGGTAACCACCCTCACCGCAAGCCATGGGACGGTAGTATGCGTACTGAGTGAGACCATCAGTCAGACCATTACCGATAAGCACAGACTTCAGGTTGATGTTCCGGTTCTTGTGAGCAAGAATCTCGGTAGCAAAGACCGGAATGTAGTGGCCAGCATAGGACTCGCCAGCAATGTGGAAATCCTGCTTGGCATACTCAGGGAATTGCTTGAAGAACAGGGACAACAAGGCATAAATGTCCTTTCCGGCAGCTACAGTATCGCTGACGGTAGAGCCACTGTAAGAGTAGCCGACGTTGACTGGCTGGTCCAAGAAAATCACAGAGGCATTGGAGTTCCAGGAGAATTCATTGTAAACGGTCTTAATCTCGGCGTTGACGGAGCTAGGTCCAAGCTCCATGAACAGACCGGTAAGAGAAGAGCAGCCGGGACCACCGTTCAGCCAGAGGACAACGGGGTCATTTACCGGGTCATTGCGGGACTCAAAGAACCCTGTGCAAGCTTAAGTTAGGAACCTGAGATACCTGATGGGTTGGATGTCGAACTTACAGTAGAAAAGGTGCTTGTCATTCTCGTTGTCGTCGAGGTAACCGCTGTACTGCTTGACGTCGGGGTCGACGCCCAGGACGCTGGGGTCCACCTTCTTGACTCGCAGATCGTAGGCCTCCAGCTTTCCATCAAGCTCACGGTGCTTGGAGCCATCGGTACCTTCAACCCAGACGCCTTGCACATCCGCGCCACGGACTACAGAGTCCCAATGGGAGTCAGGCCGGCGAGTGTGCTTCTTGGGGAGCGAGAGCATGGGGGTCTGGTCCATGTTGGGGAAGGCGTCTGAAACTTCCTTCCACATCAGCCGAGCCTCGTCAGAGAGGGTCTTGAACTGATCCTGGAGCTTCTGGAGTGGCTTGGACATGAAGTCTGCACCGTCCTGGACCAGAGCATGTGACTGTTGCTGGAGGTCACCAATGACCTGCTGCATGGGGACAGCCGCCGAAGCAGCTCCCACCAGCAAAGTGGCGGGCAGAAGTCTCATTCTGAATGATCTTTGATGACAAAGGATGTAAAGATGGAGGTCACGATAGCTGGTGAACAGCAGTGGGTACCTAACGGACTACAGGGCTTCTTATCAGTAAAGGCTTCAAAACATCATTATCCCACAATGTAAACAGGGCGATGCTGGAGATGGAAGTAACATACACAATGAGGTGGTTGATGATAATAATAAAAGGGTAGGACGAAACGGATAACAGAGGACCCGGATCTGGGGAGGGAAGAGAGGAGGTTGGAACCCTGGGGGTGATGACGCCGGACCGAGAGATAAGAGGGGGCACGTGCGGGGTCACGAGCCTACGACCCGGAATGGATGACTCAGCGGCCGATAAAGATCCTCTTCAGAAGGCGCGATCAAGTTAAAACATACAATTACGACAACGCTCTCCAGGGCCTACACTGCGGACTTTTGTATTTAGATTTGGATTGTCTACACGCTCGCTGAATTCTTAATTCGTCTTTGGTTTTTTTCTTTCGAGTCTTCAAGTCCGCTCTTTGCGGCTTCCCCCACTATGCCGATCAACCAACCCTCCAACCAAATTAAATTCACAAATGTGTCTGTTGTTCGTCTGAAGAAAGGTAATTCTTAAACTCTGGAGTATTGATTTTACAAAAATATCAGTTGCTAATTTTGTTTCTTTTGCTTACAGGGAAAAAGCGCTTCGAACTTGCTTGCTACAAGAACAAATTGCTAGAATACCGATCTGGCGCTGAAAAGGACCTCGACAATGTGCTCCAAGTCCCAACCGTTTTCCTCTCTGTATCGAAGGCCCAGACAGCTCCATCCGCCGAACTCGCAAAGTCTTTTGGCGCAGACACGCCCCGTGATGAAATCCTGCAAGAAATCCTGCGCAAAGGCGAAGTGCAGGTAGGCGAGCGAGAGCGCAAGGACATTCTCGAGCGGGTGGAGAAAGAGGTGCTTGACATCGTATCGGGCAGGCTGGTTGACCCGACTACGAAGCGCGTGTATACCTCTGGCATGATTTCCAAGGCGCTAGACCAGCTGAGCTCGGCCAGTGGGCAGCAGCAGAGTGCAGACCCGAATGGCGCGGGCGAGGAGCAGCCCAAGAAGCCACTCTGGACGGGCGTTTCTTCCAACCGATCTGCGAAAAGTCAAGCGCTCGACGCTATGAAGGCGCTCATTGCCTGGCAACCCATTCCTGTGATGCGCGCTCGGATGCGCTTGCGGGTGACTTGTCCCGTATCGCTTCTCAAGCAGTCCGTCAAGGCTGTGCCCAGTGCGGCATCTGGCAAGGAGAAAGAAGCGCCCTCGGGTGGATCAAAGTCCAACAAGAAGAGCAAAGGTGGCAAGAAGGCTGCCAAGCGAGGAGATGACTCTGATGCCGAGGCCGGCGGTGCGTCTGACGCGGAGTCTACTCCTAAGGCCCCGTCTACCGTCAAGGACAAGATTATGGCCTACATTGAGTCAGTCGAATCTCAAGAAGTGGTTGGTGGGGACGAGTGGGAGGTGGTTGGATTTGCTGAGCCAGGTGCTTTCAAAGGATTGAATGATCTCGTTGGCAATGAGACGCGTGGAAGAGGACGCGTCGAGGTCTTGGATATGTCCGTTCGGCATGAAGATTAAACGCGTCCGGAGCAAGCTTAGATTGACCCTCTTTGAGAGCCTTCTCCACCGCAAACCTGCATACTACACCGCCAAGCATTATGTACATCCATGACGAACCATGCCCCATGACTGATGATCTTGATAGAAAAGCAAATAAAAGTTTCTTGAATTGTTGAATCTATGCTCAATGTTAACCTGGCTGAGAAGATTGTGCTATCTAGAGATTGCGTAGTCTGCATCAGCTGATGCCATGAACAATTGTTTCCAAGCTTTCCAAGGTTGTCGTACATGCGAGATCAATACTCATTTTTTCTGAGATGGAGCGGAGATATTGTGCACACAATGATGCCCAGGTGGTAAGATACGGCAAATTGAAACACTGAATGGCTTTTGAAGAATTACCTGGATGGAAATTTGATGGTTCCAGGTCTGTAGGTATCAGAAAACTTGAACATCATGTAACCTTGGAACGCACCACAGATATAGCTTAGCCATGATACAAATGTAGATAAAAAAACCACCATTCCAACTTCCTAAAAGCAACGCCAAAAGTAAAAAACATACCTGGGTATGGGTATGATAGCTGAGCTATGAAGAAAAAAAGGAAAGAAAAAATAGCACCAACTAACGATCAAGACCTAAAAGGCAAACGGGGTGAGCGCGTCCCAACCCCTCGTTTTTTCCTGATTAGGGAGGAGTCTCAGACGTCCAACCCAAAATCAAAGGCATCACAGCCTGTTACCAACAGAACAACATTCTTGCCTGGTCCAAATTCTTTTGCCAGATCGATGGCTGTACCCACCGCGTGACTCGAGTCCAGCCCAGGCAGAATGCCCTCGTGGTATCGCATTGTTTTGAACCCAGCCAGGGCATCCGCATCTGTAGCGGTCTTAATTTCAATACGGCCACATTTCTTCCAATGAGCCACTTCGGGCCCGACAGTCGAGAGGTTGAGGTCTGGCGAGATTGAATATGAGTCAAGGACTTGCCCGTCCCGATTCTGGAGCATCAAAGTTCGTGCCCCCTGAAGCACGCCTATTTCGCCGCTATTTAGAGCGGCGGCCCTAGTGGCTTCGACGCCAATCAACCGAATGGTAGGGTTCGTGAGGAAAGGCCTGAAAATTCCAACAGCACCGCTCCCGCTACCAACTGCAGTGACGACAGCATCTGGCTGGCAACCGGCCGCCTTATGCATCTGTACCGCAACCTCGTCGCCTAGGAGAGCCTGGAACGTGCGTGTGAGAGTAGGCAGGGGACTTGGCCCCACTGGGCCTCCCATCAGGTAATACGTAGACTCATAATTACAAACCGAATAACGGAGTGCTTCTGTGATTGCGGCGCGTAGGGAACCCATTCCTGAAGGGGTTCGTGCGGTCAGGACCCTAGCTCCCAGTATCTTCATCTTATGGACATCTTCTCCCTGCGCTAGTGCATCAGCTGCGCCTATAATAATGACGCAGCGCATCCCTAAGCGTGCGCATATTGCCGCTGTGAACTTACCATGTTTGGCTGCGGCACAGTCAGTGACTATCTCTGTGAAGCCCATACGGCGGGCTAGTAGTAGCTGACCGATGATGTTCCGTGATTTATGGCTGCCGTATTCGCTCTGATCCTCTCGCTTTAGCCAGATAGTAGCGCCTCCCGCTAAGGATGTGAGCTTGCTTGCGATGTGCAGCGGAGTGGGTTCGGCCCGCTGGTACGTGACATACTCGGACCAGAACGAGGGGTCTGAGACAGTGGCCTCGAAGAATGAGGTCAGATTGTTCAGGAAGTCTATGAGAGACTCTGGTGCAAATCGGCCACCAAATGGGCCGTAGCCGTCAAATTTGATTTGTGGCGGTCTGAGTGTGCCATCTACCTGCAGGATCGGAACATACGGTGTGCCACTACCCAGAGACGGTATAGTGCTAGGCAACTTGGCATGCGCTTCGGATGGTGAGGAGGGGCTCTCACTGGTTGCAGAGCTGCTGGTGGCATTGGACTCTGCATCGGATACGAAAGATGAAGAGTAGGTGCTTGTGGTACCAGTCGATGGAGGAGCTGACCGAGATACACTGTTCTCTCGAGAAAGCGTACTGATCAGGACTTGACGAGGAACGCGAGCATAATAACTTGCCCTACGAATTGATCTCAGGCGAGGTACTCTTTCTGCATTGTTCCCAGTGGAATCAAGGGTCTCAGAGCCCTTGTAAGAAGAAAAGCAAAGAAAGCGCAAAGATTGAAACATTATTCGTGCTTGAGACCCTGGGCGCAGGGGCAGTAGGGAGTGGTTCGAGGAGAATCAAAGGTGCATATAGAAGTATAGAGCCACTTCTTTGACTGCTGATTCTGCTTTAACAGATGCCAGGCGCGATGATATAAGAATATCATTACCTGGGCTGTATGAGGCGACTGCCACGTGGAAACATAGACGGTGAACGAGGTTATACAGCAGGATGCGGATCAAAATCTGACGGGTGTGTGCCTTGGTTAAATAAGATTTGAAGTAGGATTCTGAGCACTATTTCATGAGATTCCTAGTTTATCGTATTCCCGTATCTTGTCTAGTATTTTTCAACTTAGGCCTACTCCCTGGAAAATCTCCAGATCGGCAACAGTAACTCCTACCATGGTCCAATGACCAAGCTTTCCCCTCAGTTGGGCTCGATTCCAGGCGCTAATCCATATGCCCTACTTCAGGATTGCGGTGGCTATTGTTAGTATCTAGATATTCGTGGCCTGCTACTGTATACAGTTCCCAACGTGGAATATGCTCCACAGCAAGTGCAGGGCTTGACATTGCCTTGTTCTGATAGATCGAATTTGCCAAGCAAATCATACTGTGGCATTCGGCATGCGCCATCAAAATCCAACGGCAAGTTTGGCTTCAACGTGCTCACACCCAAGGCCCGCCGCGGCAGACTTGAAACATGGCGGGGCTTCATCAGGCTCCCTCATGCCTAAACATAAATAAACACTCGGCTCAAACTTCCTTAGTATCTATATCTCAATCCAATCGGAGGATTGTATAACCGAAAAATGTGGGCTTTGATTGTTATGCACCAATTGGCGCACTATGAAGAACTGCTTGCACCTCATGGAAGCAAGACCCTCCTATCTGAGATCTTTCTCGAAAGAAACTGTCATTCAGTCTAGCTTAATGCATTCATTTATTGGATGCTTATAGAGCGGAAGGTGTGTCCAGGTGTCTTGCTAAAAATGTCCTTGTAGGACAAATGGACCAGAAGGTCTGCGACTATTGATTGTGTGCATCCATGTGGATTTAAACTCCAGTCAAACCTTTTATCCCAAGGTTAATGAAGGGTATAATGAGCTTCAATAGTGGCTGTGTCTCTCTACTCTGCAATCATTCCAGCGCTCGAATGAGATGGTGCATAGGCACACCGTGCCACCATACTGAGCTAGAACTTTGCCATGACCGGGATCCCCGCCCCCGATTGTCATAGTCGAGATACCAATAGAGCATAGTCCAAAGAAGAAATTGCCCTGCAGCCCTATGTAGTCAATGTGACCCCTTCCCATCTATCAACACCATTGGTACATTCCAGAATCACCTATGCAATAATATGTCCTCCCTCTTCTCCTCATGGAGCCAGGAATTGAGGTAATAAGTTGGGCTATGGGTCTCGGCGCCTATGCAACCAACTGAACGTGGTGGAATAAGCCAAGGGTTTGTCACGAGGGATCAAAGAAGTTCAAATTCCCGAACCAGGGTATACGAGGCCGTCTTGGGAGGCCAAGGCGATGTGGGAACCCTGCTGAAAGGGTCGTTTGGCCCCAGAGGTAAGAGTAGGGGAAGGAAGTGGTTGTTGCATGGGATGTTAGCCTGTCTTTCAGTACAGTGCTCGGACTCTGGTAACCCGTGCTTATTGTCTACTAATCTCTAATGTAGTTGCTTCTGTAACTATGCTAGGTAAGATGTGTAGTGGTGGGTAAAACCAAATAATGTACCAGTTCTCGGAAGAAGCAACACTGAGCGGCAAGACAGAGCAGTTATAGTTGAAATACTACCCTTACGTACCATATCAATGAAGTCAGGATCATTAAATCGATCATTCTGCTCCAATACGTCACTCACTACCATTTCAGCTACGTATACATCCCTGGTATGCATGCAGATGTCGAAAAGCAACCCCCATGAATCCACCCCCTGTCGAGATACAGGGAAACACCAGCTGGGAAATGTATATAGAGCCTATAGTAAGTCACGCCTAGATCCCCGACAAGTCCCCGACCCAAAAAGAATTTCGAGCCCCTGCACCACCTGCATCAGTCTCCACAAGGGAGCCGGACACCAGGATCCCTGCACGAACCCTAGCACCGTGGAGCGGAGAATTTGTGCCAGCCAGCTGCCAGTGCGCAATCACGCATACGAGTCAGGGTTCCTGCGAGGGGGGGGGGGGGGGGGGGGGGGAATTGAGCTCATCAGCCCAGCTTGAAGATAAATGGCCACTCATCCTCTTTCTTGACTTCGACAGTGTACACCCGGTGTTCACATCTCCACGTGGGCTTTGATCTCGGCTGGTCAGAATTAATTGAAACTCGGATTCCGACTCAACATGGGCGATGACGCTGTGTGTGACTATAAAGATGGCGGTAGCACACTGTGGAGATTTAATCTAGGGGTGTTTATTGGCAATTGCATTGCTGATCTGAAATTTATTGTTTGGCTCGCTTATAAGGTTGTGAGGAAGCTTGTTGGGAGTATAGCTTTAATGCTGCAATCGTTCACTTAGTAAGTACCCATCGGTAATAATGCCTTCCAATGTTCGTTCTGATTGTCTTAGGGTCGATTAATCCTACTCAGTACACAATTCCACCCAAGAAAGAAATTCCCACATCCACCGCGCCTTGATGTCAACTATTCTGGAAGGCATCACCAGATACAGGGTAACAAGACATAGGCATACATTATTGCTGGACGGAGACTGATATACCCGGGGACATGACTGGAAGTTATACTTAAGCTTGCTGCCATATGGATGTAGAGCTACATGAGAAGTCCACTTGCTCCTGACCCGATTTGAATGGTTGCATGTGATTCTAGGGTTCTAGAGTTGGATATAACTGGCCATATTATCAATACCATTAAAGTCCTGATCAGGGGAATCCCCTGGATGCCCCTTACGCCACCTCGTAACAAACTCATCTAACCTCACAGGGCTTGTCGTCATAGCACGAAGCCAAGTGCGCATTCCAGCCACTTAAAAAACAATAGACCAGGATATAAGGCCGATCAGGAAGGATCATTGCCTCGTTTGTGCGATGCCCAGACTTAGTGGCGGTCCAGCGGGGCTAGAGGCTTGGCTTAGCGGGGTTGACAAGCACCAAAAAAACAGGCTTCTAGAACTATAGCTTAATCTATTGTTCATTTGGAACTAGTGTAGTTATAGATTGATTTATATTTAGCGACTGGTTTATATCTATTCTAAGATGAACCTTTCTGTCGGGCGATGACACATCGCGTAAAGCAAAAAACTCCGAACGGGTATACGCTCAAATGCAATGCAGGGATAAGGCCTGGGGGACAATAATAGAAGAAGATAAGGCCAGGAACCATTTGAGGTCCTGGACACATAAGTCTTCGGGGGGAAAGAATCACCAGTCTCACAGAGCTGGTACCAATCGTAGTATTATATGACGATACTATGATCGGGAGGATTCGTGCAAAGGTCGTGGATCAGCTTCCATTTGAACCAGAATCGGACACTTGGTCGTATTTCGAGGGGCACCGATCCGAAGCATGAGGACAGGCCAGGACGATCACGGGAGAAAGAGAGAAAAAGACACTCTCCGGGATGTGTAACAAGAATATAGGTAGGTGTACAGATTTATGCGCAGAGCTGCACGGCAGCCAGGGCGCGGGTGAGGTCCTCTGGTGCAAAGGGCATTTGTTTGCCACGGGGCGACTTAGGAGCGGGGGACATGGCGCGCACAATAGGCGAGGAGAACCGGATGGACTCCTTGATTTGAGCGATGGTGTCTTCTGGGATTTCGTAGACCGAAGGCTCCGGGAGAAGAGTCATCATGGAGCCGTTGGTGCTGTCCGAGTTGACAATGGTAGACGATTGGGAACCCGTGTTGACAGGGCGGGGCGAGTTGGTTGAAATGGGGGACACGGGAGAATGGGAGAAGCCTGCGGCGGGGGACGTCAGGACGGGGTTTCGAGGGGTCGATCGGAGAGCTTCCGTGGGCTAATTTAGTACATACCTGGATCGATCGCGACTCCATCATCATCGGGAGAAATATCGCCAGTGTTGTCGGAGTCAAATGGACCAATGCCATACGTGGCGCAAGGGGAAATAGGCAAGTCGAGCGAACGGGAGCGTTCCACCATGGCACGGTCGAAGGACCAAGCGGCTAAACGCTTTTGGTGTTCCTTATCGAACGGGCCTCGAAATTTGGAGGGGGGAACCTCATGTCGACGATAATATTCAATCTTGGGTTTTCCATTCAGTTGACTGGTGCTGCTGGATGAGCGGTGGAACACGCGCTTGACCCTTTCACGGAAAGTCATGATGGCAAGAAGAAAAGAGAATGGCCTCACAGCAGACCAATCCCGGATTGGGAACGGACGCGGAAGTGCAAGCACGTAGTGGAGTAACGGTCTAGAAACTGTATGACCATTCTCTGCACAGAGTACTTGAGGAAGGAGAGGGTTATGAAAAGGGAATTGAGTAGAAAAAGAGAAAGGACGAAGACAAAAGGAGAATGGGGGGGGCAAATATGAGGGAATTGGGGGTTGTAGACCGAAAGTGGATTCAAGATAAGCCAAACCGTGGGAACGAATCCGAGCCACATCCGGTGTATTGTTGCGTTGACGGAGCACTTACTCCGGACATGACCCCAGTGCTACAGTACTCCAGTTTCCAACTTATCCTCTCTTTCGTCTGTCATTGGTGTAATGCGATATCCACTGTCTGTGCGAGAACAACTGATACACTTGCACACCGGGGACGCTATTATAGCCCCAGTAGGAACCACTAAACGCCGATTGCGTGGAGCCCTTGGAAGAGGGGCGGATTGCAGTAGCGTGTAGTCATAAATATGACCAACTGTACGGACGGGATTCGGAATATGTAGGATAAATTGTAATTCATGAACGAATACTACCTTCCAAGGTCTTAGGCCTGGTAAGGCTCACTGACACTCTCATGAACCACGGACCGTCTCCAGCCCCGATCCAGTGTGCCTGGGGGGTTGAGAAACTTTACGAATATGCAGCGAAGGCTTCCAGAAGACGCGGAGCAAGCGGCGTCCGATCGGGGCGAAACGCCCACTTACATCATGGAAGTATCAGCAGCAAGTTCATTGGCCTCGTATTTTCGTTGCGTAAAAGCAGAACCCGGTTTTGCCCCTACAGTGACGCCTATCTACTGTACAGTCTCACACCGCCCATCGTTTTGCCACCGCCTACCTCATATGCATACATACTCATGCCGGCATGTATCAATATGACGCCACGATTTGACGAATTGTTCTGTTGTGCCGAGCTACTCCGAGTATGTATGCTCATCATGTAATTGTTGAGACTAGATAGGAATTGCTTGTATTCGAGTTCGGTAACTTTGGCAGAGAATCGGCAGAAAAGCTTTCGGGTTGTCGCGGGTCCCCTAAGGACCCACTCGGCAACTCTGTGCCGAGTGTTTAGGTAATGGCGAGAGGACGGTTTTATCTTGGCTTTGGCTCATATGGCACAAACAAGAATCTACTTCAACAAGGCCGGCTGGCCCAATGGCAAGGCGCTTGACTACGAATCAAGAGATTGCAGGTTCGACCCCTGCGTCGGTCAATCTTTTTGCTTTTTTCCTTTTTTTTCTTTTCCTACCTTTTTCTTTCTTGTCATGATTATATATATTTATTCCTTAGCATGATATACATACAGTATTTTTGTCTGTTCTTTCTGTTGCACCTTGAGTATCATGTAAAATTTCTCGGAAAAAGCCCGGGTCCTGCTACATAGCCCACGTCGTGGGTCCTGGCAGTGCACATTCACCTCTGATCCTTGGGTGCTTTTGATTAAAGAATACTATTTTTGTCTGATTATTTTTGTACTATTATGACATACTGTCCTCTACCATTGTTTATTATTCAGAGGATTCAGCCAATGATGTCATTTAACCCAGCCCGTCCCAAGAATGTCCCCCATGAAGAACATACCAGCAGTAGAGGCCGATACACCGTACCCAGGGGAAAGCAATACAGATGTATCAGGGGTGTGTAAGGACGTTCTAGGGAGTCTCCTGTATACTGCCCTGCACTGGCTTAACGCGGAGCCCCAGATTGCCGTTATCCCTAGTGTCAGCACTCGCAGCAGCCCTATTACCCGATTCAGCCTTAGGGCTGCACTATGGCCCGAGCGCGCTGCAGGAGGCACACGACTGAAGGCGGAACTATGAAAGGGAGGCATGTATGCCATCGCTTGCAGGCCTTCCTTTGTGACAGTGCATCAAGTGCAGTAGATCTAGTCAAAGATGCCGATACAGTGCAAACACATGACGTTCGCGGCCAGGTAGACAATAGATCTAGTAAACACAGCCAATAGCAAAAAGATTCATTGTATTTCCAGGCACAAAAACGGGCCAGAAAACTGAAAGAAGCCAATTGTCCTTAAAGAAGTCCACGTAATTAGCAATTGCGATCATCTCGAAATCCAATTTCCTGCGTTCCAGAAACTCTCAACAGTGGAAGAACCACGGATAGGGAGCTGCATACCATCCCTTACTTGGCCCACTCCGAAACACTTCTTCCTTTCACCATCTCCTCTTCAACTACCAATTCTCTAAAGTAAGTCTGCATACCCTGCACCTGTCAAGTGTCAGTGTCAGCCATTGCGATCAACTATCAATTGCGACCAAGTCAGCACCCCCAGCGCATTGTGTCGTCATAGTGGTACCAACGTGGCAATATTGACCATTTGTCGCAGTACCCAAATTCACGAACAATCATCACCATGGCCAAAAAAGGCGGCAAGAAGGGAAAGAAGGGTGGCGCTAAGGCCACTACTGCCGCTGCTGTCGACAAGGTCACCGACAAAGTCGAGAATGTTGTGTAAGTTGGCCTTGGAAGAATTTTTGAGTGGTCGCGTGTGCGACGGACACCAAAAATTGCGCAGCGCTGACGACAATTTTCCATAGAAATCCCACCGACGAGACCACAAACGACGAGTCCAAGGCTGAGTCCATCAACAAGACAGAAGCGCCTGTTGAGTCGACCACCGAGGCTGCCGTTGCGCCTGCTGTCACTGAGTCCAAGGCGGATACTGAGACCGAGAAGAAGGTCGAGGAGGCCAAGGACACCGTTCAGGAGCCCGAAGCAGTTGCGCCGGTGACAGAAGCCAAGAAGGATGAGAGCACAGTGCAAGATGTTGTTGATAAGGTAGAGGCCTCCAAGGCCGGCCAAGTCAGCTCCTTGGATAACGGCGAGGCACAGGCCAACAGTAAGAGCTACCATCAAGTGAATTAGTGTTTCAAAAGCGCCTGTACTGACCTCAAATTGCAGGTGTGCTCCCGGAGAGCACTGTGAAGGAGACCAGCCTCGGCGCAGAGACCTACCCCTCTACCACCGAGACCTCCGCCGAGGAGTCTGCCATTCCCGCCGTCGCAACTGGTGTCGCCGAGCCCACCTCGATCCCCGAGCGTCCCAAGACCGCCGAGTCAACTAAAGCCCCTGCCCCTGCCCCAGTCACAGCAGAGCCAGCCACGGCCCCTGCCCCTACTATAGCTGCCGAGCCCGTGGTCACCTCGAGCGATACCGCCGAGGCGATACACACCAAGCGTCCATACGAGAAGCCTATCTTCTCCAATGACGAGGTGAAGCCCCCCAAGATGGCCCGGACTGAGGAGGAGGCCGCCGCCGCTGACAAGGAGAAGGCTTTGGCCGGTGCTGGCCCTGCTTCGACCGCTGCGTACACCGCTCCTGAGCCTGTGCCTGCTACAGTCCCTGCCCCTACTGCCCCTACTGCCCCTACTGCCCCTGCCGCCGAGGCCCCTAAGAAGGTCGAGAGCGCCAGCAAGGCGAACCCCGATGCCGTTGCCGCTGCCAATGCCGCTATCAACACCTCCAAGGCCGACAAGAGCGCATCCGCCGCCCCTGCCGAGTCCGAGCTGAAGAAGCCCGAGGCTGCCATGAAGCGCGGACAAGAGCCCGAGGCACCCCAGACAGAGACTGCGCAGGAACAACCTGCCAAGGAGACCAAGGCCGATGAGCCCAAGACCTCTGAGCACACAGCAGAGCAGGCGGCCGAGAAGAAGAAGGGCGGGTTCTTCGCGCGTTTGAAGCGGATGTTCAAGTGAGAGGTTCCCCCTTTGCTTTTTTTGCTGTACGATATGCGTGACGCGTGACGTGTTTGCTGTTGTCGGACGAGATGAAGGAAACGGAATCCATGGATGGGAACTTGGAACTGGAGGGTGTTTTCTTTATGTTTTGCCGGGTTTTTGATGATACACCAACCGAAATTTTATATATTATAGTGCTTATTGACTGAATTTTCCTCTGGGGGGTTTGTCCTTTTCTAAATCTGTGTCCTTTTTCTTTCTCGTGAGTTGTACTTCACCGCTAGTTGGGTCAATGCGTAGCCTTGGCCCGCTGGCGGTGGGTAATGCAGGTTAGTGTTTTTGCTGGGGCCATTGGTGATCATCTCGTCATTACTATGATTTATGGAAATCTGGGTCTTGAGTGGAGCTGATGACGAGGTTGGAAGTCCAAGATAGGGTAATGAGAGTCATTCCATCGCGGTGGATCGAAAATCATTACGCCATACACTAGGCATTATAGATGACATTATAGGCTATCTAACGATCAATCGGTGGCCTCAATTGCTCTTAGAAAAAAAGTTGGACGGAATAGGAGGGAATTTGTAGTCGACCACAGTGGGGCTTATAGTGGCATCCTTCTCTGGGCCTCGGCCAACTTGCCATTAGTAGTATCAGAGAGTTTAGATGCCCAAGCTCTACCCAGGGGTCATTGATGCAAGGGAGTCGACCTGGGCAGACCGTGATTACCTATATCGATTGTTAAAAGGCGTCATCCCACCCTCTGGTATCTATCATCTGCCACGCTAGGTGTCGATCCGTCGGTCCAGAGCCAAGTGCTCGGCAAACGTCCCGAAGATCATATCAAAACATCAAGTCTCCATGCCCTGGGAGATATATGCAACCATACCATCGTAGTATGAAGTGCTAATGTGCTCAAAAGCCTGGAGCGCTGAACACCTTTTCAATCTCCAGCCAGTCCATATGGTCCACACCCGTCAACGGGAAGATCGGACTATGAAAGCTTGAGTAGATACCTTCCGCCTCGCCTGTCAGGTCCAGTCCCAAATCTACCTCCATATCGAATAATGTATCTGGAGCTCCCGGCTGAGACCAAGATTCAAGTAACCGGCCCTCATCCAGACGACACTGACCGGAGTCTTGAACCATATAACTTGAAGAGGCTAGTGGGTACTCTAAGGGACTCCTCCTCAAATCTTTTCTTGAGGCAGTGTTGAGCGCTTGATCCCTTGATGGATCTACCTGAGAGGTTTGTGTCTCAGGTGGGGCTCCATTGAAAATGTAATGTGGCCAAACGTGAGAACAAGACAGGGAGATATCCTGGAACCTTTGTTCAGCAGCAGAATTTCCAGACTGAGAGAGGAATTTGAGGACGTGGAATGCTTGGTCTAGAGCTGGTGGTGGCTGATCTTTAGAGTTGTCTAACACCCCAGCCATTACCAGGACAAAGGCCGCAGAGAAAGTTGCATCCAGATCAAAGAATCCATAACGTGCTGCAAAGGAGTCAGCACTAATTGATTGAGAGTTAGTCATTCGTTGGTGAACAAGCTCACTTACGGATTGTTCGTTGTTGCTGAAGGCTGTATAAAATTGCTAGGCTTCGCATTGAAGCTTCGTGGCAGGTATCGCAGAGTCTGGCTAGTATCTCCGGAACTGGCTCCGGGGGTAGAGACTTCTGCTGCCTTTGGACTTCTAAACGGACTCTCCTCAATAGAATTGGTCGAGTGCAAAGTATAATGGCCTTTCCAACTGTCAGACATAGCGAAGGAAGAGAAAATAAAGAGCATACCTGAAACAACATTAGGAAGAGGGACGACCCTGTGCGTGTCACTCTCTCTAGTGGTCGAGTAAAGTCCATGGCCAAAGATGGAGGGAAAGATTGGCCGATACCATAAAGTTCCTGGAGAATGGTCTGAATTTTTCTCACTAGCTCGATCTGAGTGATAGAGGCACTGCCATATAAAGCTGGTAAAAGAATTAGAAGATGAAATGGTAACTAGTCAGGCAACTCACAAGACATGATTTCATCTGTAATGCGTGCAATGCGCACATTTATAGTGATCGCAACTGGTGATTGGAAGCCGACAGCATGCCGAGGGTACCCTGCTCTCAGCTGTCGCTCATCGGCTCCTGCTGCCAGTCCGAGACCCGACGAGAGGCGTCTATGTTTATCAGCAAGGATGCCAAGGAATAAGTATGATCAGGGGAAATAGATACCTATCCAGCATGTAGACAGTCCACCACAACCTAACCCGATGGGCACACTGAGACGGTAGGCGACTCTGTTCATTCTCCGGTAGGTTACAGCCGAGGGCAATAGCTAATCTCAGAGCAAGACCAATCTGATCCGTATCAGTATTTAATACCGGAAAAAAGAGAAACGGACATACATAAATGTAAGCGTCATGCTTTCGATCACACCACTGAAGATAAGTTGCAACCAGTGTTAGTATTTCCACAACAATCACTCCTTCACTCCCAAAGTTATGCAGTGGGGGAAGACGTTTCAGTGCTTCTGAAAAAAGCTCAGACCCCGGTGGTTGAGATGTTGGCTGCTCAACATCCATTAGCTTCGCCATTGCCATGACGAGAAGATACTCCGTGTACCATATCGTCTGTTTTTGTTGCTCCCGAGACTCTGCAGTCTGAAAAAGCAGCCCCATCTGATCGGAAAACGAGCGAGAGTCAAAGAAGTGTTGGCTCACTCCTAGATAGTAAAGGAATTGATCCAACAAATGTTGGGACTCCTCCAGCGATGGAATAGAAGGTTCATCAACATTGTCAACAAGTCCCCGAACTGATATCCACCCCACTGGCCCAATCGGCCCATGAGTATTGTGATATAGTCCACTCATTGGGGAGACATATGCTTTGGATCTGTGGAGCAGAGATCTCACTTGAGATTCAAACGCAGGGCCTGACGTCCGATCCGTTGCTTTATGTGCAGTCAGTCAATCTGCTAAACTGGGCATATGGAAGCCACATTTACCTGGGCTGATTCCATCAACACTTTCATCAAATAGCAGCGCCTCCGGTGGTTGGTCCCTTTGCAGATAGTTGCCTGGCGTGGCAGGGTTGCCGGGCGTTACAGCATCGTGCTGCCGCGAGGATCCGCTCGGAATCGTATCCGGGGCTCTCGGCGACGATAGTGATGGGCCTAAATGGTTATAAGCACGGTGTATGATATTAATAAAAGTGCGCAGTTAACCTTCAGCCCCAGATGCAAGCCGCTCCTCGTATATTCGAATTTTCTCCAAGAGCTGTTTCACTTCGGCCTCGGAGTATTTTCTACGGCCAGTGGTGCCGAATATGCATTGCAAGTTATGCTTAACACATGCGCGACAAGGCTTTTCGCCGGTACACTTGACCTTTCTTTTACGGCAGGTCTCACATCTTCCTAGGTTAACCCGAGGTCAGCCACCTAAATAACACGCTAGAAATGCAGAGATGCCAAAGCATGAACATACGCGTTTGCCGATCGAGGAGTCGAGGGCGCCATGCTATATTTGCTTTTTAAAAAGCACGTATTGATTCTTCGCTTCACCCAAGTTTGACGAGTTATGCTGGGGCTTCGGAAGGTTGAACCGAGCTGGTGGTCTTGGTGGGGTCAAGCGGGTGGCATGCCGTAGTGCTTAAAGAAACCCACGACAAATGCCAATCCTGTTACTCTGATTGGAATGGGCTGGGCAACAGAATACATAACACGAGTGAAACGACAATTAAGGTGAATAAGCCAGATAGATGATATAGTGAAATGCACCTTGAAAGATGTGAAAGGATATTGTAAGGTTACTTGTAGAGCTTCAATAACGGCCAATCAAGTCATGTGACCTGTTTGGAACTCGATATTGGAAGATTCAGAGCCCATTTACGCCTTGTAATCTGCCATGTTAAACTGGTGCATATTCTCAAGAGTCTGTAAAGCCAAGTACTTTGTAATGCAGCTACAAAACTTCTCATGAACACCAACACGTATCGGCTGCAGCTTCTCGGTGTGAGTAGCCGAGGCGTCGGACAATCCAGCCGAATTGAGCAAAGGATAGAGAAGAACTTGGCCACTCATTAAGCGACTGACTTATTCATACACTACTCCAGACCTGAAATGCATCAATTTCACAGGGCCGATAGTCATCATTTGATCGCTTACTTTCCCGACAAGACAAGGCATTATCTGCAGAGCAAGGATGCGGAATAGAGTCCACATTGCTGTTCTCGAAACAGACATACCCTCTCCGGCCGTGTATGCTAAACGAGGTCTCTACAATACACAGTTCCGCAAGCTTCTCAGTGCAGCCGCACACCGTCTAAATCGAAATCCGCAAAACCTCAAACATGGTCCAATCGATATTCTAGTGACGGCATTTGATGTTGTTGGGGGATCTTTCCCTGATCTTCATGATTTGAGCGCTGAATCGAGTACCGCCAATGGCACATGTTCAATTGATGCTATACTCGTCACCGGTGCTGTAGCCGCCGCATACGACGATCTTCACTGGATTCCTGCACTCGAATCATTCATACAAACAGTACACATCAAATACCCACTTGTCAAGATTTTTGGTTCATGTTTCGGCCATCAGCTCATAGGTCAAGCGTTGCTTGAAAAAAGTGAGTTGTCTCATATCAAAAAATGGCCTACCAAATTCTCAGTTCAGGCGCAATCAAGCCACGAGATAGGTGTGCAATCAATAACTCTGAATCGGGATTTCGCTTGCAGGTTCTCGCCCTTGGCTAGCTTTAAGCAGATGGAACCATTCAGACTTCAGCTTATTCATGGTGATGTTGTGGCTCCTTCCACAACTCCCTTCACTGAGCGCGATAGAATGAATGCGTCTCTTCCGGCACCATGGATCAATGTTGGCAGCAGCGAGAAATGTCTTATACAAGGCCTTTATTACCCGGGACGTGTGCTCACTCTTCAAGGCCATTTCGAGTACGACGCATTTGCGGCGGCGGAATTGTGTTTGCATTTTAGCCAAAAATTCTCTTGGCCGTCTGATCTCCTGTCTTCCCATTTGAACGCCATTTGGCGCGGAAATAGAGCAGAGAATGATGATGGAGATGACTCCAAAGTCGCGACAGAGGCAGTCCTCTTGTTTTTTGCCGGCGAAGATTGAAATTTGGGAAATGTGTGAGACCCGTCTTTGTATCAGAAACTGCAGTCTGATCTTCCCATCGATATGACGGCAGCTATGTAAATCTACGAAAGGTGCAGAAAATAGTAAGTTATGACATATTGATCTACTATTCACTGGAATCCATGCTGACTCCCTAGGAAGGAACTCTTTATTGAGGTTGAATATGACAAGGGTCATATAGAGGATCGACGGACAGCCAGGTTGACTTTTTGAAAACGATCCGTCCATCTTTGAGGATAGCTACAAGATTATCTTGGATGTGATCCAAAATGGTGATATCTTCCAGCGGATTAGATTTCAAGACCAGCAGATCAGCAATACTCCCTTTCTTGATGCATCCAAGTTGACCCTCCATCCCCAAATACTTCGCAGCATTGATAGTAGCCGACTGCAAAATATCCTTTGCACTTAGGACACCCGATCGGATGGAGAATTCTTCATTTTGGAGCGAGTGCAAGCCAGCCAGGAGGTCCGATCCGTAGCAAATCGTTGCCCCAGCCTTACGCAAAATCGACAGTGCATTCAGGCCGCTAGCTAGCACTTGACGGTTTTTGATCTGATTGACATCATCCAAGAACTTATCGAATGGAGGTCGTGACATGCCGTAGTAAGTGACTAAAGTCGGAGTGAATATCACACCCAATTTCGTGCAATAGGCAGCCGTTTCCTCATCAATGAAGTTTCCATGTTCAATGCCTCGGACCCCATTATCCACAGCATGACGAATAGCCTCAATGCTGTATGCATGGGCTGTGACATAAGTCTTGGACTGCTTGGCAGTCGTCGCGATTGCACGGATTTCTTCTGCAGTGAACTGAACCATATCAAGGGCATCAGACGGTGATGCAACACCGCCTCCACACATGATCTTGATAAAGTCGGCGCCCTGTCTAAGCTCATCTCGTGCCGCGCTCAAACACTCAGGCACGCCATTACACACCCGGGATAAGTTTACCGAGTGTCCACCGCAGCATTTGTACTCATCGCCCTGGTAATTGGCTCGGGAATCCCCATGCCCGCCAGTTTGCGACAGGGCTTTACCTGCTATGAAAAGTCTCGGTCCCATGATCAAGCCTTCCGATATCGCTTCACGGAGAGCATAATCGGCACCCCCTGTATCACGAGCGGTAGTGAATCCTCGAAGTAGCATCTCGCGTGCAACAAATGATGTGCGGTATGCAATACTGTTGGCACTCGCGGCAAAAATTTCTTTAAGAGAGGACGAGCCAGGCGTTGCAGTAAGATGCACATGGCAGTCAATCAAGCCAGGGCAGATATACTGACCCATCAGATCCACCGTATTGGGTCCGGTGGATGGCTTCGCTGCGTCCCCTGTGGTCACACCAAAGATACGACCATTTTTGATGTGTACTGTGGAATTTGAAATGACGATGCCGGCTTCGACGTCCACGACATTCGCATTGTAGAAGATGATTTCTGGGGCTGCTGTCTGCGGCAGCCATGGCTTGCTGGTCTTGCTCATTGTGTTTGGTGAGATTGTGGAGCTGTGCAGTGGAAACAATGGATAATTCCACCTTTCCAAGGGCATGAATAAGAGTTAATTATGAGCACGGGAAAGGATTGAGGCAGGTTTGGTCCTTCGATAGCTGTGAATCGTCAGCTCTGTCAATGGACGGCGAGAATACCGTAAATTGCGGTTACATCCGCCAATGTCGAGCGGGGAAAGGCCTCCAGGGATCTGATCACCCGAAGTCCACCATAACTTATCGATTGGCAAATATAGTGCACGGCAGTGCACTACGTGCGGGGATTTGATAGAGATAAGGTTCGGAGACCTGGCCCGAGCCCCTGATTCGACCACATCAAGCCCTTCGACAGCAACCACGGAATTGGTTAAGTGTCAAAACCGATCGCCAATGGATCTTTCAATGCCATCATGAGATTGGGGAAGCCCACATGCGACACACACCGTTGTAGAAACGATGCATACCGATTACCGTGGAAGGGCAGTCGTAGCTAAAATAACGTGGGAATGAAAGAGTTTGACTACACCGTCACACTAGCTAATAATCCAGCAGATGAATTGTGATCCATTTTCACGCTCATTGAAGTAAAATAGCAGACATCTGACAGATCTTCAAAACAGATCCTGTGTGTCCTCAGCAAGCGCCAAAAGAGTCGACGCCAAACTCTGCGAGATTTTCCAATGGCTGATCCGTTGCAAGAGATCAATGATCCTAAACAAAGACCCAATCGCCAATTTAGTCGGCTGCAAACCACCCATCTGTTCCAAAAGCGGCCCAAGGTCATCAACACCCTGTAGTCTCAGCTCGCTGAATTGAAAATTGTCTCCTGCGACCAGAGTCACTGGGTTTTGGTCTGCTCTGAAGGACATAAAGCACGACCAGACCAGACCACAATAATACAAGCACATTGGAACATGGAATGCCGGCTCTGCACCCGCGGGGAGAGACTCGAAACTTTTCTGAATGAGCATAGCATGTAGAAGACATCGTTTCGCATCCATAGAGCGGACCCAGTCTCGTATGTAGGGAAGATGGGTCTGGGCAACGTCGTAACCTTCTCGACCCAGAACGCATTCTAGAGCGTTGAGATCGACATGAAGCATTATGAAAACCGAGTGCCAGAGCATCATAAGACAGGACCAGCTCGGTCTTCCGGCCATGGTGGGCTGGTAATTGGTGTACCAGGTTATGAGAAGGTGGTGGGATCTGGAGGTTCGCGACGATGCTGAAGGATCAATTCCCGATTCTTGTTCTCGCTCTTCACTTGCTAGTGCACTGATGCATTCTAGCAAAGCGCATAGTTCAAAGTCTCCCGTTGGGTTAGCCTGGGGGATGCGATTGTAGAATCGGTTCGGGATCGTTGTTGGGGATGGACCAGGGAATTCCGTGGGAGACTTTCGTGCTCGAGTTTCTGACATTAATACTTTCCAGTGGTTAGCACTAGATGCCATGAACATATCCTCAGAGGATAGACGAGGGAGGCGTTCAGGCGAGCTTCGTAGAATAGGTTCGTGCTGATTAAGTATGGCTAGCTCGGCGTTATGAATGGTCAAGGCCAGAGCAATCCTTGGTATCCTATTAGCCTCGCTTTTTCCACATCTATCTCGGATTTATATACCTCTTTTTAACCTCCAGTTGAATCCAGTCTAGCCACATGTCCTCAAGAGCCTGACCATTGACATCGGTAGGGTTGTATTCCAAACGCGGTAAGTTGAAAATTCTCATTTTCCGTGCCCACTGAAGCTTGGTAAGTATGATGGATTTGTATACCAGAAGCTATCAACTCACTCCAATTATAGTGCCGTGGAATACGTCAATCCCCGCGAGATGCTTTGGTCTCTGTCAAGAGGCGAGTTAGTCTCGTAATTCTCATCCACGAATGTCGGATATATTGTACCCCAAGCAGAAGAGCAAACGTCTGCCCCAGAATAACCGCTTGCAGAGCCACTAAAGAATAGCCTCCTGATTTTGCTACATATGTTTCCCACTATTTCGGTCAGTAGGTCGAACTAACTATTGCCAGCTTTAGTCATACCGAAGAGAGAATAGCTTTGTTCAGCCTTTCAAACATGCTGATACCGTGAGATATTGCACGCGGTGACCCTACTACTAGGCTTCCTGCGGAACATATGGAAAGAAGAAGGATCGAATTTTGGGTCCCGGGTCGAAATGTGGGCACGTGCACAATAGGGAATAAAGGGTGAAACTTGGAGAAGTATGCTTGGATACACAAGTCCTTAATAAGTGTTAGTATGAAAAGAGATGTGTCAAGAGCGCAACCATACAAGAAAAGGGGTTGATGGTAAAATTCCATGCTGTACGCGTGGTTGGAGACGCTCTGCGAGTCGTTTTCGATAAGACTCATCAATGATACTGTTCTCCGGTGGTCCTGGAGTCACTTGACCCGAGCAGAGTTCAGAGAAGGTATGCCATTTCTCCTGAATTAAATTGGTATGTCGCTTAGTAGAGTCTGCGACAAGATTGGGAGGTGGTTGAAGCCGACTCGTGTCTAAGTCGGGCATGGCGTCCGGTGGTGGATAGTCTGATGTTGCGCATAGTAAGGATAAATTGACCGCATCCAGATCAAAGTTCTCTCCTGTGAGTAAAGTATCCCACTCCCTATTGTCACGTAGATAATCCCACACCGGGGGTGGAAGGGGAGAGGTCTGATCCTTCCAAACCTCCCCATCAAGGAAAAGCGAGGTTAAGGGGCTCACATGGTTAGGATAAGTGGTGTTGTTCCCAACTGATATGTTTGGAGTTTGTTTGTCCACCGGCGCGCTATTTGGTGGAGACATGATAGATATTATACCACCGGTCATTGACCCAGGATCCGACCCGAGCGGAACTGACGAGTGGTCCACAGCGATGGAAGCAGCAGGCATGATTCTGGATGCAATATCTGCCTCATGATCGTCCACAGACGTAGGGTCCATTCCAGCTGAGTCAAGCCTCTCATTGCTTGAATGGGATCGTGCATGGCGCAAAAGAGTATCCCTGGAAAATTTAGAACCGACTGTGAATGTATTCATGGAAAACTTACTGCCGAGCAAAGGCTTTCTGGCAGACAGAGCAGCTAAAAGGTTTTTCTTTTGTATGGGATCTCATATGGCGCGCTAAATGTTCCCATTTCTTGAAATCGTTCCCGCAGATAGTACAGACGCGTTGCTCCTTGGATGTCTTGCGCCGGCGATGGAGCTTCCTGTCACCAAGAGGCGGCTGGCTAGGTGTGGACATATTGCCAAGACAAATTCGGAAACATAAGATTCAGTCTTCAAGACATCATGGTTAATTTCAGATTTCAAAGATATACAGAAAGGTGTGACGAAACTGGAATATTTTTACCCCGGAATCCGGACGCTTCATGCTTCCCCCGCTCCCCGGGTGGCGATCTACAATAACCGACAAAAGTCTGCTAGGGACTGGACCAAACTTCAGCCCAGCGCATTCACAAGTGGATATTTGGGTTCCGTATTCAGAGAAGTATTCCATGCACCCAAGAATGGGAAATGTTGGGAAAATGTGACGAATGTGACGAGTGTGGGATCTATCATGCGGGGCTTAATCCCCCTCCATATCCGAACAGCCGAACACGCGAAACTCAATAGTAAACCATCCGGTTTCTGGTGGCAGCAACCCCATCAATTTCCACTTCCACAATATCCCCATTCTTCAAGAATTCTTTCCGGAAGAATCCCACACCCGAAGGAGTTCCCGTCATGATGAGCGTTCCTTTGCGAAGAGTTGTTCCTCGGGAGAGGTGGCTGATGATCTGGCGAACCGTATAGATCATGTCTCCTGTACTAGTCTCTTGCTTGATGACACCGTTGACCTTCGTTCTCATTTGCAAGGCCTGAGGATCCAGAATCTCCTGTGCCGAAACAATGGTGTGCCCGATCGGCGCGAACTTATCGAAGGATTTCGCGTAGCAGAATTGCCCGCCAGAAACCTCGGGAAGCTGGAAGTTTCTGGCAGAAACATCGTTGCCAGCAGTATAGCCTAGAACATAGTCAAGCGCATCCTCTTCCGATACATTCTTTGCATCTTTGCCGACTACCACGGTCAGCTCTCCCTCGAAGTCGAGTAGTTCCGCGGCGTCAGGATGAATTGGAATATCTTCAAAGGCATGAGCAAGACTGTCCGCCGGCTTCATAAAGACACTAGGGTATTTCGGTACGGGTAACTGTTCAAGTCAGATATTATGTATTGTATATTATTGAACCGACTCACATTCGCTTCTGTTGCATGTTGCCTGTAGTTCAGTCCGATGCAGATTACGAGTGGTGTGCTTTCGATCGGACATAAGAGCTAGAAAGCGTCAGCATAAACGTTTTTAGAGACTGTGTTCACCCATCTAGACATACTGTCTGTGTCTCATGGATTTCCTCCGTGGCCTCCAAATTGGTAAATGGACTTCCTTTCAATTTGCGAACGGTATAGTTGTTCCCAACAGCCCCGATCAAGTCCCCGTAGTGAGTGTCGGCACCAGCGGTGAAGCGCACGAGTTTTTTGAAAGTAGCCATAATGAACTCAGTGAATAAAGTCTTAAGCATGAGGGTCGAAGCTCGCTTTTGCATATAATTTATACTATGTTCATGGCGGGGAAGAAAGGATAGCAAGTCTGGGTGTCGAATGTGGGATCAATCTGATCCCCACCCCATGCCTGTCGCGGAGATCTCATTCTCTCATTGTCAGGCCCCTCAACCAGACCTAAGGTCTCCACAATGGAAAGATAGGAAACCTAGTATATATTGTCCAGACGAGCGTTAGTTGTTATTAACATCATTTCTCCTCTTCGTCCATTCACTTGTATAACAACCTCAAAATGTCAACGGATAAGATCCCACCCAACCGCGGGGCCTCTGTGCCTGACGTGGTTGCTGTCGGTGAATCGAATGTCTCCCAGGCAGAATGGCTTGCGAAGCAACAGATCGACACCAAAGAGCGTGTCAATCTGAAGAAGCTGTCTCATATGCGGTACCAACATCCTGACCTGGAGGAAATTCAGGTATTCATGCTTGGTATTTCTCTCGGATCTGAAGATTTGACAAAGTAAACATCTAACATGAGAAGATTTTGGGATGGAAGTTGCGAAAAAGACCGAAGAAGAAATCTGGTTTAGGGGATATGGACCTGATCAATACGTATACTATGCCCGCAAAGGACCCAAAAAGTTCCTCGGTGGTGTTTTCGAGGCCCAGAGCAAAGAAGACTTTGACAGGTGAAATCACATCGTCCTCTTCGAATACAATCGTATTCGAAGGCTAACTATTGTACAGAGCGGCAAGCCTCCCCACAGCAAGTGCAGTGGAAGCATTGAGCCAAGCGCCGGGTGGTGGATATTTGGTGACCCTGACCGACCCAGAAGGATTCCCAGTGAATGTTGTCTTCGGTCAGGAGCCGACGAACATCGAGGTTTCCCATCCTGAAAGGCTCACCTTGAATTTCCCCGGCGAGAAGCCAAGACGGCGTGAATTCAATCGTTTCGAGCCAGGCCCAGCAGCTGTTCACAAGGTATGATCGATATTTTCCGCCTTTCTTTCATTTACTAAACATGGCCACAGCTGGGTCACTTTGGATACGCGACACAGCAACTCCAATCGCAGCTGGAATTCTATACGTCGACCTTCAACATAGTCCCAACGGATCTGCTGTACATCGAAATGGAAGGCCAAAAAGTTCTCGTGACTATGTTCGCCCACCTTGATCTCGGAGAGATCCATACTGACCACCATTCGTTTTTCCTGAGCTCTAATCCCAAGGCCGCTCATGTTCATCACTGCTCATTTGAAGTCAACGACTATGATACTCAGCAGCTGGGGCATCAATGGCTTGCCAAGAAAGGCTACGAGTCTGTATGGGGGGTGGGACGGCACATTCTGGGGTCGCAGATCTTTGACTATTGGTGGGATACCACGGGGAACATGGTCGAGCACTATGCCGATGGCGATTTGGTTAACAAGAACACGCCTATTGGATGTATTCAAGCTGGAAGTGAATCTCTGGCTGTGTGGGGTCCGGAGGTTCCTGCTTCATTTTTGCAGTAAATCAATTGTATATCGCTCAACAATCAATCTCACTCTTTAACTTGTCTGAATCACAGATTATCGTATAATATAAAACTCATGAACGAGATGGCGAAGCACTCAACATTAGCTTACTGTCACGTGAAAAGATATCCAGGCTGTACTGATTCTAAGCCTTGAGCTCTGTAGCTTCATCCCTCAGGCAGGTATCTCGGTCTGCCTGCTTTCGTAAAATGCCCAAATCTTCTCATTTACTAATGCGTCTCATCCACACAGCATCCGCCCTGGACGTCAAGGGAAATCACCAACGATGAAGTCCCAGAATCCAAATACGATATCCTTCCTCACCGCTAGCGCGATCTGCCTTTCTCCAGCCCTTTACGAACAGATACTGCAATGCTACTACTTGTCAGAACCAAGCTCTCATACGTACTGAAAGAAGAGGATCAATTTGTCTAGAGAGACAGCACTTTGATATGATTTATTTCACACAAGGGACATTTCCCAAAGGGATATTCACTGATGACAAAGAACAAGGTATGAACTTGAAGAGACCATCGCGGGGACAAGAGCGGTAAGGAGTGGGGACTCGGACATACTCAGACTTGCGGATAGGTTGATTACATGTATACGTGTCATGGAGGCTAGGGGGTTAGTTCCTGTACAGCCTGCAAGGGTATAGTGGAATACCTTCGCGTAAAAGACCCCACAACTCTATTTTGTCACTTGTGGGAACCGTAATATAATGACACTCGCTATACGGATTTGGCCTCACACTTTGTTCCCGCATGTTGTTGGCCCCGCAATCTTGCCTTCACCGCTACGGCATTATTTAATTACAAGAGCTGATAAAACAGAGTATAAAGCTGATTTTCATTCTCAATCACAATTTGGAGCTTGACCAATTCTTAAGGCCATTCAAGATGGTTGATCAGGTAGAGACAACAGACGTGCTGATTTGCGGAGGCGGTCCGACTGGGGCCATGTTATCTGCCTACCTAGGACAGTTGGGTGTGGCCAACGTCATTCTCGAGAAAGAGCCAGGCATCACAACTGATCCGCGTGGTATTGCTCTCGATGATGACGGAATTCGATTGGTTCAGGGCCTTGGATTGTACGAACACATATTCACAGAGATCGGGTCCAGTGAGCACATCATATGTCGAGACTGCCAGTGTTGAACCAGTTCACTGATAGAATATTGATTTCAGGCTTGTCCAAGATTAATTTCGTTGGCGGAACGCATCAGAATTTAGATGCAACCCCATTTCTTACTTTTGATGCAGGCTCGGTGAGTAAAAATAACCTACACTTCGATGGCCGGAAGCACTAACATATCTCTATCAGAGCGAAGGAATGACTGGACATGTCGGCGTCCTTGCGCATCGGCAGCCTATTCTTGAAAAGTATCTCAGGAAAGCAGTGAATAAAGCAGAAACAAGTGAATTGAGAAGCAACTGCACTGTGAATTCGATATCAGAAGATGCGGACTGGGTCTATGTGACATATGCCGATTCTGGGACACAAAAGAAGATCCGCGCAAAGTTCCTAGCTGCAGCAGATGGTAAAACAGGCTTTACCCGCAAGAAATATTTAGAGCCCAAAGGTGTGAAACTGGAATGGGCTGAACAGTATGTCTACCCTGGACCGATGAAGGAAAGTAACTCACCAGGCAACCAGAACCAAATATCAGGAAACTTGGGTTGCGCTCAACTGGAAGTTAAGTCTGCCTACAGAAGAATCACACCCTTCATTCCCGCTATGGAAACTCGGATACACCCCTCAACAGGTCTACGACACCTTCTTTCCAAAAGACTTTCGCTTCCTGTGCAACCCTGATAGGCCAGCGGTATGTGGTCGATTCGGTCGCCCCGAAGATCGACATTGGCGATTCGAATTCGTCGTTGCGAAAGACGAAGATGGCATGGAGATGGCAGGGGAAGAGAAAATCCGCCAAGTGGTGTACCCGTATTTGACCCATCCAGGACGGCGTTATGGGTAAGCTCCACACCTTTTCTGAATACTTCACATACTAAGCGCACGGGCAGGCTTAAGGAAGACGTTTCATTCCCTGAAGACTGTATCGAAGTTCTCCGATCTCGGCCATTTAGCTTCTCCGCAAGGAGCTGCAACAAGTGGGCACTCGGCCGCGTGATTCTTTGTGGTGATGCAGCCCATGTCTTCCCACCATGTATGTGCCTTTATCCCCAGGCAAAAAGAAAGAGCTAACGATGAACACTAGTCGGAGGACAGGGAATTGCATCTGGGTTCCGAGACGCCATCGCGCTCTCCTGGCGACTTGCTATAGCATGCTTACCCGAATCCAAGGTAGACTACGACCGCCTTCTCGAAGGCTGGTATCTCGAAAGGAAACAGCAACTTGACAAATCGCTCGCAGCGACCGTCCGAAACGGCGATATGGTCAACGGAAACGGCCGCGTACAGAGCTTCCTCCGCGATTGGGGTTTAAGATTGTTGCAGTTGGTGCCTTCCTGGAAGCATAAGATCGAACGCGGTCCTCGAGGTGAGGGCGCCACTCGGTACGTTCATTCACCCGGTATGCCTTTCATGCCGGACCTTGATGGAGGAGCGTATTTCCCCCAGACATATTGCATCGGGCTTCAGCAGGATTCAGTCGTGCAATTTACCGATGATGTCATTTTTGCTGGTAAGGGGGAACCTTTCAAGATTGTCGTTCTGCTGGACCATCCTTCTGAGTTTGATGCTGCAACCCGCGATCTCGATGGATTGAAACAATCCAGAGGTCTGTCGCAGGAGGGAATCACATTTTTCGCGCCCCGTGCCAAATGCACTGGCATTATTGATCAGGGACCTGGAGACGAATGCCAGCGTCGGTTGTTCCGAACTGCTAGTGCTGATGAATTCAGCCAATCGCCTTTGTGTACCTTTCGGCCGGCTCCATACGGTTATGATGAATCGCTTATGTTCAAAGCCGGCAAACGGTATGTGATATTGAGATTCGACCGGTTCGTTTACGCCCTTTGTGATACCAAAGCCGAGTTGGAGAAGGCCGCCGCGCAGATATCCGAGCTGTTTTGAAACATGCAATTGTAGAATCTTTGGTAAATTATGGAGTCTACTTTGAATATTATGATTCGCCGCCGCATTCCGCAATCGGTGTTAGGTAAATATAGATAACAATAAAAAGCACATCAAGGCTGAGGGATCACCTTTGACTCGCCATAAGTCGTAACAAGAAGGTAAAGAGCACGTGGGAGAGTGTGCGGAAATACGCCACTCATGTTTTCTTCGAAGAGGCGCCACTCTGCTCTCCCACCAGGCAAAGTTTTTTCTTCTGGTATTTCCGGGAAAACCTTTAGTACGACATCATCAAGTACTGATGGTTAAACGTATCGAGTCTCCTGTTCATTATTTTGTTCAGTTTGAGTAATAGAATCTAATCCCGGGCCAAGATAGTCAATTTTGTATCTTATTATCTTGAACACATCCCCATCACCAGATCAGATCCAATGGGAATCACTGCGAATACGATAGATACCCGTAGTAGCTCCCTCACAGCCACTCATACCTGCCATTACGGGAGAGAGACTGATGCCGCAATCAAGGGTCCCATATTCCATTTCGTGGGGCTTACGGGATCCATTGCGTGCGGGGCTTATCACAGGAACATGGGGTAGTGATGTGCGGCCCGCTCTCGCCCCAGTACTCGATGCTTGGCGCATCTGGGCCTCGGTTCCCCAAGAAAGCTGATAAAGCCCAGCTCATCACTCACTATTGTCTTAAATTCTTTTCTCTGGATATCCTGCTATCACCCACCGTCCATTACAAGATCTACAACGATGTCAGTGCCCATACCCCGGAAGCTATGGGAGCACCCAGACCCTGAATCAACATCAATGGGTCGGTTCCGGCGAGAGCTGGAGCGGTCAACCGGGCGGCGATTTGATGTAAGATCCTTTGTGAGCAAAACTGATACATCTACCTCAGTAACTAACGTACAGCGAAAATGGCAAGGCATTCTATGACATGTACCTCTATTCCATTCAAAACCGCACTGCATTCTGGGACTTTTGCTGGAAGTACTTCCAGATTATCCATGAAGGCTCATACACGCAAATTTTGGACGAATCTGCCCGTATGGACAGTGTGCCAGAATGGTTCAGAGGTGTCAAGTTGAACTTCGCCGAGAATATGCTCTTCTCTGGCAGTCCAGGGAATACAACAGGCAAGGAAGACCACAAGATTGCAATCACCGAAGTCCGAGAGGGCGCCAATAAAGATGCCGTTCACCTTACCTGGGGAGAACTGCGGAAAAACGTTGGAAATTTGATACAGGCGATGAAGGCTAACGGAGTGGTTCGTGGCGATCGTATTGCGGTTTGCAGTGCAAACTCAATCCACACAATGCTGGTCTTCGTCGCTACGACCGCCCTCGGCGCGATCTTTTCATCTAGCTCTACAGATATGGGCACCAAGGGGGTCTTGGACCGCTTGTTACAGATTAAGCCGCGCTGGCTTTTCATGGATGATTTTGCCGTATATAATGGGAAGACGATTGACCTGCGGGCCAAGATGAAGGAAATCGTCCAGGGAATGGATTCGGTGTCTGAGTTCCAAGGAGTTATTTCCCAACCACGATTCGCTGAAACCCCAGCTGAGGTGGGATCCATCTCGAGAGCCCAGACGCTGGCAAGCTATCTGGAGAAAGCAGCTGGAAATGACCGTCTCGAGTTTGAGCGTGTTGCTTTCCGGGATCCATTCCTTATCGTTTATTCGTCTGGAACCACTGGCCAACCCAAGTGCATTGTCCACTCGGTCGGAGGAGTGCTACTCAATGCTAACAAGGAAGGAAATTTGCATATGGAGAGTACAGCGGATAGTGTTGCGCTACAGTATACAACGACTGGGTGGATCATGTATCTGACCGCGATGCAAACTTTGCTATTCGGAGCTCGAGTGGTGCTCTACGATGGTAGTCCATTCATCCCAAATGTTACGGCCTTGGTGGAATTGGCAGCTCAAGAGAAGTAAATGCTGATAATAAAACCAAAACCAAAATCTGCTAACTCATCATACAGGGTCACACACCTGGGAATCTCCCCACGGTGGCTACAGGAGCTTCAGCAAGCAAACATCAAACCCCGTGAGATGTTCGATCTGAGCTCTCTTCGCGTGGTGACCAGCACTGGCATGGTCCTACGAGATGCATTGTTCGAGTGGTTCTATGATGAAGGATTTCCATCCCAAGTCCGTCTCAATAACATCTCAGGCGGCACCGATCTAGCCGGATGTTTTGGCGTGAGTAATCCCATCACGCCGGTCTATGTGGGGGGCTGTGCAGGGTTCAGCTTGGGAGTGCCAGTGGAAGTGTACGATTCAACCGTCGAAGGCGATGGTGTCAAGGGTGTTCCCGTGGCCGATGGAGAGCCAGGAGACCTGGTCTCTACTGCTGCCTTCCCTAATATGCCGACGCAATTCTGGGGTGACCACAACGGCAAAAAGTATTTCAATGCATACTTTGCAAGGTTCGACAGTAAGTGTGTTCCGTCTTTGGTGCAAAGGTTGTGACTGACGACTCCATAGACGTATGGACCCACGGGGACTTCATCTCGATACATCCTATTACGAAGCAAATCACCTTTATGGGTAGGGCAGATGGGGTCTTGAATCCCTCGGGAGTACGGTTTGGATCGGCAGAGATTTACCGAGTTATCGAAGGCCTTTTCCCTCGGGAGATAGCCGACTCCATCTGTGTTGGTCAGCGTAGACCAACCGACAGTGATGAGCGGGTCCTGCTTTTCTGCTTAATGAAGGAAGGGGTCGCTTTTACGCCAGAATTGGTGACTCGGATTAAACAAGCGATTCGAACGGAACTCAGTGCTCGTCACGTGCCAATGTACATCTTCGCGACTCCCGAAATCCCCACCACCGTGAATTTCAAGAAAGTCGAACTTCCAGTAAGGATTCAGCTCCGAGGTGGAACCATTGCATACTAACTATTGGAAAAGGTGAAGCAGATCGTATCCGGCAAGCGGATCAAGCCATCGGGCACCCTTCTCAACCCCGGTAGCTTGGAATACTACTACCGATTCGCCGAGGTCGAGAAGCTCGTGCGGGAGAGCAAGCTGTAAACGAGGCGCCAGCGCATCATGTATCTCCATTTATTTTTGAACACCGCCACTTCTTATCCACTTATCCACTTGGTTCAGGTTCTAGACCCACTGCTAGCGCAAAACGTGGCCCCTAATAATTGGCAATGGAGGGGTCGATCGGATACATCGGGAGCACCAAGCTCAATGATCCCCCCTCCGCCAAGCTTTTGTCCATTACACCTTACCGTACATTGCTAAGCTTTGCGCAAGCTTTTGAAACACTAGAACAGTACAGGTGTACATATGATATCAAACAATCAAACCTTGATCGCAGTAGTCATGCGCGTTCATTGGACTCGTATACGCCGATCTGGGACGTGGTAAATGAAACGGAGGATTCGGAAAACCAATCGAGAGGAGGCACTGCGTCATGCCCCGCACGAGGTTGTTTGGGTAAACTTACCTGGCCAACCGACCAGCTCGTATGATAAACTGGCTTTCCTGCTCCTGATCCTTCTGCTTCTTTCATCTCTCTATTATTCTCTCCCCCATACTATTCATCATGGTTCATCTTGCTGCTGTTAAGAAGGACGACGAGGTCTTCAACCCCGCTTCCCGGGACTTCGAGACCATTGGCGATGGCCCTACTCTGGATGACGTCTCTGCCAATGTCTACGGTAGCCACTTTGCGGCCGACCACATGCCACAGCATGAGATGCCTGAGCGGGAGATGCCTCGCCAGGTCGCTTCCCGCTTGATCAAGGACGAGCTGAGCCTGGATGGCAACCCCAAGCTCAAGTAGGTTGTTTTGTTTGGGTTGATGACGGCAACAGCTAATCCACATCTACAGCTTGGCCTCTTTCGTGACCACCTACATGGTATGTGGCATAGCGGAACTTGATACACTCCATTGGCACAACAAACAGAAAATAGCTAATACATTCTTTGTCGTGTAGGAAGAGGAAATTGAGCAGATCATGACCGACTCCTTCAGCAAGAACTTCATCGACTACGAGGAGTACCCTCACTCTGCAGAGATTCAGAACCGCTGCGTCAACATGATTGCCCGTCTTTACAACTGCCCCACCGACCCCAAGGGCGATAATGCCATGGGTACCTCTACAATTGGTTCCTCCGAGGCCATCATGCTCGGCACGCTTGCTATGAAGAAGCGCTGGCAGAACAAGCGCAAGGCTGAGGGTAAGGACTACTCCAAGCCCAACATTGTCATGAACAGCGCTGTCCAGGTCTGTTGGGAGAAGGCTGCTCGCTACTTCGATATTGAGGAGCGTTATGTCTACTGTACCAATGAGCGCTTTGTCATCGACCCCAAGGAAGCCGTTGACCTGATTGACGAGAACACCATCGGTATCTGTGCCATTATCGGAACTACCTATACCGGTGAGTACGAGGATGTCAAGGCTATCAATGACCTGCTCGTGGAGCGCAACATTGACTGCCCCATCCACGTCGACGCCGCTAGCGGTGGCTTCGTCGCTCCCTTCACTGTCCCCGAGCTGGAGTGGGATTTCCGCCTCGAGAAGGTTGTCTCTATCAACGTCTCTGGCCACAAATATGGCCTGGTCTACCCCGGTGTCGGCTGGGTCATCTGGCGCTCTCCTGAGTACTTGCCCCAGGAGCTTGTGTTTAACATTAACTACCTGGGTGCCGACCAGGCCAGTTTCACCCTGAACTTCTCCAAGGGTGCCGCTCAAGTCATCGGTCAGTACTACCAGCTGATTCGTCTTGGCAAGCACGGTTTCCGGTCCATCATGGTCAACCTGACCCGCGTCGCCGACTACATGGCTAGCGAGCTGGAGAAGATGGGCATGATCATCATGAGCCAGGGTAAGGGTAAGGGTCTGCCCTTGGTGGCATTCCGTCTGCCCCCGAACAATGACCGTATGTACGACGAGTTCACCATTGCTCACCAGTTGCGTGAGCGCGGCTGGATTGTTCCGGCCTACACCATGGCCCCTCACAGCGAGAAGCTGCAGCTGATGCGTGTTGTTGTCCGTGAGGACTTCAGCATGAACCGCTGTGACAGCCTGTTGACCGATATTAAGCTGGCTCTGCAGACCCTCGATGACATGGACCAAACCATGGTGGCCAAATACAAGGCGTAAGTTTAGTCGATTCCGCCGATTCCCGACTTTACTGACATATTCCTTCTCCAGACACATGGTCTCGCACAGAAACAACCCTCGCCACAAGCACAGCCACCACGCTTATCACGGAGAGAAGCACTCCCTGCAGGGCAAGGAGGGCAAGTCTCACGTTGTGTGCTAAATTATTAACTCAAGTGAGATAGGCGTAAGGTAAAGAGGAAAACCCATGAGATCCTATATGTAATTAGGCGGCATGTCGCATGATATTGCATGATATTGTGTGCTGAGCTTTCCCTCCTTTTCCCTGTCACATTATTGTAGAAATGAACAACTTATCGAATACAAGCTCCGTGGCCCGTAGGCTGTACAGTAGCCAATGTTCCCCAAGTTGCATGATCTCATAGGCATGATTAGACCTTATCAGTGGGGTCGCGAATGGCGCTAGGCTATATTAGGCCACAGGATACAATTTCATCTTCGATACGCATCGTCCAGCTCATGGCCCGATATTCAATCTCAAGTCATCACAACCTCCCATGACAAGGGATAGGCAAAGAGTCCATTGACGAAGGCACACAATTACCGTGTGGATCTTCTCAACCACAGATCACATTGGACTACCATCAATAAGTCAAAACAGAACCATCAAGACTGCAATAAAGATGAATCCAACAATACCAGGGCTTGACATGGCCTCATTCCATCCAGAGAAAATGCAAGCCTGGCTTTACACCAACACAACAGGCGGGATGGAAAAGAATCTTCACCTCGACACATTGGCACGCACACCCCCGCCCCCTAAGGGCAACGAAATCCTCGTGAAAGTCATCTCAGCTGCTCTAAATCCAGCAGACTACAAGCTCCCCGAGCTAGGAATTCCCCTCCGTATGCTGATAGGCACACCTGCAACGCCCGGCATGGACTTCTGCGGACGCGTGGTCAGCACTGGACCACTAGCCACGCATCTCAAACAAGACACGCTTGTCTACGGGTGTTCGAGCCGACCAGTCCAGTTCGGCTCGGCTGCTGAGTACATCGTCATTTCATCGGATAGCGTTGCCATTGTACCCGATGGTGTTTCGGCTGACCATGCCGCTGCAATGGGCGTTGCGGGACAGACAGCGTACCGGAGTTTAGAGGGCTACGTGAAAGCTGGGGATAAGGTATTGATTAATGGAGGTTCCGGTGGATGTGGAGTGTTTGCTATACAGGTTGCGAAGGCGATGGGATGCCATGTTACGACTACGTGCTCGACACGAAATATGGAATTGTGCTTGAGGCTTGGAGCGGATGCAGTGATTGATTATACGGCTGAAGAGGATTTGGTTGCGAAGTTACAGCAGGTCGGGGTTGCGTTTGATCATATTGTGGATCATGTTGGGCTTCCTGACAATCTTTACTACCAATGTCATCTTTTCTCCAAGGACAAGGCGACATTCGTCCAGGTGGGCGCTTCGTCGATGTTGACGTTTGTGGCGAGACTTGGGTGGCCTTCTTTCTTGGGTGGTGGGAGAAGGAAGTATGTCGCTTTGACGCCGACGATCGATCAGAAGCGCTTAGCACAATTGGGAGAATGGGTGGCTGATGGGACTATCACGATGCAGTTGGATAGTGTGTTTGAATTCTGCGATGCTGTGAAGGCCTATGAGAGGCTTCGATCTGGCCGATCTAGGGGTAAGATCATTCTGCATGTGAGCGACCCATCTGCTCGGAACATGGAGTCCTTTGGAATTGGCCTTTAATCGAAAATTGCGAGTTTATGAAGGTTTTCTACCTTGGTCAAAACATGTACCAGTAGCATCCTCGTTTTGCATTTTGGTCCTTCAAGCGCTATTCAAGTGATACTTGCTCTGCAACAATGAAAGAGATCTGGGACAAGCTAGCTCCAGATGTCTGTGCCCTTTCTATCCCCTTGAGCTTGAGTGGATCACGAATGTCAAAGAAAGGACAATGCACAAGACGGCGAGACCCGAAACTGAGTTCCGTAAAATATGGATCTTAAAATTGCAGAAACAACTGGGACGTTCAACATTTGATGGTAAAATATTTGAACGTTGACTGTACATACTGAATAGTTACTCAAATGTATGCCGATCAGATATCAGAGATCGCCACATCTGGTGGCGAATGCCAGCCCGAGCATGTCACATTCAGAATCAGGAGATCCACGGTTCATTGTTGTTTATTTTTAGGTTACATACTTTGACTCTATATACCTTCAGCCATCAAGCCTCCTCCAGGGCTACTTTACATGGTCGCGGTCCAGGGTACATTTTGCCTGGTTCCTCTTTCGCCCCCAACTTGGGAATATTCAATGCACGAACTGAACTTACTTTCTATGTTCACCTGAGCCTGTTCTTGACCCATAATCTTGTCAGAATTCCACCCCTTGGCGCCTTTCCAGGGTTGACCCGGCGTTTATATATAGATATCCCCGCCAATCATCCAATCGTTTCCCGCCGATCTGAGGTCCCCACCTGCTTTTGCCCTCCCCTCACTGCAGAGAAGGTCGCAGTGTCCTTGCCCATCAGATCAAGGATGCCCCTATTCAAGAAATCCAAGGCGCCTGCGAATCAGCCAAGTCGCTTCTCCGCCCGCTCTGTCGAGAATCTGGTCCACCCCGCGCTGACTCCACCGGACCACAACTCCAACTACGTGGACCGCCACCCATCAGATCACCGCCTCGCCTACGAGCAATCCTCCGGCCCTCCATCAACTCAGAACCTGGCTCAACCGGCACTGCGTCGCGCCCAGAGCCTTCGTCAGCAACAACAGCAACAGCAACCACAACGCGACCGACAGGCCCCTGAGGAGTCACAGCCTCGTCGGAAAAAGGCCGGGGGCATCTTTCAGCGCCCAACCTCCGGCTTTATTGATCGCAATTCTTCCGTCAAAGGGATCAGACAGGTTTCGCAGCCCCTCTCGCAGCCAAGCTCCCCCCGACACGCCCCACCCTTCGATACGCAAGATCAACAGCAGAACACGTTCGCAGAGGACGAGTCTCCAACAGACCCGCCCACTTATGAACCGCGGTCGGCATCACTAGCCTACCAGCAGCAACACCTACAACACTCTCAACGATCCCTACACCAATCCCACCCTTCCGTCAGTAGTGATCTCCAGGAGTGGTCGCAACAGTCAGAACCGCAACAGGGACAGCTTCTTATTCCACCAGGGCTCGAACGCACCAGTACCGATCCCACGTTGGTCCAGCAGTACGGCCGACCGTCACCAACTGAGCGAACCCCAGATTCTCCACGCTACCTCCCCGACCACGGCCACCGGGGCCCGACGCTGTCTCGCCCCGAGCACGATCTGGTATTAAATACTTCCCGGCCCCCTTCCCGGCAGACTTACGAGTCCCCTTCCCCAAGTCGTCACCAGAACCCTCCTGACGCCATGCAGCAGGCCTCACAGGCGACATCACAGGCCCAATCCACTGATCGATCGGGGCAAGAGCGTAGGGGGAGCACCGCCCAGAATATGCCAGCGGAACATGCCCGGAACACGCCAACTGGGCCACGGACGCGCGATGACTTGGAAAACCTTGATGTTCGGGCATTGATTCAGAAACATGATGAACTACGTAAGTCTGAGACCAAATGCATGTGTGGAATGATATTGACCGGCATTGTAGAGAGTAAATACTCCAAGGTGAAGCGTTATTATTTCGAGAAGGAGGCACAGGTACAGCATCTCCAGAACACCGTCGCACATCAACGGATGGCTGTTTCTCGCACTGTGCTCGATGACAATGAATATACAAACCGATTCCAGCGACTGGACGGAGCCATCAAGGACCTAGCATTCTCTGTGCGGAAGGACTGGCGGATCGTTCCCACATGGCTGCACGGTCTGGTAACGGACGATGCCCTGACGGTGGGAACAAAAGAAATGATGGCGTTAGGACGTGCAGTAGTCAGTCGCTGGTTGATGGAGGAGGTATTCCAACGGCACTTTCATCCAGGGCTGGACCCTGGTCTGAGTATTCAGCTGAAGTCGATTGAGATGAACCTGCGACGACAGCAGATGCGACCAGTCACAGATGAGGACCGTGAAAACGCCATTGCCAAGCTCTCCAACTGGCGCCGCACTACCTTCGACGGTCTAGGTGATACCCTAGCAAATCCCACCGCCCAGGAGCACCGCGCCGAGCTGATCGAGCATTTGACTGTGGAGCTGGCTACCTTCCTCAGCACACAGCTGCAAGACCAAGCACTCCCAGGACTGGAGGCCGGTGTGCGAATGATCATCGAGAACACCATCAACATCATCGAAAAAATACCGCTAGAGGCCCGTGATGTCTGCGTCGAGTACTTTCCACCCAATATCTCCTTCCACGATAACTACATGAAGGTCGAAGGTCAACTGCCACCACTCACGCACCAACCCCCTCCACCAACGGACCAGGAAGTCGACGATGAAGGCGATTCTTCGCCAGCCTCGAACTCCACGGGACCTTGCGCAGACGGGGCTTCCCCCGCCCCACGCGAACCTCGAAGAAGATCCGTCTTCGGTGCCTTAATGGGTCGCCGACCCGCCGACCCACCCACTCGTCCAGCAGGTGGAGAAAAGGCAGAGCAGGCCGAGCCATCTCGCATCCGCTTCGCCTCATTCCTCACCGTCGAAGTACGCGGCAAGGGACCTGCGACTGTCCTGATCAAAGCGCCCGTATGGCTGATCGAGTGAATGCCCAAAAGCGAAATATTTCATGACCCTGAGCGTTGTATATAATTGATAGTTCCACGACTATGTGGCATTGATGACAACCATGATCGCATTGATATCCCATCGACTTTCTTTTTGTGGCGGTTGTTTGATCTTTGGGGATCTTTTATATCTTTCTGTATTTAGCCGGCTTTGGTCCGATTTATCGCTTTGCTAGCCAAGGTGTTCTTTCATTCAATGTTACCCACATATGAAAATCTAAATAGATGGTTTCTTCCATTTACTTTCAAGGAAGGCTGGCACTATGATCGAGATTGCCCGTGGATCCTAGGAAAGATTGATATTTGAAAGCCTCGCATAATGGACCCCCCAGCAGAAGGCCCCGAGACATCTTCAGCCCAATACATAATCCGGCTTGTCAAGATATCATCCCACCGAGTACTGGGTTCATGCCCTGGCTATAAGTCGTAATTGTTTAGCTAGTATTCCCGAGGTCGATGAACCCTGAGCCTGAACTACGTTGCATAGTTCTTCTAGGTACACTTATAGATTTTCTGTTATGACGAGGGATTTCCTAGAACTCAAACTATGCGCGTGCTATCGAATATCAAACAAATAAATACAACTAGCGCTCTACAGAAACTCCAGTCCAGCATAACAATAGCTCATGTGATTATAGGGGCTATGCAGCGCTATTAGAAACGGACCCTCTATGCCAAGTGTGGGGTCGAGACAATCTTGAACCTTGGAAGTTGCGGAGTCCGACCAAAAATGACATCACAAGTACGCTGCTACTGGATAATATTACTATATTAGAGTATAGAGTACGGGACTATCCGTAGTATATCATAACAGACGATTATAAACGTTCATGGACCTTGGGAACTCAATGCGGGGATGTCTGTCATACCTGGATATAGAAATTGATCTCAGGGCAATCCATGTCACTTGCGTACGAACTACATCCGCAGTACAACCCTAAAAAAACTCAAATATAGATTTGGAAAAAAAGGTCATATTCAAAATAATCATATATACAGTCTGGTAATATCTACCTTAAGGCATCGACTAAGCAATCACAATGGATGACATGACACCCAACCCGGGATAATAACAAATATATACAAGAACCCACATGTGCAAACCCACAACATGCTTTTTGAACACGCGACAGGGCCAAATGCAAAATAATCGGGGAACCAAAAAGAATTCATCGAAGAGAAAATAGTTCCCGGGTATAGCGCCTCGCTGATGAGATGAAATAAAACGAACAGAAATTCCCAAAGGAAATAAAAGTCAATGTAAATGAAAGGCAATGTCGTTGCTGAATGGCAGATGAAATCGCAAATCGCAGTTGAAATGCTGAAAAGACATAACATAGATATGTGGTGATCGCCCTTTTCTGCCCTACTGAGGGAGGGAAAGAGGGTCGTGTTTAAACGGTAAGGCCGTGCTCGTTAGCTGCCTGCTGCAAAACGCGAGGCCAGCGCGAGATGAGCTCGACGTCATCCAGGATGCCCTTGCCCTGGTTACGCACGTACTGAGTGCTGGGGTCGACACGTGGCTCCCAGTCCCAGTTTCGGGGCGTACCCTCGATCAAGGCGGAGTAGACCAGACGACGACGGCGCTGCGAGGTCAGGACATCCTGGCGGATCTTTTCCAGATCCCAGCGGGCATGAACCTCCTCGGTGAAGTAGGTGAGCATCTTGACGGGGTCGGTGGTGTCCGGGAGACTCTGGAACTTGGCAGGGCTGGGGGTGCGCGGGGGTGTAGGCGTGGGGAAGGGGTAGCCGGCGTTTTCGCCAACACGCTGGGGGATGGGAGATACACGAGGGGTTTCGCCGGGCGTGGGGAGGGCTGCAGGCACGGCTAGAGGGTTGGCGGACTTCACCACGAGAGGGGGGCGGGTGGTTGAGGGGGTGGAGAGACCAGCTGCCAGGTTGATCTTCTCCTCCGGGTCGGCCGCCACGTTGAACAGCATGGGCGGGTCGATCGTGGAGTAGATGAACTTCCAGCAGCCACGGCGGATCATGATCAAAGGCGCCTGGGTACCTTCGCCCATGTACTCGCCATAGACAGTGTCGGTACGAGGGCCCTCGCCGCCGGTCAAATAAGGCATCAAAGAAACACCGTCAAGGGGCAATTCCTTGATGAGAGGAGCGCCAACCAAATCGACGAACGTAGGAAGCATATCCATAGTAGACACATTCTCCTTGATGCGCTTGGGCTCGAACAGCTTGGGGGCGTAGAAGAGCATTGGCACGCGGGCCGAGTTCTCGAACCAAGTCATCTTGTACCACAGACCACGCTCGCCAAGCATGTCACCGTGATCACCGGTGAAACAGATGATTGTGTTCTCGTCCAAACCGGTGTTCTCCAAAACCTTCAGCAACTTGCCAATGTTGGTGTCGACGTAAGTGCAGGCGGCATAGTAGGAGCGGCGGGCAGCACGAATGCGGTCTTCCGGCATCTTCTTGCCCCAAAGGTCAATGCACTTCAGCACACGCTGGGAGTGGGGATCTTGCTGGTCGTCGGGAACGTTGCCGTTCTTAGGAAGTGGGATGTCCACATCTTCGTACATGTCCCAGAATTCCTTGGTCATGGCATATGGGTCGTGGGGGTGGGTCATCGACACTGTCAGACAGAAGGGCTGGTCAGTGCGCTGACGCACATGGTCGTACAAGTACTGCTGCGACTTGTAGATAACCTCCTCGTCAAAGTCCAATTGGTTTGTGCGCACCACCGGGCCCGCATCCATTACCGAGGCCATGTTATGATAGTAGTCCTGGCGGATTTCCTAGGGAATCGTTAGTACTGTCTCCTTATTCACGAGATCTCAATGTTACCTACCGGCTCATCCCAGTTGACGGACCAGCCGTAGTCACCGGGGTAAATATCGCTCGTCAGACGCTGCTCATAGCCGTGCAACTGGTCCGGACCGCAGAAGTGCATTTTACCGGCCAGAGCCGTGTGGTAACCCTCTCGGCGCAGGTAGTGGGCGTAAGTGGGAGTGTCCGCGGGCAGATCGGCAGCGTTGTCATAAGCACCAATCTTCGAGGGCAACTGGCCGCTCACCATTACATAGCGAGACGGAGCACACAGCGGAGAATTGCAGTAGGCCGAGTCAAAAGTCACACCACCCGCCGCCAAACGGTCCAAGTTGGGTGTCTTGATGGGTGAGTCCTTGTCGTGCAAGGACAACAAGGGCGCGGCCATCTGGTCGGCCATAATGTAAAGGATGTTAGGCTTCTTGTTCGCCATGATGAAGGATGCTATTATTCACGATGACCTATGGCAGAACAAAGAAGGTTTGACAGGAGATGGGTTTAAAAGAAAAAGAAAGGCCGGAACCAAGGTTGGGGAGGATGGGGGCTTCATATAACAATCCCAAAAGTGGCACGTGTGGGGAATCAATCCCAAAAAAAAGAGGAAAAAAAAAAAAAGAATGGAAAAGAAAAGTTTTTTTTTCTATGATTGATAAGAAGGTCCGAGAGTATCTACAGTACAATGGCCCCAGGTTAATCAGGAAGAGATTAGCAAGTGGGAATTGTATTGCGCTTACAAGCGCGAGTATTGCCCACGGGGGTATACTTCCTCAACCCACCATGTCACTGTGCATTCCAGACCGCCATGGAAATCGCGTGCAAAAGAATGCAGGCCCAGATCTTTCCCCGATAAATCCACAGTAGCGGCTGTACTACTGCATGGAAGATCAGGGGAATGATCCGGCACTGACGTATCCTGAAGGCGCAAGATAGCACAATTCGAGAGTGCGATGGTGTGATTGACCCAGAAATGGAGACGAAGCGGTGGAAGGAGGTGGCGTATTGTATTGTATTCGTAATCGTACCAAGTCTGGGTCAGTTGGGTCATGTGGCTCATTGCCTATTATTGATCTGAAAAGTCAGGAATGGGTGTCCTGCTCGAGAAATCGAATCCTGTCCACTCAGAGGCTTGGAAAAAGGAGGTTTGCTGGCCCGCAGAAGTCCCGGGACACCGTGATTGCCGAGTTGCCACCAGTGTAACACGGCCGATACATCCGTAATACCGCCAGTCGTCGTAATCTTGCTCTCGATTTCCACCCATCTGCCCACTCCCGACTAGCATGAAGCCATTAATTTCACTCGACTGTTTCAGCCCCATTTGAAGCCGGTGCCTTTTTTCTCGGAGTCCACTCGACCCCGGAGTGGACAGGAAGCTTCGAACGCTGCCGTTGGCTCCGCGACAGACCCTTGTAACGGGGACGATCCAAACCGACTATCAATGCAAAGTCTAAGACCCACCGATCTTGTCATCGCCTTCTCCACCAATCACCACACAGGTGTTGCCCCTGGTATTACCGAACTCAGTTAGCATGAATCCTTAGGGGGGTTTAGGGGCAGGAGCTCCACTTGCTTATCTTGAGAACCAATCACAAGGGAAAGAGAGCAACCGCAAATTGAAGGAGTGACGAAGCGAAGAACGCCTGTGAAGGCTCCGCGGAGTAGGCCGACAAGTGGGACAACTAGCGGTGTATACATGCATGTCCACGCTGACACGGTCGCGCATCGAATGTATCAATTCATTCAGTACCTCCGGAAACACGCAATACACATCTAATGGAGGCATTGGAAGGGATCTGCATTTCTCCAGTTGTTTCATGAGCAATCCCCCCTTTCAAGCACGTCATGTGGCCAGTCCACATCGAATCCCCAGAGACCCACCTCCAAGTGACCAGATGAGAGCTGTTTTCTGATCCCCGGATTGCCAAGTGGTCACCGCTAGTCTTTCGTGGCGGCTCTTCCGGGAAAGGCGCGGAGGAGGTTGCAGTGTCTCCACTGCGACACGTTTGCATTTCGTGGCGGGACCGGATCACCCGATGCAGAATGGCGCAATCAGAGGCATCGCATCCAATGACATACTCGAAGTTAACCTGCACATGCACTGCCTTCGTCACAGAACATGGAAATTAAACCTCCGATCTACTGCATGGAAAGGAGTTGGAACATGTAGACCTGTTTTTGCGGATTTATGCTTCACATCAATCACGGAATCAAACTAAACTACCCCCACTGCATTCTGTTCCCATTCTGTTCGCAGTCTCGAACTGTCCATATCAATATGGTCCATGTGACCTCAAAATTCAAAACCAGCAAGCTCGCGTAACGATAAACCAGAACGAAAAGAAAAAGCAAACTTCCTCAAGCTCGAAAAACAAGAACGGAATTCGAAAGGAATTCGAAAGATACTCAAGAGGAAATCAAAAAGGATATTGAAAAAAAGAAATCCGAACCGAGGCCATACGCACCCTGCCAAACCAACACCCACTCGACTATGATCATTGGCAGAAGAGATTCAGGCGCCAAGGAAGATGGACCAGGTGGGACATGACCGGGGGGCGAACACCGAACCACCTTCAATTGTGGTAGGCCCTGATTCTCAGAAAGATCCGACACTCATGTTCCATTAGCTCCCTCTCCCATTCGCCGGGACGATTGCTCCCCAACCTAACAAGAGGTTCATGGTCATCCTGACGCTTGTGAGGAGGCAGATGTTTGCCATACCAGAAGACAAGGTCTCGGCAGGCCATTGCATCCTCGAGGCTGTCCAGCCCAAACCGACCCTGCTGAATATTGCGCTTGAGATGCACAAAGGCAAGCCGTTTCAAAGTCCGGTTCTTTTCTTTCGAGGCCGGCATGCGTCCCTCCAGCTCATGAGTGTCAATGACCTTTCTGTGGGCCCACCGAAGATGGATCAGCTCCTTTTGGCCTTCGTGCAGGACGACATAAGTGTTTGGCGTGACAAAATCCCAAAGACGCTGAAGAGCTCCTTCACGACCTTCTAAGCAGAGGCCCCTGGCGTGATCTTTGTGCATCATTTCCCATGTAATGCAACTATTACTGGAGTCGAGGTGTAGCATGGGATTGTTGGGCCACACAAGGTTATCAATTAGAACTTGGCCGGAGTAGAGGTCAACGACACTGAGGCGAATCAATTCTTGTTCCCCCCAACGGTTGATTCCCGTTTTGAGGGCCACTACCACGCCAGAGCGGGTATTCGGTGGGATCGGGGATCTGTCGGGAGTCTCGTGGAAATGCCACTCAGGCCCATTGCCTGGGTGGCTTGGATCATAGTTGTGCATGCCCATCTGAACGTCCCGCAGGTGGTCCCATCTCAGAGCACATCCACGCGTGAAAGCGCTCTGGTCACAACACGTAAAGACCTGCTGACTGGTTAGTGCTTGGTTTCCCCCCCCCAAAAAAAAAAAAAAAAAAAAAAAAAAAAAAAAAAAAAAAAAAAAAAAGTTCCACTGACATCATCTTGAGGTTCACCGGGATGATACAGGCAGTTTGGGATCCGGCTAGCACCCCGCCCATACTGACCGGGCTCGTGTTCGGCAGATACGAGTACCTGGAAGGTCAGTTCACCGTGGTCAGTCTTACACTTGTATGAGACGACTTGGTCACTGCCATCGTTGATAGTTGGGACCTCGTGGGTTTTACATTCGCCTTCTTCAGCGCTATGACACGCGCATTTGGCTTTCCCCCCAGTCCTAATCACAGCGGAGTCTTCCTGGGGAAGTCCCTTGTATAGCCTGGATACCTGCTGAATAAGTTCATAAGATTTCTTGCTAGTGGACCCATTCCCGAAGTTTCTCTTGAGAACTGTCCAGGATGTTAGCTATGACAGAAAATATGTGAGACGAAAAGACAGTCAGAGAAAACTTACCGAAACAGCGGCAGCAGCGAGCTTTCTTTGGGTTAATCCAACCACGCAACCAGGGATAAAACCGGTAGTCCAATCTGGCTTGGTCTTGTGGCTTGAGGTAAAGACCACGCATCATTGCCATCATCGGACGTGTTTCTTCGATATCCTCCAGCACACGAGGAACACGCTGAAGATTGAACAGCGGATGATCCGCATTGTTGTACTTGATTGGAGCCATGGTTGCTGGCATGATGAAACTTCTGCCTTCTCTGAAGCTTGGAAGGTCCAACTCCGAAGTGAAAGAATCGGAAAAGATGAGTGGAGATGAGACTAATGACCGTTCAAAAGTCACCGTCCTTGTCTATGCTCAAGCGTAGAGACAAGGAAGCAACTTCCAGTGTAAGACTCGGGTTGAAGGGACAAGATCGAAGCTCCGTAGTAGTGAAGGGACTCTGAAAGGGATGATAGACTTGATACTTGGTAGCCAGAAGGCTCGTGAAGACAGAAAAATGTGGAGACGGATGTTCAAGGAAGGAAGCGGAGGAAGAGAAATCGTAAACGGTGGGAGATCAAATACGTGTGAAAGCTTTGCGATGATGGCGTGAAAGCTTTACGATGATGGCGTGAAGAAGTAAAGGTGAGTCACGTACAAAGACGTGCAGTAGAGAAAGATAATTGAAAGAGATAGATATGCTAAACGTAATGGCATTCACAATGAAGAAAAACCAAGAGGGAAGAAAATTGAGCGCCGGCGAGGTATAGATTGGCGCCGGCGAGGTAGCTAAAGTACACAAATCTGGCAATAGCCCATGACTATCTAACCGGATGTCAGCCAACCATCACACGGTAACACTCGCTTGCCTGGAACTGCAAAAAGTGGCACATTGACTCGAGTCAGACAGATAGAAAAAGATAAAGAAACTTATGAAGGGAGAGGAAGGTAGATGGACGAGGATCGTCTTGATGAACACAGGCTGGCGATAAAGGAGTCGAAAAGTCGGAAAAAATGCAATGTAAAAGACAGTATACGCCGTGGTGGTTAGCTGAATCACCGATGCTTATCAAACAGATTACTTCGTTAAGAGGCGTGGTCGGTTCCAGTGTTTTTGTGGTGAAGGTAATTCTAGTCAACCTTGATCGCGCTATAGACACGACGAACAAAGGCGTATGCAGCCAAGAATCCGACGGTTCCAGTCAACAAGAAGTACACTGTACAGGCGAGGAAGCTGTAGCTGAAGAACAGCAGGGTAGAGACAAATCCAGTGACGTGCAACTTGAACATATAGTACCAGACGCAGTAGGCGAAGATCCAGAAGGCACTGCTGCCACCTGTCAAGAAGCTCTGCCACCACCAGTGGTAGTTCTATAAGGCATGAGTTGATGTACCGAGAACAAATGGTTCGGAGAGACTTACCTCAGAGCAGAGTTGGCTATATGTTGCAATGACAGTCACTTCAATGACGGTGACTATCAGCACTGCAGATACCGCACTCAGGAAACCAAACACGTAGTAGTAACCACTCTTATCCTGCCATAAATTCTTGAACACAAACAGTAATTCAATGAAGAGAACGGCAAATGGGACCAATCCAGTCAAAAGGGGACCAGCGGCGCTACTCAGGTACCACGGCTGGGGTGGGACTTGTCGAGCAATAGCGTTTGTCTTCAGAGGGTGTTCCCAGGGCTTCGCTCGCACATACCCAACCCAGCTACCAAGGTAGACAAGGGGAACTTGGATGAGCAGCCAGAGAGCGAGCAAGCCAATCAATGTACCAAATGGAATCGCCGTGCTGGAAGCCTGAGTCCAGACAAACAAATTCAAGATCAAGACAAGGAGGAAGGTCAGTCCGGGGAAAAGCAAGGCAGTCTGGAAATGAAGTTAGTACAAAACTTTTCATGATGCCAATTTTGTGACCGATCCACCTACAATCAAGGTATTCTTCCGCCATGCAGTTCCACTGAAGGTCTTATAGAGTCTTCCAGAGAAGTAACCAGAGAACAGTCCAGCAAACACAAATAGGCCCATGCCGACACTGACGAAACCGCCGCGGAAACTGGGATTTAAGACTCCCAGGCAGCTAAGCGCAAGCAAGCCAGTTGCCATAAACAACAACTGCATGCCCGATCCAACCAATGGCGCCAAAAGGCCGCTATAGGCTGGAATTCGGAAAACATCGCCGTGAAGAAGCTTCCAGCCGCTAGTGTCCTCGAGAGGTTCGTCATCAGAGGACATATCGGCGTCATTTTCCACATCGGCATTGTCCAGCAGTCCTTCCTTTTTCTTCTCGCCGCGCTTCCGGCGAGACTGGCCCTTCAGCTTTCGGTCCTCCATAGCTCCATCACCACGGCCCTTGATGTCGCCTTGCACAGTCCGGCTCCAGATCACGAAGACAGTCGCACCGAGCACCGTGGAGATGATCAAGGAGTTAACAATCGCCAGCCAGTGCGTCATTGAGCCTTCCTCCTGGTTGGTGAAGTACAGATCCCAACGGTTGGCCCAATCAATCTTTGGTTCCTCGCGAAAGTAGACGGAGTAGGTGTATGGAATGCTTAAGGTGGACCCATCATCATCATCATCGTCATCCTCGGGAATGTAGGATGAGCCAGGGTATTTTTCCTTCAGCTTTGATTTGTCTGGGGCAATATACAGACCGAGTCCTTCATGATCCGCGTGGACGTCCTTTGGACAACCGCTTTCTTTGCGGTCCGCTGCAGTGATACTTTTTGGATAAACCTCAAATCCATTAATCACCTTGCCTCCCTCCGGTGCGCTCCGCCAGCGGATGACAATCGTGAAGTGGTTGTTGATGAAATAGCGGGATCGGCCGGTAGATGGGGAGATGTCCGTGTAGCCCATCTTAAATCCGGAGGCGTAGTATTTTCGGCTTCGGTCAACAGTCACGAAGCTTGTCGCGCCAGGAAGGTTGTCCACAATCCACTCGATCACATAGTTTTCCTTGATGAGATTGCGAGCCCACTTAACATTTGAGCGACTAACCTCACGAGTGCAAAGTGCTTGGCATTCCACGTCCTTGCCCATTGTGAGCTCGAAATCAGAAGTCATGATGCGATCGCCGCGCAGCACCTCACCCAGATTGAGAGAAATGCTCTGACCAGATCCAAAGGGTGAGCCGCCATGTGTCTTACCACTTGGGGGGCAGACGAAAGGGAGATCAAAGTAGGCATACTGGAGCTGCGTGTGGTCGGAGAAGATTTTGTTGACCAGGAGTGGAATTGGCTCGTTATCATTGTACCGAGTGACTGAATAACCTATGGAAGGAACGCCATGTTAGCATCGCCTGGTACCTTTGTTTGATTGGGAGAAGCTTACCAGGGATGTAAAAAGCACATGCACAGGACACGAACGATAGCACCAACAGCGTCCAGGCACTAAGGCCTAGCGACGTCGAAGCCGCCATAGTTACTTCGAAGTCAAATCCTGTCCTCCTTGCTATCTGGATCGAATGCGCTGCTGCTTATTCCCCACGCACTTAGTCCGAGCACGAGTTTGGTACGATCGCACGTCAGCGGAGTGCAGATCAGCAGCGGCTAATCGGGGCAGATTGATCTTTCAAGGTTCACCCTGCGAGAACTGAATGACACTTCTTCACAAGCCGCCTGGTGACAAGTATATATGTGATTGCCAAGTAGGCGGTAAATGCTCGTTAGGGTGATGCTTGGCAAGCGCTAGGGTTCCAGTCTGGATTGTCTCAGATCGATGAGGGTGCGATTGGGTAAAGGAATCGTGAAAGGTGGAAGAAGATAACGAGTGTAATCGGCACCGAATGCCGCAGGTGCCAGCAAAATGGGGATTCGGTGCTCGTCCAGAGAGTTTGACAGAGAAGCCCCCGGAGATGATGCTCAACGTGTCTGGAATACCGGAATATCTATCAACCGATGTTTGCAGGACACTTTAAGCTGCAGCCTTAATCGCCAATCAACGTACCTGAATGGAATGATAGGAACTTCCATGGGGTATGCAAGAATACAAATTAGATTCGGAAGGTAACAAGGTCAAAACTCCGTGCGCATGTGGTTTGTTAATATGACGCATGCGGTCGAAATATGTCGGCCACAACATACATATTTCCATAAAGGTTCTTTTGGAACTGGATCGATGGACCCACTTAATGGAGGTTCGATTATGTATGTGCTACAAAAAGTATCCACCATAGGAGTGGACATAAATACGTAGGTAAACATACAACCCGAAGAAAAGACTTGAAAATAGTTCTTCATATTCAGGCTAATAAATGTATTATTGGTATCCAGAACCGACATGACTTGGAGTTAGATGTGACTATTCGCTAGGGGCCTGTTGAGGCCGGGCAGAATGGACATAGAGTAAAATAAAGATAGATTCACATTCGAGAGTAGGCGTGCAACAAGGGGGAATGGGAAAGTCGTCAACTCGGAAGGCCGTCCGGTAGCTAAAAACAAAACTGGCCATGGAATACATAGAGTGGAGAAATGGACAGCAGAAACAAGGAATTGTGAAAAGGACGAGGTTCGCCTATGACGGGTAGCTCAAGAGGTATTCCACGGCTCCTTGCACACTACCACCAGTCCGTCGCAAAGCTTCAATGTTTCGCTCAAACTCAAAGAAGCCCATATCGTTCAATTGGCGGAGCTGGTCCGCATATCGCTCCTCAGGAGGCCGATTGTCCGCGGGGGGTGGAGTGCCAAAACCACCACCTCCAAACAATCCGGCACCGCCTTCTGCACCTTGACCACCCATCGCCTGCATCATTTGGCCCATAAGAGCAGGATCGCGCAGGAACGGATTAACGTTGCCGCCCATGCCCGCGCCGGCCTGACCTGCACCGCCCTCTCCACCTTGTCCACCCATCGCCTGCATCATTTGGGTCATGAGAGCAGGATCGCGCAGGAACGGATTTTGTTGAGGATTGAAAGGATTAACGTTGCCGCCCATGCCCGCACCCGCCTGACCTGCACCGCCGAAGATAGACGGGTTAAGTAACGCTGCAAATGGGTTCTGTGCTTCTCCGGTAGTAGATCGGCCAGTGGTGTTTTGTGTGCCCTCAGTGCTCTCAGTCTGACCAGCTGTTCCTGTGGCAGCCGGTTGGGTCGGAGGAGCAAAAGGATTAGCTCCAGGATTGCCTCCGAACAGACTAGCAAATGGGTTTCCAAGGCCCATTTGGGGTAGCTGACCAAATTGACCCATTTGAAATGGGTTGGGTGGTGTATCCTGTTGCTGAGCGTTCTGATTTCCCTCGGTTGTGTTAGTCACACCAGGAGCTGGGAAGGCGCCTTCACCACCTGCGCCGCCTCCTCCCATACCCATCGATCGCTGCATTTGCATCATCGAGCGGATGGAATTGGGGTCCGTCAACATACGACGAAATTCTGGGCTCTGCATCATCTGTCGCACTCCAGGTCCCATATCCCGTAGCATGGGGTTTTGCTGAATCATCATGTCAATCACCTGAGGGTTTTGGAGGGCCTCATTGATGCTAGATTGGAATTGAGGGTTTTCGAGCATGTTCAACATGGTATCGCTATCGGGAGGTGGACCCATCTGCGATAAACAATATGAGTTAGTATATTGATGATTCAGCGGTATTCCAGACCAGGGCTACATATTGAGGTCACTTACCCCACCATCTGGGCCAAAGAGTCCCGCACCTGGGAGCTGGGCGAACCCAGCATATCGGGCTCCAGTCAATCCAGCTAGAGGGTTGTTGCCAGTACCCGCAGCAAGGTTGGTAGGGACACCTGCTGCAGGCTGACTTGAGGCAGCGGCAGCAGGGGTTGCCGTCGAGGTAGACTGGCCGGATGTGTTGGATCGTTGTTGGTTGCTTGCAGCACTCTTCACTAAGTGAATGGTATGCCCGTCCTTGATCTTGTAAGAATCTAGGGTTTCATCATCCTTCAGAACTCGACCAGAGTAAATCAGACGCTGGCGTTCAGCTGGAGTATCTGCATACTCAGAGCTCGAGAGCTTCTGCTTCAACTCGGAGACAGGAGTAGAAAGAGGGAGGGTGAATGTGTATTTGGCATCAGTTGAGGATTTGACGGTAAAGGTGATGGGAGCATCTTCTGTAGCAGCGCTATCGGCCATGGTTGTTCGGGGGATCTGCTGCTGAGTGGGGTGAGGGGAAGCTGAGCCAGCACCGAGGAAAATAAATCCAGAAGGATTTTACCAGTGACGAGATATGAGGCACTATTGGGATATATTTCAAGGAGGCAATGGCGTCAAGGAACCAAAAAATCCCAAAGGCGTGATAAAGAGTTGAATGTTGTCTCGAAGTGGTCTGCCCTAGCGAAAGCGTTCCAAGAGCGTCATTACATAATGGCGGATGATGACAGTTGGAAGGCGGTCGAACCGGATGGTTGGTACCACGTGACAACCCGAGCAAACAGCTTCGCACTTTTCTATTTTGCTTCCGCTTTCCTCTGCCACCACCACACGTTCGTTCTTCATAGAAAGCGGCACCAAGCACGGAGTCTTTTCTTTGCTAGTGACTCCACCAAGCAGACATGGGATTGATGTGATACTTCCATCTTTCTGGACTGCAATTGCCCATATTCACGCGTGTCTTTTGCTTGGTGTTGGAGCTGCAAAGCTCTGCGAGCTAATTGCCCACCATGGCTACTACCTCGCATATGTTCATGTACTCCCTGACGATCCAGCCTCCAACTGCGATCACACAGGCGGTTCTGGGCCAATTTTCTGGAACCAAGGAGCAACAGGTCATCACGGCGTCTGGCTCCAAGCTCACTATCCACCGACCTGACCCGACCCTCGGAAAGGTCACCCCAATCTTCTCACAAGATGTATTTGGCATCATCCGCTCATTGGCAGTGTTTCGGCTGGCTGGCAGCAATAAAGGTATGTCGGTTTTTTATCCCGAATCTTGCATTTACACGAGTTCAACTTAGTGATTCTTGAAGCTTCCCGGGTAGCACGGTCCTGGTTTTTCGACCCGACCCCTTGAAGGGTGGGGGACCTGCCCTGGCCAGCAACGTGGACGCTGTTAAAACCCATAAGCGAAACTTTGCTGAGTCATTCTCCTTTGCAGATTATCTGATCATCGGCTCGGATTCGGGTCGCATCACCATCGTTGAATATGTTCCCTCACAGAATCGCTTCAACCGGATTCATCTGGAAACATTTGGCAAGTCCGGGGTTCGCAGAGTCGTTCCGGGACAGTATCTCGCGGTTGACCCCAAGGGGCGTGCGTGTCTAATCGCCTCGGTGGAGAAGAACAAGCTGGTCTATGTTCTCAACCGTAATTCCCAGGCTGAACTCACGATCTCGTCGCCTCTGGAAGCCCACAAGCCCCAGACCCTTGTGTTTGCAATGATCTCCCTGGATGTCGGCTACGATAACCCTATCTTTGCTGCTCTTGAGGTAGATTACTCAGAGGCGGACCAAGATCCCACTGGCCAGGCGTATGAGGAAATGGAAAAAGTCCTCGTCTACTACGAACTTGATCTGGGTCTCAACCATGTCGTCCGTAAATGGTTCGACCCAGTCGACCGCACTGCAAACATGCTGTTCCAAGTGCCGGGAGGCGCAGATGGACCTAGCGGTGTTTTGGTTTGCGCTGAGGACAACATCACCTACCGTCACTCTAACCAAGATGCATTCCGCGTGCCTATTCCACGCCGCAGCGGCCCCACCGAAAATCCTGAGCGCAAACGAAGCATCGTTGCGGGTGTGATGCACAAAATGCGGGGCGCATTCTTCTTCCTCCTTCAGACCGAAGATGGTGACATCTTCAAGGTAACCCTTGAGATGGTCGAGGATGAGAATGGCCAAGTGACCGGTGAAGTCCGAGGTCTCAAAATCAAGTTCTTTGACACTGTTCCTGTCGCATCCAGTCTCCTTATCCTCAAGAGCGGCTTCCTCTACGTTGCTAGCGAATCGGGCAACCATCACTTCTACCAATTTGAAAAACTTGGTGATGATGATGAAGAGGTCGAATTCAGCAGCGACTCTTTCTCTGCGGATCCCTCCGCTCCATACGAACCGGTATTCTTCCGTCCTCGTCCGGCCGAAAACTTGAACCTCATGGAGTCGATCAACTCGTTGAACCCATTGATTGACAGCAAGGTCGCCAATCTTACAGAGGAGGACGCCCCGCAAATATACTCTGTTTGTGGCACCGGTGCCCGCAGTACATTCCGCACTCTCAAGCATGGACTCGAGGTTTCGGAGCTGGTAGAGTCGGAGCTTCGTGCAGTACCTTCTGCTGTCTGGACTACCAAGTTGACGCGATCCGACGAGTACGATCGATACATTGTTCTGTCTTTCACTAATGGGACAATTGTTTTGGGAATCGGTGAGATCGTGGAGGAGATCACTGAGGATTCCGGCTTCCTTTCCACAGCCCCTACGCTTGCTGTCCAACAGCTTGGCGAAGATTCTCTCATTCAAGTGCACCCTCGTGGAATCCGCCATCTTCTCGCGGATCACCGAGTGAACGAGTGGCCTGCCCCGCAGCATCGTTCCATCGTCGCTGCCGCCACAAATGAACGTCAAGTTGCTGTCGCTCTCAGCTCGGGAGAAATCGTCTACTTTGAAATGGATGCCGATGGATCTTTAGCGGAGTATGATGAGCGACGCCAGATGTCCGGCACAGTCACTTGCCTCAGCCTTGGGGAAGTTCCAGAGGGTCGTGTTCGGAGTTCCTTCCTGGCTGTCGGCTGTGACGATTCAACTGTTCGCATCCTCAGCCTGGACACGAAGAACATGTTGGAAAACATGTCTGTCCAAGCACTCACATCGGCGCCTTCGGCTCTCAACATCATGGCCATGGCCGACTCGAGCTCCGGAGGCACAACACTGTACCTGCACATTGGTCTCTACTCTGGTGTATACCTCCGTACTGTCCTCGATGACGTGACTGGCGAGCTTTCAGATACCCGCACTCGGTTCCTTGGAGCTAAACCTGTGAAGCTGTCGCAAGTTTCAGTGCAAGGTCAAACTGCCGTTCTTGCTCTGAGCTCCCGTTCGTGGCTCGGGTATTCTGACACCCAAACCAAGAGCTTCATGCTCACCCCATTGGACTACGTTGGCCTTGAGTGGGGCTGGAACTTCTCCAGCGAGCAATGTTTGGAGGGTATGGTCGGTATTCAAGGTCGAAATCTACGGTATGTGGCTCACCCAACGCTTTTCCCCTTCTTCCCTTATCGCCTACTATGATCATATGATGAAAAAATGGGAACCGAACCTCCATGTGGATCAAAAACATGTTTTTATTTTTCCAATTGTTCCTACTGAGATCAACTACTGTCATTATCAATGTCCCGACTTGCTTTTGAAGCGTGAGCATTTTTGCTGACCCAATCTAGGATTTTCTCCATCGAGAAGCTCGACAACAATATGCTCCAAGAGTCAATTCCATTGGCTTACACTCCTCGTCGCTTTGTTAAGCACCCGGAGCAACCCCTTTTTTACGTCATTGAATCCGACAACAACGTCCTCTCTCCTGCGACACGGGAAAGCCTTATCAAGGACTCAGAAGCCCGCAACGGCGAGGCTGCCAGCCTTCCCCCTGCCGATTTCGGCTACCCTCGTGGAACTGGTCATTGGGCGTCGTGCATTCAAGTCGTCGATCCAGTTTCTGACAAGGAAGTCGTTTTTACCCTTGACTTGGAAGACAACGAGGCAGCAGTTAGTGTTGCCATTGCACCTTTCTCGAGCCAGGATGATGAGTCATTCTTGGTTGTTGGCACTGCAAAAGATATGGAAGTCAGTCCTCCCAAGTCAAAGGGTGGTTTCATCCATATCTACCGATTCTCCGAAGATGGCCGCAAATTCGAGCTCATCCACAAAACGAGCACTGAGGAGCCTCCTCTTGCTCTCCTCCCATTCCAGGGCAAGCTGTTGGCAGGCGTTGGTTCCATTCTTCGGCTGTATGACCTAGGTGTGAGGCAATTGCTCCGCAAATCGCAAGCCCCTGTGGTTCCCCAGACCATCGTTGGTCTTCAAACTCAGGGTAGCCGGATTGTGGTCAGTGATGTGCGGGAGAGTGTGACGTATGTGGTCTACAAACATCAGGAAAACGTCCTGATTCCCTTCGTGGATGATTCTATTGCTCGCTGGACTTCTGCCACGACCATGGTCGACTACGAAACCGTTGCCGGTGGTGACAAGTTTGGTAATCTGTGGATGATGCGATGCCCGAGCAAAGTTTCGGAAGAGGCCGACGAGGATGGATCTGGGGCGCATCTTGTTCACGAGCGGGGCTACCTGCAGGGTACTCCCAATCGCCTTGAGCTGATGGTTCACTACTACACCCAAGACATCCCGACTAGCCTGCACAAGGCACAGCTTGTGGCTGGTGGTCGTGACATTGTTGTCTGGACTGGTTTCCAGGGAACAATTGGAATGTTTGTCCCCTTTGCCAGCCGTGAAGATGTTGATTTCTTCCAAAGTCTGGAGACGCAGCTGGCTACACAGCATCCCCCTCTCGCCGGCCGCGACCACCTGATCTATCGCGGTTACTACGCGCCCGTCAAGGGTGTTATCGACGGTGATCTATGTGAGATGTACTTCCTCCTGCCCAACAACACGAAGATGATGATTGCCGCAGAGCTGGACCGATCTGTGCGGGAGATCGAGCGCAAGATCTCGGTAAGTTGCTCCTGGGGCTCTCTCGAATGACCTTCATTGACTGACTTGCTTTTAGGACATGCGGACACGGGTGGCTTATTAATTTTGGGCAGTTCTGGCGTCCAATGGCGTTTTCATGCCCTGTTGGCTTCACATAGGTATTAAGGTTATGCTAATTGATATCCCAATTCGCGGTCAAGACCGCTTGATTCTTTTCACTGTGACCCTAGTCTTTGCCTTTTTTTCGTTTTTCTTCAGAGAGGTCTCTTGCCTCGCTCGGTCTGCCGCTTTTCTCGGCTAATCTTGAGCTGGATGCAGTCCAATCATTTCGGTGGTTGGGGTTGTATGAGACAAAATTGAGCGTGGTCTCCACGCGTCGACGTTTTTTGAGTACGGTTTTGTCCGCTTTGCACCACGGATCTGCACCGTAATTTATCTGTCGGGACATCTCGTAAGTGCCATTGGCATATACATAGCCAAAGATATAGCCAATTGAATCATGAAAAAAAGAAAAAATCTTCTCTATCCACTCTTTCTCTACAAGTAGCTACCGACTAACCTTGGAATCGAAATCGGAATCGGATCACGTAAATTACGCCGATCTCAACCTGAGCCGACAAAAGCACCGAGATTTAACTACCTGCATCAAGGACTTCCCCGTTCACGCCGAAGAAAAGAACCCACTCGGCATCCAGACAACTCGGTTACGGTCGGAAAGATCTGGATCTTGCCGAACGGCTACCGTCGTCCGCGGGAAACTCCTTGATCACCTCATCGCTTCAGAACTTGCTTTAAAGGTCTGTAAAGCACGATTTTGCCCTAAAACAATGCAAAAAGGATTGTCGGACTGTTTCTCTTCTGCTTTGACATCCCGTGTTTGGTCAGCAGGCCTTCCGCGTGCATGATGGAAATGATTGGCCACATCGAAAGCCATGACGCCCTGCGTGACGCCCTGCGCATGACGCCGGGGAATGTGAGTGGGCCAGCCGAGTCGTCCAAATACATGTGGAGCCACCAAGGGCGTGCATGTCGGCGTAAGGCGCGCTCCACCGGTCTTCTAGGTTCTGGAGTCTGACCCCGATATCGCATTTGCAAACCCTGACAGATGTTGAGACTTGAGTCCAGAGCTTTCCATTTGCTATACGAAGCAGGCAGAAACTGCGAATCCATGGATAAAATGAGATCGAAACCCAGCACAAGGGATCCTCTCTCTGATCGGCCAGAGGAAAAGCGCCCGAAAAGTATAGCTTGAACTGGGAATGTCAATCCAAGGGCGTGAGCATGGACCAAGATGTATAGGCCAATCATGCACGATTGGGTACGGGGGCCTTTTCTATGGGTCCTTTACACCCCAACTCCCTTTAACTGCTTAGACGGGTTCGATTTCTCTGTGTTAGTTCCCGAATGAGTCACGATCGATGAACTGTCAGATGGAAACGCTGACTGCTATGATTGGTAAACGAATCTCTGACGATTTTCTGATCCTTTGTACTTTGTATAAAAGCGGGGGTGATGCCCCTCCCCTTGTTATACATGCGCGGTTGTTCACGGCTCCACTTTCTACTTTTTTTTTTTGCTCTTAAGATATATGAGGAATCCTGTGATAAATTCACCTTGATTTTATTTCCCCCATTCTCCTAGTGACGTGACTGTCTTTGATTTTCGCGGTTCCTTCGGGAAACAGGGGTTTGCTTGTCTCCTGCCGTACATTCCACCATCACACAACAATGGCAACGTCTATTATGAGTCGTGGCTCAGAAGGGCTAGATGTTTTTGCTCGGCGCTCAATTCCAAAGATTGAAATCGATCTCGAAGGACAAAAGCCTGGTCTGGTCAACTCATACACAACCGGAGATTATATCGAAGGCATTGCCAAGATTACTGTTGACCAGGACACGCGTTTTGATGAAATCGAGATCATCTTGCAAGGTAATCTCTACAACTTTACAAGACAAGGTATCTGTTGCTAATGTCGATAAAGGAACCTCTCACACTACAGTTGAGCGAGCGGCATGTCCTGGCCGTACAGGCTCACAGCAGATGTTCCTCAAACTTCGCCAACCGATTGAAGATGCCGACTACCCTACCCCTCGAGTACTGGAAGCTAGTCGCACATACTCATTCCCCTTTACATTTGTGGTCCCAGCTCGCTTGCTGCCACAGGTTTGCTCGCATGCAAAGAAGAACAACCACATCCACCGATCTCACACCATGCTTCCACCGACATTGGGAGATTCCATGGTCTCTGCAGATGGAAAGACCTTGATAGATGACATGTCACCGGACATGAGCCAAATCGCATACATCGTACGTGTCACTGTGTTGAAGAGATCGGGCCACCATGAGAATAAGACATTGGCAAATGTTGCCAAGAAGGTCCGCATTATCCCCACTGTGGAGGAGGAACCGCCCCTCAACACGGTGGATCACACCAACTACTGCACCCGCAAAGAGAAGACCGTGAAGCGTGGTTTTTTGCGCGGAAAGCAGGGTCAGCTCGTTGCCGCGGCCTTGCAACCCAAGCCGATCCGTTTGCTTCCTCCAAGTTGCGAGACACACGATACAGTTAGCACAGTGGCAAAGGTGCAGCTTCGATTCGACCCCGTAGGCAATGAGCAGCCACCACGACTAGGTTCAATGACCAGCAAGATCAGGGCAAGCACATACTACAGCGCAAACCCCTGGGAAGACTTCCCATGCCAGTCGGGCTCACTGGTATCACAAATTGGCCAGGGTCTTTTCACCGACACTGTCTCCCTATCAAGCATGTGTGTAGCTTCAGCAAAATGGGAAAAGCATTCCTCAAATGAGCGCCGCGACTCTGTCAACTCAACCTCATCATCTTCCACTGACTCCTCCGATGACTCAACCGGTCCCTCTGCTTCTTTTACTGGAGATACCTATTACACCGCTTCTCTTGTTGTCCCGGTATCACTACCAAGCTCGAAGACCTTCGTGCCGACCTTCCACTCTTGTCTGATGTCTCGCACATACTCGCTCGATTGGTCTTTATCATACCACACCCCAGGAGCCAACGTTCTGACCCCGACAATTTCTCTTCGACTCCCAATCCAAGTGATCACCCAGCCCAAATACGCTGAATCAACCAAGTCGGACTTAGGTTTGATTGTCACGCAAGAGGAATTGGATGAGTTCTTCCGCCCGCGATCTATGAGCTTAGCCTCGAATCTCGTTGTCGATGTGGCAGAGCCGCCCCAGTACTCGGAACGACCAAGGCGGCGCAGTGTGCAAGCTACCCAATAGTTGGGCAACCACGTTGTACTAGTGTGTTATTCCCTTCTTGTTTTTGGTTTTTGGTTGGACTGGTCAATACCCTGCTTGTTATACTTACCATAAAAAGTTCTTGTTTCTACATGGCGTTTACGATTGACATGGCCTCGATTTCTCATTTGGATATACCCCTGAATTACTGAACATCTATTTGTATGAATCTTAATACCAAATACAAATCATCTGTATAGAACATTGATAATGGAACGTAGTTATCTGTATCTCTTTCCTAACTTAAGGGGAACCGGATGGCAGAGCATGATGACTCAGCACTCATGGAGACAACTGACGTCATATGCGGCTGAATATCGAACTGGAAGGTACAACCATGATGTTGACAGAACAAGAATGAATGGTGGCAAGAGGAATATAGTATCATATAGTTAGATGGGTACAGACTCGTGCTTAGGGCTCTGCCACATTTATCAACATGAATGAGTCCATGCCTTCAGCAAATTAAAGCCCCGTATAAAGAGGGTTGACACCTATAGTGGAGTAGGCCGATGAGACCAATCACTTTGGATAGACTAAATCGTAAGTCTGGTACACCCCATTTTTTCAAGGGTTCAACCGCGGAAAACAAAGTATATCCAGAAAGTAAGGTCCTTAGATGTTCATTTAGGCTGGGAATCTCTCTTACTTGTAGCAACGCATAGTATTGGGAGAGTACTGGCCTTTGTTGGCTGGTCTGGAAAGTATTGTTGCGGCGGATAGCGTGGGAGTAGAAGACTGGATTACCAGGCTTTTATTGTGGTAATTCTTCACTAGCTCTTGTTATAACAATTATTATTTTAGCAATCAACACTCGATCCTTTGGGAATACTCCCAATCTTACTGAAGATGGCGCATGCAAAATTAACTACTATTTAGGTTGCAGCACATCCCGCTATCCCGCCCGGTTACCAACGTGGCCATCGTTCTTTTCTGGGATAAAGTCAATCGACTCATAGCAATATTCTCGTGTCACTCAAACCTGCTGCGGCAAAGAATCAATGTTGACTTCTTTTTTCCCTCTCCCCGTCTTTGTTCACCTGCTGTCACCACACGCATCCACCGCCCCGACATTCGCTGTCGTCCGTCCAGAATCATGCCGCCAACCGCATTAATCACAGCTGCACAAAGGGTGTTCCTGATACCAGAGCTTGTTGCTGAGATCCTCTACTGGCTGGCTGGGACACTTCGAGATGCCCCTCATCTGAGGAACTGGTGGGCAAACAACCATTCACGACACCACCTGGCAGCTCAGTACATCACCATAAACAGGGTATTCTTCTCAGAATCTGTCCGACTTCTTGGAAAAATCCCTCTCGACACCCTTCACCCGCAACGAAAAAGCCATTAATTTTACCACTACTTCCACGTTTTGAGATAATCATATCTCGTGATCGTGCACAGTTCTACGCAGACTCCCTCGAACAAGCCCGAATCACCTCCGTCAGATACTCGAAGACCCGAAAGGCCAATGCAGCATTCAAAGGAATAACCTTCCCAAAGCTTCAACAGCTAGAACTGAAGATCAATAACTATGTCCGGAGTGTCAACATCCCTATTATGAGGGCCCCAGCTTTGAAATCCCTGAGAATCCTCTTCGACGAAAATGCGGATCCTTGGACCGCTCGAAACGATGACCTGTCCTATCGTAATGCTGTCAGAATGGCAAAGTGGATTAAGGTGCGTACTAGTATTTGGGTGTTCAAATACGATAAATCGAGTATTTAATATTGCTGATTAGGCATCTTTTCCTGAGCTGAGAAGCGTGCTTTTTCAAGCCAACATCCCAGCGAGTGCTCTCAAGACCCTTTCAGAACATTTGCCGAATGTGAAAGTGGAACGGTTGTGGCAAGACAACCGGTCGGTTCGGCGGCCAGATGCATCTTTGGTGTTTGGGATGAGGGTACCACGATGGGCTTACAGACTTGTTCGGTACCACACTTCTTTGTGATAGAAGATGAGAGGTGCAGTGCTTGGAACTGATCAAACTCATGGGAAACGGACCAGTATGATCATCGGGTGGGCCGGGATTCCGGTGTTTCCAAGTTTAGATCTACAGTTACTCTTTGTATTTCTTTCTACATTCCATGATATAAGCACAGTGTTTGGTTAGCGAACTTTTCTTCGATAGACTGGTGTCTGCTTTCCGAATCGTCTACCCGGGTGGCAGGATGATTTACTCTGCTTTGAGTAAGAGTCAATATCTGGTCACAGTGCTGCAGCGAAGCTTTGACTGTTTGCATTCTTCAAAATTTTCCTTCACGTTACCTACCTGATATCCGGGGTTCACTTAGGTTATGATAACAATTTGTAACATGTCGTGGCTAGAACGTATGTGGTGAGTGTCAACCAATCACTTCAAAAGTGACATATCACGTGATGAGACCGGCAGCTTGACACTCCGTGGACCGGGATTTGCAAGTTTCCGAACAAATCCCGGGACACGGGTGACGGGTGTACTGTACTCAATGACATGAACACTAATCAGACACCATGTCCTATCTTAGTAATGATCTGCGTGAATGAAGCTTGATTCTGCAAATTACCCTTCAAGTGTCAGGATTTAGAACGTGGAAATCAGCACTGACATACCCCTTCCGTCAGATCCTACTAACATGACATCAGAAGTAAAGAACGCGCCATGCCGGCCTATCCGATTAGATATTTATAGCAAAGCAAATGTGGACTCGCGATATATGTGCTACAGTTCAATTAGAGCAACCATCAATCATGTCTACAGGAAAGGTTAATCTCATTTCGCCCGGCGCGGCTGACGAATTCGATTTCATTGTTGTTGGAGGTAAGTTACATAGTACTGGTGTGCTACTAGGACTAATATAGTTGTAACTGACCTTTCACAGGAGGCACAGCGGGAAACGTGGTGGCCGGTCGGCTGGCTGAGAATCCAAAAGTGTCGATTTTGGTCATTGAGGCTGGACGAGGGTAAGAATCTCGTGTATTTGGTCGTACAATGCATAAATTTTCTACTAATGAGTCACAGAGATCCAGACAACATCGCTGAGATCACCACTCCTGCTCGCGCTTTTGAGACCCGCAATGGACCAAATGACTGGAAATACAAAACCACTTTCATAGATCGCCCAGATTACACGCGAGTTGAGAAGCCCAACACGCGAGGAAAAGTACTAGGTGGTAGTAGCTGCTTGAACTACTACACCTGGGTCCGAGGCAGCAAGGGAACATTCGACGATTGGGAAGAGTTCGGCGGAAAAGGCTGGAACTGGCATGCACTGAAAGATTATTTTGACAAGGTACATACACCTATATCTCGCCCTCGGTTGACTATTCTAACCTTTTAGCCTGCCACGTACCACGACGACGACAACAACTACCCCCATGTCAGGGATATTGGAATGGGAGGACCGCTTCATGTTGAGCATGCGGATCTCGTTCCCGAGCTACGGCCCTTTCGAGACGCGTTGCTGAAGGCGTGGACGAGTAAAGGGCTCAACATCAATGACAATATCTACGATGGCACACAGAACGGGCTGACTCACTGCGTCAACACCATATATAAGGGCGTCCGCTCTTCGAGCTGGTCCTTCCTTGTTGGAAAAACTAATATCCATGTATTGCCATCCTCGCACTGTAAGCGATTGCTTATCAATGGTGATCGAGTCACCGGAGTCGAAGTCCATGGACCAAATGGCGAGGAGATTACGATCCAGGCACGCAAGGAGGTTATAGTTGCCGGTGGCGTCTATGAGTCACCGAAGCTATTGATGCTATCTGGCATCGGCCCTGAAAAAGAGCTGTCGAAGTTCGGCATACAAGCCATTTCTAACTCTCCCCATGTCGGCCAGAATCTGCTGGACCACCCGATCATGCCGCATGTTTTCCGCCTTAAGGGTGGACTTGGCTTGGATGACCACCTGCTGCGTGCAGGTCCTCAGAAGGAGGGCGCAGTCACGGCATACAATCGAAACCACTCTGGTCCTCTAGGTAGTGGTCTGTTGGAGCTGGTTGGGTTCCCACGTATTGACGATCGCCTCTCTCGAGTCAAAGAATATGTCAAAGCAAAACAAGAGAATGGCGGATTGGATCCATTTGGGCCAGCGGGACAGCCGCACTTTCAAATTGACTTCGTGGTGAGTAGATCTTAATGGTAGTGTCTTGAATTCTAACTAATCATTCGCAGCCCATGTTCTCAGACGCATTTCAGTGGCATTTCCCTGCCCCTCCAGAAGGAAGCTGGCTAACTGTGATCGTTGATCTTCTCCGACCAATCTCAAAGCCAGGCTTTGTGGAGTTGCGCTCCAAGGATCCGCTTGACGATCCGCACATCAACACCAACTATTTCAATAATCACCTCGATGTGATTGCTCTGCGGGAGGGTGTCCGAGCTGTAGATGATATTCTCATGACTGGCGAGGGCTTCAAGGACATCATTGGCGAAGATTATCCATGGCCTATGCCGCGTAACTCAGATGAGGCAATGGAAAAGATGATTCTTGAGCGCTCTCAAACAGGATTCCGTACGCCCTTCCTATAACCCCCTTTTGTTGCTTTACTGACACCTTTTAGACCCCTGTGGAACCTGTCGTCTTTCAAAGAATATTGATCAGGGAGTGGTCGATGGAGCACTGAAAGTGCATGGTTTCAAGAATCTGAGGGTGGTTGATGCATCTGTGTTCCCTGTCATTCCGGACTGCCGTATCCAGAATGCCGTCTACATGGTTGGAGAAAAGGGCGCTGACCTGATCAAGGCAGACCACAACGACCTTTACTGAATTGACCAAACATCAATAGTGAAGACAGTCCATCCGGCAAGCTATCATACAATAATGCAACTTGATTGATTTTGTTCATATCAGAAGAAGCTTACAAAGCCCGCAGCTTTCCTTTAGATAATATTACCAGTGTCCCGAGCCCAATGCTTGAATAGTGAAGCCCGAATGAACCTCCAAAGCGCGATACGCATGTGATGGGTCCGGCAAATTACTCGTTCGCATGGTTTCTCGAACGTTATCTCACATCGGAAACGACAAATTCCAAGTTAACATAGATATGCCATCACACCGAGGTATAAATTTTGTGTCAAACCTCTCACTCTTCCGTAGTTTGCCTCCTGCACACCCCAACTTTCACCCTCATTCCCCCTTGACGCGTCCCCATATCAAGACCCCCAATCAGAATTGATGAGCATCATGACAGATTCTATCAAAGCCACAGCGGCTCAGAAGGTGTTATCAACATGCGAATTAATCAGCGAGATACTTCAGAATCTCTACGAATACCATTCCTCCAATGAGACTAACGAAATCTCAGAGCACAGTCCACCGTCTTGGTACTCAATGCTAGCAAAGTATAGCCGCATCAACAAATCTTGGTTTTGCGAAGCAATGCGTCTCCTCTGGCCAGATGGAACAGCAGTCAAGCACCGCTCACTCATCCATATTTTATCAATAGTAGAGCCTAGTCGCAGACAATTCTATGCGAACTACATCCAGAGCGCCTGCTTTGTGGATGTCTGCAAAGCGAACATCCGCAAAAATAACAAAATCCTCCGTGGCATGGTCTTCCCTAAACTTCGGTACCTGGCTGTCATGATTAACCAGTGCGGTCGACAAAAACTATGGATGCCGTATCTCAATGCCCCGCGGCTTGAAGCTCTGCATGTCCGACTGGCGACTATACAGTGGTCTGATCGGTACAGCAATGTCAAAGTGAAGTTTGAACGAAGACAATGGCGGGGACCGTCGCTTCAGTCCAGCATAGTGATGAGGCTCATCCGCCGCATTCAGGTACGTTACAGGCCCGGCTTGTAGAGGTAGATACTGATATAACGATTTTTTTTAGAGGGTCTTGAAACGCGTCAAACTCGTCTTATTTGGAATGGAGATGGTCATAAGGCAAAGAATCATTTGGAAGTTTTCCCAACTTATTCCGAACGTCATGCTTACCTATGGGAACAATTTTGATGGAAACAGGACAATCGAAGGATACTTGAGGACTTGCAATAAGTAACCTGAATGGCCAGCTTTGCGGACTGTTTATGAGAAAGATTCCTTCCAGCTTCAATTTTTCTTTCCCTTTTTATCATGCGCTTTCCGTTCCATGACTTTGGAATTGACTCAACCTTGACAGTGAAATCTCATATTCGAATCGGATGTGGTTCTAAGATCTTTTGATTCAAGGCTAGTGCAGTAGCCTCATCTAGCAAGACTGAATGGTATCTTATCGAAACCAGAATAAGATTGTCCAGGCTCGAGCTCACCTCCAGAATTTGCAGTTGCTCTGACCTCTGCCAACAGTAAATCACGACCAAAGGTTATTCCTATCGACTCAAAAAAAAGAACCAAGAGAAAGGAAGAGATACTGGAATAGTTGGTGATACTAAAAGAGAGAACACCTGATATGCAGATAAGTAGACGTGCTCCGACAACAGCATTTAGGCTGTCACTGTATATTGTCTTTTCTGCGTAGGCCAAACTATACTCCAAAGATCTTTCTTTTCACGTGGATTATCAAGAGCTGGTCACCAGTTTATTGGAACATATATTCAAATCCATTTCGCTTTTCGCTCTGCAAGGACGGTTGCAGTGCATGCTAGGAGCAAGTAAGTGACATGGAAGCATTCCAACGCCATACAAAACACCATGGAGCCTTACTCCCCACTGTGAGAGAAGTGACTTGATTACTGGCACCAGATGGGGTCAGCTCCAATGGGTCTATACTCGTGGACCCTGCTCACTTGAATGTATATGAACAGGGCCTCTGGCAAACCACGTAACTCTATCTTCTCTAGCTTCAATTAACGCATGTAAAGTCTTGTTAGGACGTGTCTCACAGTACAAGTAAGGGATCGGGTAGGGCTTTCCATTACGCCCTTGCAGAGATACATCGATCTACACCAGTCGACTGTATCATCGAATCCCGAAATCTTTCTTGAGTTTCCACCTATTATGAGGGTTTCAATGGAATTTGGGGCCATCGGATAATCACCCGAATCGACCCAGGGAATTTCGCCTGCCTTGAAGGTGGATCTAAGTGGATACCACAGCGTTGATACGGATGCGGGGTGCGGAGAATCCCAGCCCCAGGTTACTGATAGAAAAGCGGGACAGCATCCGGGAAATACTGAAATCAATCATATCAACTGGTGTCTATCTTTTGTCACGTCGGACCGGGTCGGTTCACCGGGAAGTCCCCCGGCATCCTGAATGACAGTCATATTTCAGACTAAGATACAATCAGATAACAAGGAATATGATCTCCCGAAGCTGAGACGCTAGTCTCGGTAAACACACGCCAGGTTTTCCGCATAGATATGGAGCCACGACATCATCATTGCTCTTCATGGTACATAGGGAACCCAACATGGAGAGCGCACAAGAGTGACGGTTTGAATTGTGTCCACTTCAGTCACTAGTAAAGCATTGTAATGTGCTGCTTATGCTTTCCCTCGCTGGTGGCTACATTGAGGAATTCCTACTGCACTAGGCAAGGAGAGCCACGATAAGGTCACATCGGCCGTGTACCCGACCATAGATTACAATATTTAATTTTTAAAGGGGGTTCCATATCCTCCTTATTTTAGTAGTGACAGATCAAACTATTATCACTACCAACCTGCTATCGTATGCCACAATGCCAGAGAAGAAGGATGGTGGCAACCTAACTCCCGTCCCTTCACAAGCCGGTCAAGTTCTTGAAGACCAGTACTACGAGAACGATGCTGTCTTTGGCGAGATCACGGGAGAAGGACCGAACTACCGCAGCGTGTGTATGGCTTGATTAAGATACCTTGAAATAAACTGACAACCTACTAGTTAGGCTGGGTTGGTACTGCTGCGCTTATGATGAAAAGTCAGATAGGTCTAGGTGTTCTGAGCATCCCTGGGGCCTTGGATACCCTCGGTATCGTTCCAGGGGTAGTTATATTGATTACAGTTGCTATTATTACAACATGGTCGGACTATATGGTTGGTGTCTTCAAGCTCCGGCATCGCGAGGTCTATGGGATTGGGGATGTCGGTGGAATGTTATTCGGCCGTCCGGGAAAGATATTCTTTGGAGCCGCTTTCGTTCTCTGTAAGCGCTGCACACCTTCCTTTGTCCCTGGGCTCACTAACATGAAAAAAAAGACTGGATCTTTTGTGCCGGGTCGGGGATGTTAAGCATCTCCATTTCCCTGAATGCCGTCTCAAGTCATGGTGCCTGCACTGCGATATTTGTTGCTATTGCCGCAATTATGGGGTTTGTATTGGGTAGCATCCAGACGTTAGGTCGTATGAGTTGGCTTGCATGGGGCGGATTGTTTTGTATTCTTACTGCGAGTGAGTTCCTCCACCAAAGTCAGTCGACCTTTTTTCTCTAACAGGATCCTAGTTCTCATAGTGACTATTGGGGTCGGCGTCCAGAGCCGCCCATCAGCTGCGCCGCAGGATGGCATATGGGTGTCTGATTACCAGATTGCCGCCACTCCGAACTTCACCGATGCTATAACCGCCGTCTCAACGATCGTATTTGCGTACGCTGGAACGCCGTCATTTTTTTCTATCGTATCCGAAATGCGTGATCCTCGACTATATACCCGGTCCTTACTCTTCTGTCAAAGCGTCGTGACGGGGGTTTACGTATTCATTGGCTGCATGGTCTATTACTACTGTGGATCTTATGTCTCCTCGCCTGCACTTGGCTCAGCAGGACCGACAATGAAGAGAATCAGCTATGGCTTTGCACTTCCAGGTCTTATCGTCACCACTATGCTAGTAGTTCATGTAAGTCTGCCTTGGTGCAATGGAGACTATTCAATTATTAACAAGGCATTAGCTACCATCGAAGTACATTTTTCTCCGTCTTTTGAAGGGCTCTCGACATCTTACAGCTAATACCGTGACTCACTGGGTGACCTGGATCAGCTGTACTTTTGTTATTGCTATGATCTCTTATATTATCGCGAGTGCTATTCCGGTATTCAGTGGCCTCGTGTCACTTGTAGGTGCTTTACTCGGTACTCTGATGTCGTTCCAGCCCATGGGTTTCATGTGGCTATACGATAATTGGACCCGAGACAAGACTGAGAGATCACTCAAATGGAAGTTTATGGTCTGCTGGAGTGTCTTTGTGATAGTCTCTGGAACCTTTTTGATGGTCGCTGGCACTTATGGTTCCATTGTCAGTATCATTGACAGCTACGAAAAATCCGGGGACTCAGCCGCCTGGTCATGTGCTGACAACTCTAACTCCTGATCAAAACTAAAAGAGCTATCGAAGAGAGATATGAAAGAGCTTGGGTAGCTGTAGACCAAATCAACTGATATTTCGTACATATGCCAGTGATCGACTTTTGTTCTCGGAATGAGGTCTTAGGTGAAAGTATCCACAGAAAAAGGCTATGAATTTTATTGCCGATTCTCCAGTCATTTGAGTTGAGCCTTGGTGTCTGATCAGACTTAATAGAGCGTGGAAGGTAAACATGCCGATAAACAAGGGAGGAGCGGAGGAACGAGGGCGCGTGGTTAGTTCCTTCCCCACAAACCATGCGAGTGTCTTTTCTTCCGAGCTTCATCTCCGCATTTTCTGTAAGGAAAACTCTGTAAGCCCCGTCTTGGGTAGCATGGTACATGCTCCAGCCGCATGGCTAGGTGTTACATCGGCCGAACTCCCAAATGGTGAATTCCTGAGGCTAACTCCGACCCTTACTCTCAACATGTTTTCGGCAACACCTGCGATGCGGAAGATACTGGTCAAGCCATCTTCAAGCTTTCAACGATAGTGAAACCAAGTTACATTCGCTTGTCAGCCCAAACTCCACTTCGGTCTCGCTATTCGAGAGGGTGTAACGCACACGAGCTTTCCTGGCGTCCGCATCGGTAGGTGAAGGAAGCTTTATACACCCCGACAATATGATATTAATCGAGAACAAAAAAATAATGACGATTTCGTCATCCGCGGATCTACCAAGAAACGTGCTCGCCGATTGGTCCGAAGTGCGCTGAACCACGAGGTCGGATGTTTGGTTGGTACGAAGTATTGGCGGCTTGGTAGCTCATCGCCTTTCTTTGGTTACATGCCATGATCTGCATGCCCTAGAGAGTGACTTCAGAGCCCATCTTATGACTACCGGAGGGACTTTCCATGCTCTCTAGGATGTGGCATCCATTGCCTTGTTGAACCTGGCGTAGCGGAACACTTGATTTTATGCTAACCATGTGCAGGCCTGGAATACTCCGCTACGCTGATATTGACCTCGCTTCTGAAAAGTAACTTCTATTTTAGTAATATGCGCTCTATAAATCACGGATAATACTTCCAACAGAGTCACTCTGCGGGAGCGTCGCATCCAGAGTTGTGCACCTGACTTTAACGAATTCTGTTACAATGCATAGCGATCGGTTTACAAAGTGGGATATGGCTGAAGGTTTGTTGTGATGGACTACAAATAATGACGTTGGCTGCTCTCGAATTCCGATTGACACACTCGGCCTTTATTGGTGCTGCCACAACCATAACCATACTCCATTCATACCCACGTTGTCTAACATGCGTTTTGTCATTTCTTTCCTTCTGGGCCTAATCTGGCTCACAAAGGCTGCTTCTATCTCCTATCAAGAGGGCGAAGTTACTGCAATCGAAGCTCGTAGCGGAGGAGCCAATTACCGTTCAGTGGCCTACTTCACGAACTGGGTGAGGCTTCTACTGCTGTCGTCTTATGAAGGCTAATTAAATTTTCATATTCAGTCTATCTATGCAAGGAATTATGTTCCTCAAAACTTGCCTATTGATAAACTGACCCATGTTTTGTACGCCTTTGCCAACGTCCAGTCCAGCGGGCAGGTTGTTCTGTCCGACTCCTGGGCGGATACTGACAAACACTTTGCTGGTGACTCCTGGAATGAACCGGGAAACAATGTCTATGGTTGTATTAAACAACTGTTTTTGCTCAAGAAGAAAAACCGGAATCTAAAAGTCCTCTTGTCCGTCGGTGGGTGGACCTACTCTACTAACTTTGCAGGGGCACTTAGTACGGCAGCAGGTAGGGCACAATTTGCTTCTTCGGCGACCACTCTAGTTCAAAACATGGGATTCGATGGCATAGATATTGATTGGGAAGTAAGGTATTTTGCAATTTCCTCTAGCAATGCTTTATTGAAACCAGAGACAGTATCCTGCCGACAGTACCCAAGCTGCCAACATGGTAGCCACTTTGCAAGCGCTGCGCCAATCTCTGGATTCATACAGTAAAGCAAATGCAAATGGATATCATTTCCTAATAACTGTTGCTAGCCCAGCTAGTATGGCCCTCATCTGTCATAATAGCACCCTCATTAACAGATAGGCAGGCCCTTCGCAGTACCTGCAACTTCAACTGGCAGCCATGGACAAGTATCTGGACTTTTGGAACCTCATGGCTTACGATTACTTTGGAAGCTGGGACACCGTCGCCGGGCATGATGCCAATCTCTACGCATCGAGCTCCAATCCAAGTAGTACTCCATTTAACACTGAACAATCCATCAACTACTACACCTCCAATGGCGTACCAGCCAACAAGATTGTCTTAGGAATGCCGCTTTACGGTCGGTCGTTCATGAACACGAATGGGCCTGGCACTGCTTATAGCGGTGTGGGGAGCGGAAGCTGGGAGAATGGTATATGGGACTACAAGGCATTACCTCGACCTGGAGCATCGGTAAGTTACCTTAATCAACCCGTCGCAAGCTACAGCTATGATTCTTCCCAGAGGATGATGGTCAGCTATGATACTCCCCAAGTTGCGCAGAAGAAGGCACAATACATCGCCTCCAAGGGTCTCGGTGGGGGAATGTGGTGGGAAAGTAGCGGCGACAAGACTGGCTCGGACAGTTTGATCACTACGGTTCGTTATTTTTCCTCTCTCCCAATGAATCATGGTTGTACTAATAATGTTCGTTAGGTTGTGAATACACTTGGAGGCACTGGCGCTTTGAGGCACTTTCAGAATCAACTTGGCTATCCAGCTTCAGTGTACAACAATATGAAAGCTGGATTCTCCAATCAATGAGTGGTAATATTGAATATTGGATATGGGGCTTGCAGATGCATAAATTATGCCTGAAAGACAGGAATTTGGCGATTGGATATCAGGGTAGCATTTGAGGTATGATTTCTCAAGAAGAATCAACCGTGGTGAACATGGGTGTTTATGTCTAGATCATCATTCGCTTAGATCTACTGAACAGCAAATATTATGCTTAGGCTACCACTACGGCAGCACGATGTCAAGTGTTCCTCAAGATCCATGATTTAAGGACGTGTTGGATCTGAATTATGAATTAGAGGAACATCAGTAATGAGAAAGTTGTTCGTACTCTCGAACTTAAAGATAAAAGCTTCATCGATCACGAATTTACAACAATATAATTCAACAATGGTGACAATATTTGCAAAATCTCCTTACCCTCTCTTCTCTTGAATCTCATCGTTAACTGATGCCGCAGACGGAGATGATGGAGAGCCATTGGCGCCCACGCCCTTGATGTTGGAATCATTACTCTGGTCGCCATTGCGGCCAGTCAAACCGCGATAGATCTGGAGAATTTGCTGAATACCACCATCGACGAGTGGGTATACAATCGCAATCAACATGGTACCCCAGAGCCAAATTATGGCAACCACCACCCAGGCGATGAAAAACTGACCCAGTATTAGCTTTCTTTTGCCAGAAATGATAGGTGGAGAAGAGTCATACCTTCTTCTCAAAGATATAGCCAGATCCATACATAGGCAACGGCCAAATAACCCAATGGCCCAAGAATGTCGCGATAGACCAAAATGCAGCAATGCGGCCCCACCTCTTCAGCTCCTGAGCATCCAAGGCCGAACTTCGCACACCTCCATCTTCAAGGCCAGGTCTCTGATTATGAGGGGCGGTAGTCAAGTCGCTATCCAGCTTTTCTAGGGCCAATTTCTCTTTCTTGAAATCAGCCCAGTCGTACCGTTGGGGCTTGGCAAATGTGATTACAAGGGAATACACGATGGGAGAGAAGCAAGATGCCACTGTGCCGTACATGCAAGGAAGCACTTCACCCGTTGTCGCGACCGAAACTTCTCCACCAAAATGGGCAGCGGTGCCCAGCCAGACTGCCAGTCCAGTAATCATGCCCATGATTGGAGAGAGGATAGCAGCGGCCTTGCTTTGGTGGCGCCAGAGGATGGTGAAAACCATTGGGAAGATTCCGGGACAGGTAACGACACCTGTAAATCTCATTCTCAGTATTATGTGACTTGAAGTGTTCAATAGAGAGCAAGACTTACCAAGCATGTATAGTGTCCATCCCAGGTCAATTCCAACATAATGCAGCATTGTGCTGAACGCAGCAGAGAATGCCGCAAAGAATATAACGCCAAAGTGACTCGAGCGGATCAAGTCTCGATCAGAGGCAGATCTTTTGAAATACTCGCGATACACATCGAAGCTGAGAATGGAGCTGACTGCGATGACTTGTGCAGAGAGCGTCGAAGTACACGCCATAAAGGTGATTAAGAGAGATGCCGCAGCGCCACCTTTGCCAGCGATGGTCATTGCCGCATAGGGGAGTACCAGGCCATTACTTACTTCAGACGTAGTCATTCTCTGCAACAAATATCAGATATTGCCCAATCTCTTTTAAAGTCGATAGGAAGCATACCCGAGGATAGGTTGGGAAATTGGGCTGATTCTCGAGTCCCAAGGCGAGAGAGCTCATCACAGTTCCCAGGCCCCATGGAACGGCAAAATAGGCAATACCTCCAATAGTGTATCCGGGGACCACAGCAGCGGGGGATGCTGAGAACGCTTTGATGAAGTAGCTGGTATCCATCTATAAACTGTTAGATTGACTTTAACGGAACAAGGGGACCACATACAATAACCAGACCGAAGTTACCCAAAGTATGCAGAATGCCGAAAATAATTGCCTAGAGAGCATCAGTAATATTTACTATCTGCTCAGTGTAACGAGCGCCCTACACTTTTGGACTTCATGGTCAAATAAGTTCCGCCTTGGTTTCCAGACACTGGGTGTCGCTCGGCAGCCGCAACAAGTAGCTCGTACAAGTTTCCGACAGAACCAACTTGATCCACGGAGAATGCCTTGGCGGTGAAATAGCATGCGATGATTAGGATGATTGCAGTGTGGAAGTAGTCCGTGAGAAAACTGCGGTATGTCAGCCACGAAGACAAGGATCTGCGTTCGAGTTCAGGAGAGAACTTACGTTGCCTTGATACCTCCAACAAAAGTATACACGGTCACTCCGACGGGCAACAAGAATGTCGCAGCAATTATATGCATTCCGGACCTAGGTTTCGTTAGAAGTTCATCCCCTTGTTTTTCCACTCGAGACGTACATGGCAGTGATGACTGCACTCGCACCAAGCAGCATGTTCGCGCATGCAAAAATATTGTTAATCAGACACAGCACAATGAAAACAATATGAGCGGTCCGTCCTAATATGAGTTTGAAATGCCATGGTCAGTCACATCAAAGCAAATCTCAAGGGTTAACGTACCATAGCGAATCCGGACCACTTCGAGAGATGTATGTGCCTCAGGGATCTTTCGCTTGCAGGAGATACCAAGTAAAGCGAAGAAAACAATCATTGGACTGCAGCCAGCAGCGAACCAAAAGGGTCCAGCGACACCATAGTCGTAGCCCACATATGATGAGCCAAGTAGTGCAGTAGACCATAGCCAGGACTATAGATAAATCGTAAGAGAGTTGAAGCTTTGAAGTCCAAGGGAGACTCACCGAGATAACAGCCGAGGCAGTGAGGCCAGTTCTAACGGTGCGATTTGCTGTCATAAACCTATACTATGAATCAGTATCACCCACAAAGTTAGTAGTGTCGAACTGTTTACATTTCGGTTTTCTGATTGTCCTCTCCGGTAGTTTTCTTCAATAGTTTAGTGATCAGCATCATGACTGGTCAAAGTCAGCTCAGCTCCTGTCGAGGAATCTCACGATAAGTTGTCTTACCTAGTGCTACAATCACACCAATCACGACAACAACCACATATCCTACTGCCTGGGACAGAGGGGGTTGCACGATCGATACGCCATCGCGCGTCTGAAAATTGGACATTGTAAGTAAACCCAAGCTGGTGAAATGTGCCAAATCAAAAAATGAAGACAACTAGCCAAGATGATGGGAATTACACATCAAGCGTCTTTAGTTGACATCAACAGCTTACGCAAGCAACGACCAGAGAAGAAGAGAAAGATAATTAAGTATAGGTCCGGGTTTGTAGTCGACTAGGGATGACGTGCATTTAAATGTAATAAACCCAGTAGACTGGCTGCAGGGGAACTCAGATCTACGACAACGTAGTGCCAGCTGAACTGAGAGCGAATGAAAAGAGTCTGATCCACAATGACTTGATATATACTCGTGATGAGGTGCTCATGGGCGATCAAAGCCCGAAGAATACTAGGTCAATATTTTAAGGTTTAGGTTGCTGAGATGGTTGATAAAGCTGCACAATTATCTCATGAGAATAGGAGAACCATTGCCCAGGGGAAGAATGGACAGAGTATTATTAAACCCTGAAAATAATGAGATTTTTGATCTATTTGACTTTATTGCTAGGTGGTATCTGAACAGCCAAGTCAAGGAATATTTGACTTTGGCCGGGGAAATGGGAGCCCTTGAGCCCTGAATACCCGAGGTTCAATAAAGGAATCAGCCATTCAAAAGCATATGATTTCATTGGAATCACGAATTTGATGAATCCTTCCACCCAGATGAATTGCACCTCCTCGGATTGGCAAAACTCATAAATGGACCGAGACACGACAGCCCAAACTTTGTCACAGCACATCACTGCGGAGTGCATTGTGCAGGGTTCTATCTCTCGCCCGAGAGAAAGCGCATAGTAAAAAACAACGACATTTAATAATAAGGTATTCTCACTGGTCAGCATGCACAATCCTAATTTACATTGGACCAATAATGTTGGTTGTTCCTCCTTTTCGTGCCCCTCAACGATCTCTTTCATCGCGCCATCCCGCCCCGCTTTGATGCTATACTACATCCCATGGGAAGTGACGCACGCGGGGATGTAAGGAATGGTGTGCTAGTCGATCATTCGATGATACAAATTGGAAGAAATCCCTCTTTGCTTACTTGGACACATATACGGAAACAATTGTAAATTTACTTTGGGTGCGAGAATTCATCTTATCTATTGCATCTATTGCCAAGAACAACAGTCGACACGGGAGAACTTGATACCGTCAGCCATGTCGGAGACCAATAACGGAACTGGCGAGAAGCCTAAGAAGTCTTTGATTCTCAATGCTTTTGTGGAGATGTGTAAGTTCGATTGCACACCCATAACGAGTCAAGATCTAACTATCATCCAGGCAGTGGACACCAGTCTCCTGGACTGTGGCGACACCCCGAAGATGAATCTCACAAATTTAACGACATTGATCATTGGGTAGAACTTGCTCAATTGCTTGAGTCGGCCAAATTTCATGGAATTTTCATTGCCGATGTTCTTGGTAAGTTGACCGTGGACGATCGAGATAATTCTTACTAACACGTCATGCAGGAGGCTATGATGTCTACAAGGGACCCCGAAACCTGGACCCAGCCGTGGTGTCTGGTGCTCAATGGCCAGTAAATGAGCCTTTGGCTGTGGTACCGGCCATGGCAGCAGCAACCAAGAACATTGGGTTCGGAGTTACTGTCACGACGACTTATGAGCAGCCCTACCATTTGGCACGACGTCTATCAACCGTCGATCATCTTACTAAAGGACGGTATGTGAGATCAAGCATATGACTCTGGGAGCACCACTAACTCAGTGAACTCTAGATTGGGTTGGAATGTGCGTAAACTACCACCACGATCGACCAACACAGCAAAAAGGACTAACAGGAGCTATAGGTGGTAACAGGATATCTCGATTCTGCAGCCCGAAACACGGGCCAAGCCGAACAACCACACGTATGTTCTGCTTCCTAGTATGGAAAACACCCCACTCACTTGGACACAGCACGATGACCGATACGCCGTGGCAGAAGAATATGTCAAGGTAACCTACAAGCTCTGGGAATCATCCTGGCGCCAAGACGCTGTGGTCCTAGACCGTGAGCGAGGTGTCTACACCGAGCCCTCACGGGTACGACAAATCAATCATTCAGGCAAATACTTCAACGTACCAGGCCCACATCTCTGCCAGCCAAGTCCACAGCGCACACCCGTCATCCTTCAAGCGGGAACATCAAAGGCCGGAAAGACCTTCGCAGCGCAACACGCTGAAGCCATTTTTGTCGCTGGCCACAGCCCTGCCGTTGTCGCCAAGAATGTCGCCGAAATCCGTCAGCTTGCGAAGAGTGAGTTTGGACGTGATCCCCAGAGCATCAAGTTCTTGGCTCTGCTTTGTCCTGTACTTGGCCGGACAGAGGAGGAGGCGCTGGAGAAGTTCAAGTATTACCGTAGTTTAGGGTCGATCGATGGGGCTTTGGCGCTCTTTGGGGGCTGGACTGGGATTGATTTGGATACTTATGGCGATGACGAAGAGCTGAGGCATGTGGAGAGCAATGCCATTCGGTAAGAAGATCTTGAAACAGCCTTTAAAAAACACATACTGATTGTTGTTTAGTTCTGCTGTTGAGGGCTGGTCGAAAGCCACTCCTGAGGTCGCAAAATGGACCAAAGCCACTGTGGGCCAGCATATCACTGTTGGTGGTCTGGGTGCCACTCCTGTTGGTACAGCGGCGCAGGTGGCTGACAATATGGAACGCTGGATGAAAGAGGCTGATGTTGACGGATTTAACCTGGTAAGAATAGGATGTTGATACTTATGGTGGAATTTACGCTAACACAAACATTAGGCTTATGCGGTTAAACCAGGCTCTTTCAAGGACGTCATCGATTTACTGATCCCTGAGTTGCGTCGTCGTGGTTTGTTCTGGAATGATTATGCGGTACAGAAGGGAACATACCGCGAAAATCTGAACGCGACGCCTGGCCAATCTGGTCCCCGTGATGATCACCCTGCGGCAAAGTATAGGTGGAAAGCAGGAGTTGACGCTGCTGATCACCCAGTACCGGAGAATTAAAGTCTTTCAAGGTCGAGTAACTAAATCACAATGCCAGGTATATGAGAAATTCTGCCTCCAAGGCCATGTTCATGGAAATGTTGAAGTAGAATATATGAAAATTTCTTTTTGTGCAGGTCTTACGCTGCAAGACCTATCGGTCTATTTTTACAAACGCCAGATAAATGCGATTTTTGTACATGGCCGTAGACCCTTAGGTCAACATATCATCCAGTCGCTCACCCAGTACACTCTCAATCTTCTTAACCCACTTCCGCACTTCTCTCTCAACACTCTCATCCTCGTCCTCCATAAGCTCACTGATGTAAGGCAGCATCTCCGGAAGCAGAGCCAGCCACTCCTCGCCAAGCTGCTCAGTAAGAGCCTGCTCGGCCTTCAAGGCAGCAAGGCGAGTGAATGGGTTATCACCACCAGCGGACTTTGCGTTAGGAGCAGTCGAGGGGCGGAGGTATCTCATCAGAGCAACGTTGAGCTCCTTGTGGTTATCGGTGGAGTCGGCCGCGGTGGCAAGCTCGGTAATCGCCGGAATAACCTCTGCGACAACGAGATCCGCAGACCTCGAAGTGGTTGCGTGAGCCAATTGCGCAATGAGAGGAGCAGTGATGCTGCTGAGGTGGGAAGGAGATTGCCAGAATTCTGAAAATATAATTAGTACTTGCGAAAGATAGGAATAGGGGGAAAGACGTACCATCTTGATCATGCTCGAACGAGTTGCGCAGGGTGCGAAGTGTGGCCAACCAGAGTGGCTTGGTAGCCTTGGCGGGTCCAGTTGAACCCAGGATCTTGACTGTGTGTTCCAAGATGTAGCTGGAGTAACCGGTGACAATAGACTGCAGGGTTCCGAAGAACACCTGGAGGAACTTGTAAAAGGTTGTGAGGCGGGAGATTTGAGCTTGCTCGTCCTTCTGGGCACTGGTAGCCCATTCGACCATTTTGGTGAACAGAGGTCGGAATGTGCTGTCGTTGAGCTTGTAGATCATCTTGATGGTGACATCGTGCATGGTGGTCTCAGCTTCATCCAATTCACCAGCGTCGAACTTAGCACTGTCGCCAAGGGCAATTTGCTCACGTCGCAGATCAAATGCCTTGAAAAGAATGGTAGTGAGAACACCAATGTTATTGGAAACAGTCGACTTGGGGTTCTTCTCGACAGCCAGGCTCAAGACCTGTAGAACCTCGGTAGTGGCAGTAGATCCAGCCTCAACGGCATTTTGCCAGTTGCGGTCAATCGCACCAAGGGTGGCGGTGAGATCCATCTTACGAGCAGCCATGAGGCGAAGAGTTTCCTCGCGGCTGTCCTCGCACGAGTCGTCAAGGTTAGCATTGGTGGACTTGAAAGAGAGAAGCAGGATCTTGTCAAGGGTGGCAGCGGAGATCATGAAAGGAAGGTTGTCGAGGAGCGCAGAGAACAGCGAGAAAACCGCGTCGTGCAGACGCGAGTTCTCCTTTCCGGAAACCAGGCTGAGCTCGAGCAGCTTCACAGACTGGTTGAGGGTATCTGGAAGGGCGGGGATCATCGCCTGGCCCAGGACCTCAGCCATGGAGGCCAGGCACAAAACACCCATGATGCGAATGCGCTCATCATCGTAGCCAAGGCAAGATTCACTAGCAACAACCTTGGCGGCGGTAATGACCTTAGAAGGATCCTTGCGACCGTACTTCTCGGTGATGCGATCAATGCAAGCAACAGCGGCATGCTTGAGCATGGTGTCGGGGGATGATTCAACAATCTTGACCAGAGTAGGCAAGAAATCAAGGACACGGATCTGGGACTCGTTGTCACGCTCTGGGTTCTGGCGCAGGCGGTTCTCCAGAAGTCGCAGGACCTTGCGGCGGAGGTCATCGTTAGGCTCCTGCAGCAAGACCTCGATCGTATCCAGGAAGTCGACGAGGGACAGGGTGCTGAAGAGAGCACCGAGAACCTCACCACACGCTTGGCTCACAGGCTTCATATTTTGTACCGATTCGCCAATGTTCAGAACCTGTCCTAGGACGCGGGAGAAGCAAGCGCGAACTTGGCCTGCGACCTCATCATCTTTCTCGAAGGCGGCCTCCAGCTTCGACTTGAGGGAGGAATGCTTGAGCAGGTGAGCGAGATCACGCAGCAGGTCAACAGCCACCTTCTGAGGGTCACGGCCATCATCGCTTCCAATTCCAAGCAGGATCTGAGAGATGCCGGCCTTAGGCTGGAACGCATCGATGACAAGGTTGAGGTACTTGCTGTAAGTGGTAAGCTCGACGACAGGAGTAGTGTCCGACGCCACACCAGTCATCAGAGTAAGAACGTCCTTGTCGTTGGAGTAACGGTTCGCAAGCATAGCCAAGACGGCAAACAGGAAGTCCTGAGTGCCAAGCTTGGTGATCAATGCATGGAAGAGACGAAGACGTCGATGCGATGGGATGTGCTCGAATGCTGCAGTAAAGCTGAGGAGGAGCTCTGAAGTTCCAGAAACGATATCGCGCTTCTGGCTACGCAGCGACTGGATAAGGGCCGGCACAACATGGTCGATAGTTTGATCGATGACAGAAACAGAGTAATCATCATCTTTGCGGAGGACACTTGATCCCATGAAAGTGAAAATCGGCATCACGCTGTGAAGAACAAGCTCCGGAGCAATCACAGAAAGACCAGCAACCAGGAGAAGAGCGGCATTCTGCACTTGTGGGCTTTCGGTTGTGCGGACGCAGTCCACCACCAAGTCGGCCCTGATGGCAGAAGTATCAAATAGCGGTTTAGGAGATGCCTTGGACTTGTTGACGATAGCCAACAGACTTCCCAGGGTGAGACTCAAAAGGTAGCTCATACCAGACTGGATTTGTGACTTGAAGTGATGAAGAGCAGCAAGGGTCTGGAACAGGCCACCGGCGAGCTCGGGGTGAGAATCAGGGCTAGAGCTGTCGACGACTTCGAGAATGAAGGTCATCTTATCCATAAGCTTGCTGAACTCTCCCTCGTCCTTGACAGTCATTGCAATCATGTTGTTCTGGCTAGTCCGTCTCCGCTTTGGCGCAGGGCCGAGGCTCTCAATGTGAGTCAAGGAAACAGGAATTTTATTAACAAAGCTCACAAGAATAGCGCCCGACAGCTCGACACTGCGAAGGACAGAACGGCAGTTGTCTGCAAGGGGCGTTTCATCCGACATGTCAAGAGAAATGTCCAACAGCTTTTCAGCAGCTGTGAATTGGGCATCTTCCGGGATCTTGTTCCAGACCTCTTTCATGCGAGAGAATCCAGCTGTCACAAAGGAGGATCGAACAGACGCGGGGCTAACATTGTTGAGAAGGATTTCAATAGCGTCACTGTCCTTGGCGCTGACAATGGAAACGATCTCTTGCTCAACCTCGGGAAGAGCAAGGCGCTCTGCGGCGCAAACATCCTCGACTTCCTTCTGGCTAGAGCCACGCCAGTTCTGGAGCAGAGGTAGAAGTTCCTTGGCACGAGTAGTTCCCGAAATCTTCTTAACCTTGTTGAGCAACCTGAGCAAGCCAAACTTAGGACCATAAACTGGCATCTGGATCGTGTGCGACGACAGGAAAGTGAAGAAGCTAAGACGAAGAGACTTCTTCAGCTCCGAAGCACCAGAATCCTCCGACAAAACTGATCCGCGCATTGTGGCATCGAGGACCTTGGCAATATAGGTAGGGTCCAAAATATACTCTTCGAGTCCAGGCAGCAATGCACGATCCAGCACCTTCAGTGCATCGCTAGTTGACAGCCATGAAACGCTAGTAGATTGGCTTCCCTTGCCGTAAATCAAGTCGTGGGCCCAAGGCTTAACATCTGCCTTCTTATTGTTCTTGTAAATAGTAACAACGAGCGCCAAAACACCAGTGGTCTCGCGACGGATCCGCTCGGATGGGTCGCTGAGAGCAACGAGCAGGAAGGGCAACAGGGCTTGAGGGTCGAAATCACCAGTCACGGATGACAGGACAGAAGCGATGGCGTTCAGGGCAGCAATCTTTGTTCCCATTGGATAAGGTCCGGAAAGAATGCGTGTGAAGAACGACAAAAATTGGGGAGATTTCGTCGCATCGGCCTTGGCAAGAATTGGCAGATCAACAAACTGCGCAATTCTGGATTCGGATTCGACAGCCAATGCAAACACTTGAACAAGGCTATTGAACTCAGGAATGTACTGCTTGGTTAAGAATGAGGAAGGGAATTTGGGTTCCTTAGACAATGACTCAAAGGCGGGTGTGAAGTTGTCCATATCACGCTCATCAACATCTTCCATTTCCACATCTTCAATGAGCGGGGTTTGGACAGGAGCTTCAACCACGGTTTGCAGGTTATGCTCCAATGCTGAGATATTGAGAGACGATTCAGCCAGCAGCTTTTGGAAGGCGGGCTGAAGAGAGTTGGAGCGGCTGAACCCTTGGACCAACTCGGCAAGCTGTGTCTGAGTATCCAGAGACATATCATGAGTTTTTTCAACGTCACTGGCTGACTTGATGACCATGGCCATAGCCTGCTTCATCTCCTCCTCTTGGAAGACGTTTGCTTCGAATACAGATGATAAGAGGCTAAGGTGCGAGCTGTTCTTCTGCAGGTCACTGGCGAAGCCATCAACAAGCCCAACCAAGAGCTTAGAAGTGTTATATTGTGTGGCAACTTCCGATATTTGCTGCATAGGACGATCAAGGCGAACAAGAGCTTTGAATACCTTCTTCGGCAGAGAGGCTGTTGGTTTCTGCTGGGCAAGGACCGACAAACAAATCAATCCCGAACTTAGTGTTTCCTCTGTCCATGAAGATACCACGGTCTCCATCAGGCCATTCAAGACATCGTCGGAAAGAGACGCTTTTTGAGCTAGCACAACTGAAATCATATAGCAGCCGATAATCAACTCAGACACCTTCTTCAGTGCAAAAGCGTTGCTCAGAACTGGGAGCACACGAATGATAATATCCTCGTGCTTCTGCTTCTCAGCCTCCCGTCGACCAGAGCGGGCGCCTTCCAGCATACCTGCGACAGCCTCTGTGGTAATACCAGCCCAGAAGGAGAGCAGGGAGTGGCTCTGAGCACCTTGCCGGCAGGCCTTCAACACATAGTTGTTGAATGCGGCGAAGAAAGGTTTGTTTGTAGTGGCGCTATGCACGATTGGGTGTCGTGGAGGGTTGATCAAGGCCGTCTTATAAGGGTAAAGCACTTTCATTGTCGGTGTAAGATCGCTAGGCAAAATCGAGAGAAGGTTCAGGAAAAGTGGTGTGGTGTGGTAGGGCAGAAATGTCAGAACCATGTAGGTTGTGTTGTACTCGTGCGATCTAAGGTCAAGATAACTGTGATTAGTTCTTCTTCCCAAGAAATGCGCAATGCAAGATTAAAGCTACATACCTAAACCTTCGCACCAACCAATCCACCGCCTTGACTGCGGGACTCAACTGCAATCTTCCTCCAACAAGCGCGAGGAAATTTTCAAGGACAGCATCCAATTCCTGGTTTTGGCTGGCGTTCATCTGTGTTCGATCCTCGGCCTTGCTCTGCTCGCTGAAAATCGTGCGCTCAAACTCCTCGAATCGGCGATCCAAGGAGCAAAGCTCACGGAAACCTTCATAACAAATATCATAGATAGTATCAAAGTCTTGCGTTCCGGCGACTTGGGAATCAAAGATCAGTGACTGTGAATGGGCGATTCTCTGGGTTTTGAGATCAAGCTCATGCGTCGATTTTGCCGCAATCTGCGACAACTGCGCCGCAAGAGAGGAGGCCATTGTTCAGAGTGATTAAGCGTAGTTTAATAGATATCACAGAAGCCCATCTCTGAAACCAGATAGTGGGTGTTAGTTTGTAAGGTGGGGAGTAGGCGCGCACCTCTTATTTGAAGCGGCTTGAATCGCAACTTTTTTTCTGTCACCGATCCCCGCTCACCGCTCACGGAATAACCATCTGCCGATATAGCATCTTCTTTCTCACCGCTCTCGGAACAACCCTTGCGCCGAACTATCGGACTCCACGCCCGATAACACTACAGCGACGATGGTGTCCGATTCAAAGGTGAGTGTTCCATTCTCCGGTTTTAAATGATAAATCCTGACCCCCTGCTTCGGGACAAAAAGCCCGTCCCCAAATTTGGTAGCTTCAAGCTACCTTCAGCCACTGGTACAACAGAACCACCTGATCATCACCCTCGAAGCCATTCGGAACGCGCCGATTCTAAGTCTCGTTCACGATCTGAAAGAGGTCATCGTGAGAGATTGCATGACCGCTCATCTCGCTCACATCATAGTCGCCACCTTTCTTCCAAAGACCGTCACCATTCACGAAACCGTTCCCGGTCCGGCGACCGCGCCTTACACTCCAGAGAGCCCCGATCCAGCAAACGCGATCTACCCACCGACCGGAGTCTATCTACCGAGTTCAGCAGTAATCAAGGTGGCTTCCGGCTCCCCAACCAACTCACTACTCCGGGCAGTAGCCGGCTGGAAAGGACCGACACGGTTTCGACCGCTAAAGGTTCTTACCTTGACTCCTCGCCCGAGTTCTTCCTTGACTCCAAGGGTGACCGGGATATCCTCACGTATGGGACAGAGAACCGCTGGAGTGTGCCACGTTACCGCCGAATAGGCGGAGGCTTTGTTCTTGGATTTGATCGCACACACAGGATTGATCGAGACCAGTCCAATGGAAACCAAATAGTGTTGCGCCCATGCGCATTCGCAGACTCATCGACGAGAGACGGAGAAAATCACCTCTCATCGAAGCCCCGCAGGCTGCCTTTGCCCGAATATCATATTCGTGGCTCGGCTGCCTCTGCCTTGGAGGTAGACGATGACTTCGTCCTTATTGACGGAGGGGATTGGGGTAAGCTACACCCTTGCCCAGTTGACAACACTGATGCCCGGAAAGGGCTACCCAATTTTACATGTATGCTGATCGCGAATTCGACCATAGACCCTTCGGAGATAGAAAAGGCTACCGAAAAATTTGACCTAAACGCCGAAAGAAAAACCCGGAACGCAGTCTTATGGAAGACAGTTGAAGATAACCCGCACGATGTCAGTGCATGGCTCAAGTTTATTGATCACCAAGATGTATTAATTTTTGGGTCGCGAGATGATTCCTATTGCCTCACACACGATGAGAGGACTAGCCTTGCCGATTTGAAGCTGTCCCTGTATGAAAAAGCCCTTAAAAAAGCGACTGGAAGCCCCCACAGAGACCGCCTTTTGTTGGGCAGATTGCAAGCTGGAGCACAATTGTGGGATTCTGAAAAGTTATTGGCTCAGTGGAAAAAGACTCTCATAGAAAATTCTGAATTCATCAGTCTCTGGGTCAAGTTCCTCGACTTTTGTCAAACTGACTCCCCAGATTTCACATTTGGGAAGTGTCTCGCTACTCATGAGGAGTATTTGAGGCATGTTTCATCATTGATCCCACTCCGCCCTAACATGGTTCAGGTTCTTGTCTACATATTCCTTCGTCTCACACTTCTCTTCCGAGAAGCTGGCTACAGTGAAATTGCAATTGGTCTCTGGCAAGCCGTGCTTGAGTTTTGTTGCTTCAAACCCGAGTCCCTCGGTGACACCGACGAAACTTTGTTCTTGTTTCGCGAATTTTGGGATTCAGAAGCCCCTCGCATTGGTGAGGATGGAGCAAAAGGCTGGAGTAACAACACCAATTCAGACCCAGATCCCATCACTATACATTACTCGTCCAATTTTTCTCTTGCATCTAATGTGGCCTCTTGGGCTGAGGCAGAAAGAGAGCGTATTACAGAATCTCAATTGCCATGGCGCAGTTTAGATGGATCAATTCCGGACGTCGACGACCCATACAAAGTGACGTTGTTTTGTGACGTGGATCAGATCATTCGGTTATTCCGTAATTTGGCCCAGTCAGATGAGCTGATCGATGCTTTCCTGTACTTCAGTCAGTTGCCACACTTGACTTTTCCGAGCAACATCCAGACCACTCGTGTGTGGGGATGGGACAACCTTCTACGCAACGAGTTCGTTGCAGATCATCGACTTGGGCTTTCTTCTTGGATCCCGATTCACGATGAAGAAAGCGAAACGTCCGCAAAGCCATTCCTGTTTCCCCTACAAAACTTTTTGCACACCACCAGCACTCTGTTCGCTTCGCCCGATCAGTGGTTCTATTCGTTCCAGTGGTGGGTCAAATCCCGTTCAGTTCAGCCACCTCTCAAGAGCCATGACTGGACGTTGCGTGTTTTGCGTGCTCTAGTGGATCGGTATCCAGATGATGAGGAGCTAGCAGAATATTCGTTGGCGTTGGAGTTCGCATCTGACCCTGTGATGGGCAGGAAGATTGCTAAGAAGACTGTCAAGAAGAGACCATCCAGCTTGAGATTATGGAACGCTTTTGCTCTAATGGAGTCAAAGAGTGAGGATTATGAGGGCAGAAACAAAGCTAATGGAGTTTGGGCGACCGCTCTATCAATGAGCGTCACTTTCACGGACACTGAGCAAAAGATAGACCGTGGAATCCTTTGGCAGTCTTGGATCTGGCAATTCATGGAAAGAGGAGAAAAGGCCCAGGCTTTGTATATCCTACACAACATAGCCGAAGAAAAGGTTGACCCAGAGCAAATTCCCAAGGGAGAGACTCAGCTGCTTTTCCAACCAACCACAACTATCAAAGTACAGCAGTACTTACGAGCGTGCCAGGAACAAGCTTTGGCAGCCAGAAGAGCCCAGGCATACGTAGCATACACTGATTGCTTGGGTCTCATCTACTACCTCTCAAAGTGGCCGCTCATGAGCGCCCTGGATACTTATGGAAAAGCCGTTCTGAGGCTCAAAGAGTTGTTCTCGGACCAAGAAGCCTTCAAGGAGTTCACGGCTGAGCTACTTCATCAAGCCCGCGCAAGGGTGCTGTACGACTCCCTGTGCCAAAAGGGACAAGAACACAGCCCCTTGGAGATTCACGAGCTTTTCAGAGATAGCACAGCCCTGTTCCCCCATAATACGATCTTCCAGTCAATGGGCATGTGGAATGAGTTCAAAATCACCTCACTCGACCGGCTGCGAGATCCACTCAAGTTCGCAAAGGAGGCCATGGACAGTCAATACCATCTCGATCAAGCCTCCTCACCAGTCATTCCCCCACAACTGGTCCCGATCTCAAGCTACCTCTTGCCGATCTGGATCCAGCTCTCTAGCCCGCGATCAACCACTGGCCCTGCAAGTTGGATCGTACGTCCAGCATTCGAGAAAGCTTTAAGCGAGGTCCTCAACCCTGCAGAATTTCGCTCAGGCGGGGCAGTGGTGCGGAGCCGCTTTGGTGTGGAAAGCGCCAGATCAAACCTCACGATCTGGAAGCTTTACATGCTCTACGAGCGTTACCATGTCAAGGATCTTGAAGCTGCGAAGGCGGTGTTTTTTCGGGCTATCCGAGCGTGTCCATGGTCGAAGGAGCTGATCATGTTTGCCTTTGAGCACCTTCGCGACGGAATGCCAGTCTCGCCTGAAGATATTCCCTCGAAAGGTGCCGGGCTGAAGGAAGAAGAGCTGCGCCGGTTGGTACTCGTTCTTGGTGAGAGACAGCTTCGTCTACATCTTCCTATCAAGCTCGATGTCAATCCTTCGGACAGCTTTGAAGAAACCCAAAGCAGCTGAGGACATGGAGACTATAAGGTACTAGAGTGCTTGTTCGTATGTTACGCGGAATGTGTCCTCCAGAAATCCGCCCTGTTCCGGAGCTTCGCTTTCATGAACTATCAAGGAAGCAATCCCTTATAACAACAATATGTGATCCTTATGTTCACTGTGAAGCAAAAAGGGCGCACTGCGTCCCCAGAAAATGGAAAGCAGTTCCCCCTTTCTTGCATTTTGTGGAGTCATCTCAATATGTCAGTCGTGGATTATTATCAAACGTCGCGATATGAGGTCTTTCAATAACGTCAAAGAAGCGAAAATACAGGGAGTCGTGGATGTATTCATCCTGGTTTTGCGCTCTGGAGTAGAGCGCGCAAATGTATTACTAGTCATTCTGAATATCACGTATGATCACCCCTGAGTTCGTCCAACCCGGAAGGTTTCCGATATGTAAGCTTTTCAGCCCCCCAAGAGCTTGATCTGCCAGACACCCACGCAACATCAATCGTCGCGATCGAGGGCCATGCTTCTACAAGAGAGTGACTCGTTAGACGATCCTTGGGTAGCGCTGCTGGCACAATAGCTGGCGCTTAGGGCGTATTTATCCTACCATTCCTTCATATAACGGTAACGAGAGTGCACTTGCGACAATTGCGGTATAATGCGAAATGAGTATGCCCGGTCTCGGTATTTCCAACTACTTATTGTCCGGTAAAACTTGGTCTTTTGAGAAATTTCCCGGGCTGTAAAAAAGAATTACCTCAACGAATTAGTAATGGTCATGATTTGATATAATATGCTACGTAGCTTTTGATGACACCTCGCGGTATCATCAACTATAGTACATGAAAACAACTAGTCTGGTGTATATACTTCCAAGGTTACCAAACCTTCGGGGTACAACGAAATGAAACCAAAGGGGGGGGAAAAAAAACAGAGAGACTCGTCACTCGTAAAGTCATGCGATATCATCGACATCGCTCAAAACAATAGAACAAAACAAGAAAAACACAACATATACCTAAAAGTTCTCCTTCCAGAACTTGAACCGAATGTCCTTCGTCGATGCAAACCTCGCCGCATCATCAATCTGCAAAGCCGCAGTATTAGGTCCACAAAAGTAAACACCAATCTCAGTGGTATGAGCACTCTGCAAGCCCCGCATATAAGTCTGATCCAACAATCCAGCCCGCATAGCTTTGAACAAGCGCTTGAAATCCGGACGACCGAAGTTCGTTCGACTCCGCAACTCAGTAAGCGGATCAAGCGCCTGGCCCACAGAATTTAGATAGATATTCGCAGCAGTATCATCATCAAGTCTTTGAGTGAGATATGTATGAATGCGCAAGAACTCTGTACTACCCTCGAAAGCTGCGGCGCTCGCTGATTGTGCTTCTAACGACGAGAGAAGAGCCTGAAACCACTCAAAGGAGGAGGTATCTTTGCAAATCCAAATGAACTCTACACGCCGTAGACGGCGGGGTGGGTTGGGGCTTGAGCGGAGATGCCAGATATTCTTTAGGATTGAGGCCCAGGGCGTGACGCCAATACCTGTTCCGATTAGGACGGCGATTTCGTTTTCGAAGACATCTTCAGCTGGTGCTCCGTATGGTCCGTCGATGCGCATTTGTGGCATGGTTTGCCCGTTTTGGAGGGCCACTTCGTACATTCCGTTTGGATCTAGGCCTTCGAGGTCTTTTGCCTGTGCGGGACCGCAACCGAGAGCATCTCCGAGTGCGCGGGTGAAATCACCGACTTGACGGACGTGAACGCTGATATATGGGTCAAATGGGCAGGATGTAATGGTGAATGGATGCCATTGGGTGGTTGAGACGTCCGGGACTTGAAGGAAAAGCCATTGTCCTGCTTTATACTTCATGCTTGGCTTTTGAAACTGAATTTCCATGGCGGCTATTTCTATGTTAGCGTATAACTCTTGAAATGACGGTATGCTGACATACCATATGGATGACGAATGACCTTGGTGATCACAGTCTCTTTTCGAGATCGAATCTCTCGGTACAGTCGTTCTAGTAGGTACATAGTGCCTGCCACGAGTTCCCATCTCCATCCCTCGTAGCCTATGCAGTGGTTCCAGAACTTCTCACCATCAAATGGTGAATATCTCTCGGGACTGTCTCGGACAAAGCATCCAGTTGCATGGGTGTACAGAGCGAGCATGAATGGAATGAAGAGGTGGTGGGTATACCAGAACGTTTCGAATGCCTGTTGTCGAATACGAGCATGCGCCGTGGTGTACATTAGCAACATGCATAATAACATAACATGACCTGTGATACCGGCCGCAGTCTTGTAGTGAAGTTCCACTGCAAGCACAGGACGGATGTTATCTTTCTCGATATTGTAGAAACTAAACCGGTCAGCAATAGGGCAATACCTGCTTAGGCATGAGGTCTATTTACTTGACATAATGTGCTGCCACGTGAGCGCAGGTAAAGAATAACATGGCGTAGGCTACTTGACGATGAAACCACGCAGACTCGTCCAGAGGTAACCAACGAATTTGAGGTCGGATCCATCGAAGCACATTTCGACACATAGGCAGAAGAATCAAGGTAGCGTCGATGGAAAGTATGAGACCCGCACCACGAGAGATGTAAACGGAGTACGTAAGCACATTCAAGCCCGCTAGCCTCTTATTTGAAGCTTGTGCCCAACTATCTCCAAGTCAGCGATTCTGGTTCTGCATTTTCCGCGATCAAAAACTTACCATCCCACGACAAAGATACCAAGATGTATAGCCCAAAACACCAAATGGAACCAAATCTTGGAAAAAGTTAACTCGGCTCTTTGCCGACGAGACATATTAGACACAGCCATATTGTGTAATTTAGGGGGTCGACCAGCGACAGTGATTATTAAAGGAGCGACAAGCAACGTAGGTTGACCGGCAACCAGAAGCCGCGAAAGGGGGACCTTGATAGGTAGGTCTCAAGATCTGTCTTTTCAAGACGTCGTTTCCGTGATTTTAGAAGTGAAGTGTTATGGGGCTGGGTAAATGCGTCTTTGGATGTGCTGCTCCATGGACTTGCTCAAGACACAATTTCAGATCAGGAACTGTTTCGCGGTCCAAAAGAATTTGCGACGCTGAAAAGTCACGATGCAGACAAAGCGTGTTTGCTGTGTTGTCAGGCGAGCAGTGGATGCGATGAAAGCCCCGCGGGGATATTAAGTTGATTTGGGCCCAACAGAGGCCGTTGAACAGGCTTCAGGGGTAACACCGAGCGAGATTGTCCAGTATCTCTATGTAAAGTGGAAGTGACACACTCGAGGCATATGGGTAAAGACAAAACCGAAAGAACAGAAATCGCATTGTGGTTTTAGCTGCAGGGGTGGGAAGAGGGGCCGATCTATAATTACGTCGCTTCTATCTACCAATCGACTAAACTCTATATTGTACGTTTACTCGGTTCCCCGATGTGATAGGTAGGTCATAGCAACTGTTTATAATTTCTTCGTTTAATATTACCTCTCTCTTGGTGGTTTTTTTTTTATTAATAGCTATTCCGAGAACGACTACCAGATCGGCCTAATCACCACATGGCTGAAATGGCTGCAGTTAAAAGCCAAGGAACGTACGGTCCACATTGTGGAAAGCATAAACCCGATTCCGACCTTTTGTTCATTGATATCACCAGTGAAAGAACGGGTCTTCATGGAATATGTACTTTCGTGGCCACAGTCCCGATGGTTAGGATTCACGGGGGCTGGTGAGTGGTCAGCGCTAACTGGAACCTCAACCGTTACTATGGATTCGACCTATGAGAGTCAAGCTGCAAGCGCTCAATTTCCCATCACACACGGAAGCTTGGAATTCTGGGGCAAGTCGGTGAAGCATGTCATTTGGTTCGGCCACGCCGTCAATCCAAATATAGTCCTTGAAGCTTGTGGTGTGATTCGTTTCTCGCTATCTCGTTTTCGTTCTTGAATACATTTGTAGGTCTCGACCCACTTGGCACCGCATATCTCTTTGGGCACAACTTTCCCAAGCTGACATGCTCACGCGCTCACCAGTTCGAACTGACCTGGGTATCGTGGTGCAAGCGGGTGTGAAACTCATTTCAGAGTTGTGGTGACTGAATCCATGGCCAGTATAGTCATCTGATTGGTCGCGTTGGGAATATATCTATGACTGCTTGTCTCCAACATAATGCTGGAACCTTCGGGGGACCTTGGGAATCACAGTAGAGAAAAGAGGAAATTCGAAAGCCAACCAAGCCCACACAAGCCACTCGAAATCATACAATTCGAATTGTGCGTGAAACTCCCTGGAGGCGTGTGCCTTGACCTGCATCTCATCACGCCAAGCCTTGACTCTACGGCCTCTGATAGGTGCGCGCTCACGTCAAGATCCGCTTCATCACATCCCCAACCCCCCAATCACACCGCACCCAGTCTCCGTGAAGAATTACAAAAAGAGGGGGTGGCTCGGGACTCGGACCCTTCCAGGGGGTTCATTGGTTCAGGGCGCTTAGGTGCATCTGTGCGGATCACGAAGCCCTCCTCTCTACGATGTACGAAAGTGGATGAACTGTCGACCCAGACAGAGGTGCATCGGTCACGTTTGGCGCCCAGTTGTCACATATTTGACGGATCTACGGGTTATCTTCACCGTGGGGGCATCGGTAAGCTAAGTATAGATGCATGTCCCTCCCCCGCTTAGCGTGCCTGGTCATTTCACCAGTTTCTTCCCCGGATCAGTCAAATCATGCCAACGCAACAAAGCAAGCGTTGAATGCGGGATCTCTGCGCATTTCCAAGCGATATACCATCTCCCTCCATGCATCTCTGAAGGCTTGGGCCACAAAGTAGACGCTTTCTAGGCGAGCGTTTCTACCTCCACACTCGAGTCGCTCGCTGGCCGAGAGATTCACATCTACAACTACATTAATCTGCCCAAAATGGGAAGACTGATCAAGAACCACTGGGCCAGGTTGCTCATCATGGTTGCCTCAGCTTGTAAGTATCGCATCCCATAGCTTAACCAATCCTTAAAAATTGTGCGCTAACCCATGCGACATAGATCAAGTCGCCAGCGCAATCGAAGGCTTCATCTGGCCAAAAGTCTTCTGGGACTTTATATCCAAAAACCTAGATGCCGCCGTCAACCCGATACCTGTTCTTCAGATATTGAATTTAATCATGGGCCTGATCGGTTTGGCTTGGGAATGGCCGTTGAAGCCATTTGCGGGAACATTTCCCCACCGGAGTATCGAAATTCGGCTCATCATCTACCCACTCAGCGCATTGCTTGCAGCACTGCTCTATCAAGGCACCGATCCGGCCGGCTACTATCTTATCGGCATTGGTGTGTACTTTTGGGCCTACAGTGAGGGAGAGGTGGTATGTCCTGAACCGTGGACATTACCCAAACGATCAATGGTCATGAGGGCATAGCCTTGATTCATCCGATGCATTGACTGCGTTGGATACAAATTATGTTTATAGTAATGATATAATACAAATGAAGACATGATGAGTAACTTGCCTAGGTGTTCGAGAGTCGGCCGAAGTACAGACCCTTACTAGAACATCGCCAACATACATACTTGTGCATTATAATTATATGCATGCGAGTTTGTTTCTATATTTAGGGACCGAAGGTTCATTTTACAACCGGTTTTGCCCAAAAATCTATGCAGCGCTAACCGTAATGCCTTGTTCATATGGTGGTAATTGTTATCACGTGATAAAAGCAGGATTCAAGCTCGCCACGCCACCACAATGAAGCAATACTCTTCGCTACACTTTTGAGGGTGCAAATCAACTTTAGAACCATACTCATTGAAACAATTGACTTTAGCGTTGGTTTTCGCTTATAGCTTATATCATGGCACCACTTGATGCCTCCCATGACTGCCCTGAACTACACAATGACTGCATACCAGATGAAATTGGTGATATGCCCGTTAACAAACTTACAACTTTCAACGGCGCCCTAGCTCGGTTTTTGCACCCAAGCAGTCCCACTGCGCAAGAGTCTCCAAATAAACTAATCAGTCCCTCAAAACGAAGCTCTACCCCCGATGAATCAAACCGGGCACTACCTGCAACGGACACAATGATACCCACCAGGGCAGTCAGAAGTCGCAAAGCCACTGCAAGTCCCAAGATAAAGAAAGAGGAGAATATATCAACTCCAATCAAGTCAGAAAATACGAAATCAACATATTTCACTCGGTCCCGCACCTCTTCAGTTGCCTCACCCTCACTCTCACCAACAATCCTCGAAAGCGAAACAAGTCCATCCCCACGCCGCCGCAAACGCAAGCTAATATGCGCATCCGACACCCCGCCCGCCTCATCCTCCCTCTTCCGTGACACAATCCCCCCAAACCTGATCCTCCTTCTAGTAGGCGTAAACCCGGGCCTAATGACCGGAAGAACAGGCTTCTCCTACGCCCATCCCTCAAACCGCTTCTGGCACCTCCTCCACACATCAGGAATAACCAGAATCCGCCATCCACCCTCAGACACATACAAGCTTCCAGAGCTATATAGCGTTGGGAACACGAACATCGTGGTGCGACCGACGCGAGACGCAAGCATGCTCACAAAAGCCGAGATGGACGAAGGAGTGCCGATTCTCGAGGCGAAGATTGCATCTCAGCGGCCTGAGGCTGTTTGTCTTGTCGGCAAGGGTATCTGGGAAGCTGTTTGGAGGGTGCGACATGGGCGGGCGATTCGGAAAGAGGAGTTTACGTATGGGTGGCAGCGGGAGAGTGAGAACATGGGACGTATACCTGGGGTTTGGGACGGTGCGCCGGTTTTCGTGGCTACTACTACTAGTGGGCTTGCGGCTTCAATGAGCATTGCGGAGAAGGAGGCTATTTGGGCGGAGCTTGGAAAGTGGGTTGTGAAGAGGAGGGAGGAGAGAGAGAAGGATAAGGAGGAGGTTGAAGTTGCTAGGGCAGCTTAGCTTTTAGTGTCATGGGAATTGCTTTTGGCGGGTTCGTCTTATTTGCTTAAGACCTCGCAATGGCAATGTAGACGCCATTTATTTACGGTTTACAATCTTACTCAGCGCATAGCTAGGTACCCAACTCTCCCGTTAGTTGGGAATGACAAACTCAGTTCTGAATCTTGGTTTCATTTCAATATTGGTATTTGTATGATGGGTACGAAAACCCGTCTCATTATCTCATGATATCAATCAAGGGGACCTGCCACTGCTCATATGCAATACAACCAAGAAAAAAAAAAGGACAACCCCGCAGGGATGGAAACTCCCCCTCGTGTACGATTACACGATCACAATCATGTCAAAACCCGGGTAGGTAGGGTAGACGAGTGGTTCACAGGGAATGGGGAAGCGGAGGTAAGCGGGGGAATAGTAGCACCGCAAACCCCACGAGTAGGTTCAATGGGCAAAACGTTTACCGGCCAATGTTGGCTGGCGCCTTGGAATCATTGGTGCTACCAACGCGTCCAGAGTTCTGCAAAATATGTTAGTCAAATTTTGAAGCTAGAATGCAAATGAGGGGAAACTAACGCTATCGGGCTGGTATTCACCACCCTCGAGGATCTTAATCATAACCTCGTCTTCGTTCTTGGTACCGAACTCGTTCTCTAGAGCGGCCTTGCTAGCGGTGTCCAGGATACCCTGGGCTCCATGGCTATGGTGGATAGAGCTTTAGTGGGGGTTCACAAGATCAGGTAATGTTCAGTTTCGGCTTACCTGTGAGAGACAAGAATCTTCCAGCCGTTCAATACATCGGACAGGGCGATGCTGCGGTCGTTCTTCCACTTTTGCAGGATCTCAAGGTCATCGACGTAGACGATGAAGTCCTCAGACTTGCCCTTGTAGAAGACCTTGCAAGCTGTGCTGGCTCCGCGAGTCATGATGAATAGTAGTTGTTGATTGAGAGATTGGATTAGAAAGTTAATTCAATTGAAGAATTAGAAAGTGAAATGTAGGAGAAAGAGAAGTGGGATGGAGAGCTTTAAAGAGCTGATGATGGTATATGACGTCACGCAATGGCTGCTAATGGAAATGCTCGTGTGTCATGGAACAGGAGCTCCCTGCTTTAAGACGTCATATGATCCTCTACGGTGGAGAACAACCCATTTCAATAATGTACCAATACCTTCCATTCTTTGCCCTTTGTTTCGCCGAGCTAATAACAATGTGTCCTATTGCTTTATCCAGACTCCAAGCCCCCCTTCCCCCACTTCCAAGCTTTGATGATCTTTCCACACTCACTCCCCTGTCCCTGACTCCGCACGAGACCGGATGAGATTCTTCGGTGACAATGCGCTCAACAAGGTCATCGGTGAGCTCCATTTTCTACGGGGCGACGAGTCAAGGTTGTTGTCTCGGGTCGGCCGCTTCTCGCGAGGTGAAGACAGTGGCTTCTTCCCAAACCGGACGGTTTTGGAGCGCCCCATAATCGACGTGGGTGTCTTGGGAGACTCACAATCCGTTACTGGCGATTGCTGGTCGCCACACCCATCCTGGCTCGTAATCAGTTGCTTTTCCTCTCCATTGTAATTGTCAATGGCAAGTGACTCGGCTACCAATGGCCCTGAGTGAGAAGTGCTGATCGAAGTTGGCCGTTTCGCGAACCCTTTGTGCAAGCTAAGATGTCTCATGATCGACCCGCGACCAAACAATAGGTCCCCTCGACCGAGGATCATTCCCGGCCATGGCAACACATCGCGCGTATAGACCTCCGAAATAAGACGTTCCAGTCGGACTCGATCCATTCGTTTCGCTGTCACGACCCATGGAGTTCGTGCAATTGGGGAGTTGGGTCGCTCAATCTCACTACTCGATTCGGAGGGCTCATCGTGGGCCTGTGGGCAGCGTGTCTTTCGAATGACTACGTGTTGGGACGTAGACTTGCGTGAGATTGCCACGGCATCCATGGACCTTCGTGCAAGCGAGGCCACTGTATACTGGGTCCGATCCAATGGCACCAGAAGAATGGTCAAGAGAGAGTACTTGCGAGGTTCCTGTGCGCCTGATCTGCCTATTTCCGACAGAGCCGCCAAATATCTCAAGATGTCTGTCTTCCACTGCTTTTCTTCAGTAGCAGATGATGCACTGAGCACAAACTCGAAACTTTCTTCTTGGTCTTTAAACAAGATCTTCCATGAGAATGGACAACCATAGCAGTAAATACCTTGCCAGTCAGGGAATTCTCCGGTCATGATGGAAAAGAAGAGCTTACCTCGTCCATTTTGAATAGTGTCCATTTTCAAATCATCCATATATATACAAGCGACGGTCTCCAGTCGGTGGGAGTCGTCAATGACTTTTGCAACAAGAAAATAACTACTGAATAAAACGCATACCATGAAATCGCCAGTAATCTGTTCTGATGTCTGATAGGTGACATGTAGCACCCCACAAAGAACCATCGGTCCAAGGTCCTTGTACACATCTTGAAGCATGTACTTTATTGTTCATGGCCCAAGTCATTAAGTACTCTCAGCACAGTTTAGGGACAGACATACCGAATCAGTAAATTGAAGTCTCTCTTGTAACAGCAGTGTCTTGTGAATGCGATCCTTATTGACAGGGTTGCCCGTTGCCGAGTTGATCTGCGTCACCAAATTGCGTATATTGTCCAGGATCTGCCGGATTGCATCATGAGAAGTTGGGCAGTCGCTAACAGGTGTGTGTCGGAGGAGGTCCTGGAGGAGCAGTGGATACTTGCACAGGCGTTGGATAGGCTGCTACGTGGTTAGCGCTTGAAATTAAACACAAGAAAAGAAGTTAAACCTTGATCATCAAATCGCCCATCGACATTGACTTGTTTTCCTCGTGTTTGCGGCTATTAACAGAGGCTACAGACTTTGACAGTGCTTCAATGCCTTGGTCATGGACTGGCCAATTTGGAATTGAACGACGCAGGATAGCGACATCCTGTGATAGAAGGTCATAGTTGCTGCAGAATTCCTCATATGCTGAGAATGATGCAGACTGCCATACAATTAGTGGACACTCTTCCCAGTCTGAAGGTTTCGGAGCATACCAGTTTTTCGATCTCTCGTGCTACCTCCAAGACTTCAACTGGGTCTGCCACCTGAGATTTCCGGTGTTGTTCGACTGCTGCTTTGAAGCTGCGGGTTCTCAATGATCGACTCTGAAGACCCTTCAGTCCTCGGAGGTCGATGCCCCCCATGCGCTTCGACAGTCCACGAGAAACAAATTCCGAAGCTTCTGCTGCGGCTTGGCGGCTCGATAAAGGCGACGTCTGATGTAGCCGACCTTGAAAACGCTCATGAACTTCACCGATTTGTTGAATGTTGTGCTGAATCTGCGTTCGGGCGCTAAATAGCGAAAGAATCTGTCTAATGATCAGCAGGATCACAAAGATGTATATGCAAGAGTTGTCACTCACCCCTGTCAGAGCTTTGAGGCCAAGAACATAATCATCTTCGGTCGCGACCAGTTCCTGCAGCACGCAACGCCTCTTGGTGGCCCGGATCTCCGCTGCTTCATCCACATAGTTGCTGGAGCTTGGTCGAGAGCTGTCTCCCGAAGCCCGCACATCAGACAGTACACTTTGAGTTGTCGTGCTGTGTGTTGTTCCTCTCGACCTCTCCTCACTTTGGCTTGTATTGCTAATGGTAGCAGTCTTCAAGGCCAGATGTGACGAGTGTCCGGAATTTCTCTCCCACTGCGAATCCTGTGCCGAAAGATGAGCATTGCCTGTCTGCGGATCATCAGGCCAGCCCTCTACATAACGCTCGGGAATTCCTGGAGGCACGTATTTGCGGGTTCGAAAGGTATCCATCCACTTCTTGAATGGATGAGCGGCCTGCGTTGGAGTTGTCTCATCGGTTGGGCTCTGGATTTTGTCGGCCAAATCATCTCCAGCTGTCAGTGTTTCTGCCTCGATCTCGTCCTTGTGCTCCATGATCAAGCCCGGACGCGGCGTGCTGGTTTAGTATAGGCGCGGAAGTCATGAAGATCGACGACAAGGATGCGCCCCAACCAAACCACACGCAGCGCCCGAGACGGTGTCAAGCGTCATGCTTTGGCAGTCACGATTGACTGGATATCGTGTGGGAAAGAATGCGTCTTCGTCTTTATTAGGGGAAGCAAGGTGCTGGTTCTTTCTTTCCTCAGGACTGCAATCCACCCAATTCGATAGGAATAACGAAGCCCGCGCCATGGCAATCGCGTCGACTTCTGACAGATGTTGTACTGAGGATTCAGCAATTTGAATCTCATCCATGTACGTCATGACGTGAGGCCACTGTATAGGTGGGATTTGAATTAATTTTAAATCCTGCTTCCAGGGCTACAAGCGCAGGGATTGAACGGTCACTTGAAGTTGATATGATTTGGCACAGCACCGGTAGCAGGGATGTCCAGTGTGTTAAGAAATAATGACCCTATTACAATTGTTGAACGATCATATGTCGGGTACCTATGGAATAACATCGTGGATTATATATCCACTCATAGTTGTTGGCGCGGTTATAGGCGCTTATATAAAACCGCCCCACCTGGGCACCGCTCCCATTTACACGCGATGGTTCGAGCTTCTTCCCCCACCTTTTGCTTTTTCACAACTTGAAGAAAGCTTAACTATGGGTGATAACATTCATGCCCCCACAGTGGCCTCCGGGCCAACGTCTGGAGGCATCCAGATCGACTGGTCGAAATTGACGATGCCCGAGTTGATGCAGCAGAAGGAGAAGATCGAAGAGGAGCTCAAGGCGCTCAGCACGGTTCTAACCTCGGTGAGCCCCCACTTCCATGATGACGTTCCTTGCATTCTTTAATGATATAAATTTTGTATAGCACGGAGTAACGATGCGCTCGACCCTCACAACCTTTGACGGCTATCCTCGTGACGATATCGACATCCCACAGGGTACTTAACTCTTGACAACCATGGACCATCATCTTACTGAGAACTTCAATAGTACGAGCTACGCGTGTTCGGATGATTCATATTCAAAATGACCACAAGGAGGTCATGAAATACCTCGAAAAGGGTCTGCATGCACACTTTGCGCAATTACAGAAAGCCCAAGCCACTGCGACAACCAACGGTACCACTGTGCCTATTACCGCACCATCCACGACCCTCGAGAACAGCATCACCGATGCGGCTGCCCTCGGAACACCATTTGCCAAGGTCAACAGTGTTGAATCAGGGAGTCCGGCGAATCAGGCAGGTCTGAAGGCTGGCGATTTAGTTCGGGCCTTTGGAAGTGTACACTGGCTGAACCATGAACGTCTTTCGAAGGTCGCCGAAGTGGTCCAGCAGAATGAAGGGGTATGTTCGATTTATTTCGCCTTGATTCACTGCTGCATGGGCCATCAAGCTAACGAATATCAATGCATAGCGACCAGTGGTGATCAAGGTATCGCGCAAGGAGGAGGGTGGATCCCAGACTATCGAGGTGGAGCTGCAGCTCACTCCCCAACGTAATTGGGGAGGTCGAGGACTTCTAGGGTGTCATCTTGTTCCGCTGTAGAGAGGCTGGTCCTCCCTTATGTGATAACTGACCTCTTATTTGGGAATTCTATGCGGCTCTGTAGGGCTGCGTGTAGCGTTCGCGCGCAATTTTGAGATTATGAATAACGAGTTGACACTTGTGTAAAAGTAAAAAGGAAGTGAGAAATGGAAGGAGTGTATGAGCCATAGTCAGGAAACAGTGCAAGTCGAAGGCTATAATTAGGCCTTGTTATGCTAGAGAATCGAATGTTTGACAACTACGTCAGGCCTTCAGGCACACAGGCACGTGACCGCCCGCCGACCGGGCAAAAATTCCCTTTGAGCGTTATTCACCTCCTTCCCTTCCCCCCCTTCGAAACCCATCCTCTTTCCCCAGCAACTTTCCCGCGAAAATTCACAGCGGTTCTGTCTATCTCATAAAAAGAGTTTACATCGCCAAATTTCCGCAATGGCTCAGGAGGTCCCCACTTTCAAGCTTGTCTTGGTCGGTGACGGTGGTACTGGAAAGGTAAGCGACTATCACTGAATATCCAGGCGTCGGGCGGTCTTCAAAAAAAATTGCAAGAAGGATCATTTCAAAGGGAGCAAATGTCATTGAAACCCGACGAGGGCCATTAGCCTTGCTACTACCGAACCCTCTCCCATCATTTCCCTTGCCCCGCCATTGTCAACAAAGACGAAAAAAATATCTGCCCGACGACCGCCTCATCCATCATCCACGAATCACTCGATCGCTAACGATCGACCAAATAGACCACCTTCGTCAAGCGCCACCTGACTGGTGAGTTCGAGAAGAAGTACATCGCCACCCTCGGTGTCGAGGTTCACCCGCTTGCCTTCACCACCGTATGTTATACCCCGCCGAGAGCCCCGCTTCCAACGGTTCCCTCGCTGTCTCGCCGTTTGACAACCAACTAACCAGAAAAAACTTGAATAGAACCTGGGTAACATCCAGTTCGATGTCTGGGACACTGCTGGTCAGGAGAAGTTCGGTGGTCTCCGTGATGGTTACTACATCAACGGCCAGGCCGGTATCATCATGTTTGATGTCACCTCCCGTATCACCTACAAGAACGTTCCCAACTGGCACCGTAAGTAACCTCGATATTAAAGTGCTTTTACATCGTCTCACATACATTCCAGGTGACCTCGTCCGTGTCTGCGAGAACATTCCCATCGTTCTGTGCGGTAACAAGGTCGACGTGAAGGAGCGCAAGGTCAAGGCCAAGACCATCACCTTCCACCGCAAGAAGAACCTCCAGTACTACGACATCTCCGCCAAGTCCAACTACAACTTCGAGAAGCCCTTCCTGTGGCTCGCCCGCAAGTTGGTTGGCAACCCCCAGCTGGTACGTATCCCCACACTCGGGAACTGGTGATTCATGTCCGGATTACTAATCTATTCTATAGGAGTTCGTTGCCGGTCTCGCCCTTGCTCCCCCAGAGGTTACCGTCGACGAGGCCCAGCTCGAGGTCTACCGCAAGGAGATGGAGGATGCCGCCCAGCAGCCCCTTCCCGATGAGGATGACGCCGACCTGTAGAGGACCAATTCCGATTTGGAAAACGGAAGTCCTCGCGCCCTCCCCCTCTTCGTGTTTGTTGAAGACATCCAAGGAGGTAGGGAGGGTATCATGATTGCCTGATTTTGTTGCAAAGGCATAATCGGTTCTCAAGAATCACGATACAATGAACGCGGTTGGGGCAGTGGCGGCTTGAAGAAAGGGACAGCACGATTATGCATTTCGATTTTTTTTTTGTTTTTCTCCCCCCCAACCTTAGTAGCTAGACTCTTACCATCTCAATGCCTTTTTTTTTTCTCCCCGAATGAGCTGCTGAATAAAAGCATGTCCTCTTTCAACAAGATTTAAAACAACTTGTTCTCTATTATCTTACCAAAAGCAAGTTACAAGACAATAATAGGCCGAGCAAACAATATAAAAATGAACATGATTCTGATTCTGATTCTGACTCAAATGCTCTATTGTACTTTCAGAGAAAAGAAAAATAAGAGGGTAGTTCTCTACCAAGACAGTCTGCATGCGCGTGTAAATGACAATAGGGTATAAAAATGACAACGAGGAAACGCCCAGCAAACAAGATAGAGCGAATAGTCACAATGAGAAAAGCACGACATGAAAATTGCGCTCGAGAGGAAGAATCAAGGGCAATAATGGTCCCTCTCTGCAATTTTGAAGCAAATGGTGGAAAGTAAAACCAAGTCGCCAGAAAAAGAAAAGCGGAATGCAATTCGAAATGCCTCGAAGTAAAATCGAGAGTAAAATTTAGATCAAAACTTGGCCCTGATCTAGGTCGAAACACCCTAGAGAAAGCAAACGTGTTAGTAAGAGGTATAACAAGGATATAAGTAAGCCGCATAATGGAGAGGGGAAACTAACAAAGAGGTAGGCCAGCTCCCTGGTACCAAGTCGAGAGACATTCATACTACCACCCTCATCCAGTGCACCCTCGATAAGCTCACGCTTTTTCTCCTGTAGCTCAATAATACGGTCTTCAACCGTCCCCTCAATGAGCAACCGATGAACGAAGACATCCTTCGTCTGTCCGATACGGTGTGCACGATCAATCGCTTGGTCTTCGACATAAGGGTTCCAGAAAGGGTCAAAAAGAATAACATGGGACGCGGCGATGAGGTTCAAGCCTGCGTTACCAGCCTTAAGGGAGACAAGCATGATTCTGCAATCCGGGTTGTCGGTGAATGAGGCAACGGCTGCGTTGCGGTCATGGACATTCATGGTACCGTCGAACCGCACCCATCCCCATCCCTCACGGGCGATAGGAACTTCGAGAAGGTCTAGAAGCGAGGTGAATTGGCTAAAAATGATGGTCTTGTCACCAACGCCGCGGGTCTCGTTGGCCTGAAGAATCTCGATCGCCTTGGTGATTTTGGCACTGGGTGTCCAGTGTTTCTCCAGACGGCGAAAGTACTTACGTTTTTCGGCTTTGTTCCGTTGGGCCGCAGTACGTAATTCCGCCAGAGATTTCTTCTTGCGCTTTTTGGCCGATCCGTCGGTCTCAGTATCAGAGTCGGAGTCGGAGTCAGTATCGTCCGACTGCTCAGATTCCTCGGCTGCAGGTGATTCAATATCCGAACCGTGGGCTTTGTTGAAAGAGAGGGCGTCTGTGACCTTGGTGGGATCAACTTCACCACGGCAGTTTTGACACTTCACCAAGCCAGAATCTTGTCGGGCAAGCAATGTAGGATCAGATATTTTGGCAAAGCATTCCGAACAGGAGGAGTGTCCACATGGGATGTAGATGACTGGGTTTTCGGGACTGTCCATGCAGATTGGACAAGTGCCATCGTCATCATCCTTGTTATTTTTGATCCGCTCCACTGTCTGATCATCTAGGAGCTTAGCATTGGCAACTAGATCCACGCCTTGAACGACGGTTGAACTCTCGGCATTGAAGCCCTTGATTAGCAGAGGATGATCGCAGGCTTGTCTGAGCCGAAGAAGAAGAACCAGTACATGACTGTAGTTCTTACCCAGGGTACCTGCGTTCAAGTACTTGCGAATCTGGTTCTGGGAATCGGAGTTGAGTTCATCGTACAGCCCCTTCTCCTCTTCGTTGAAAACGACATGGATCTTCTCGATGACTTTTGGTGGAAGCTGCAAAATCGGCTGTCCGTCAATCTTGGTCTTTTTTGTACGACGCAAACACACGGACTTGACAAGGACACGGAGTTGTTTCATGACATTCTCCTCCCCCCAACCATTCTTGATAGGTCGAATAAAGTCCTGTTTTGTTGATTAGCCTTGAATTCGTTACTCGTTGCTTGTACTGATAGCTTACCCGTTTGAACTTCTCCTTGTTGTTATAAGGACGGATTCGGAGGAATCCCAACAAAGATTGGAAGTCCTCGAGCCGATTCATCATCGGAGTTCCAGTCAAACACCATCGATAAGTTGCATCAAGCCTGCAGCAGGCCCTCGTGGATTTGGCGTTTGGATTCTTGACATTCTGGGCTTCGTCGAGGATGACGCGATGCCATTTACTCGCTGAGCTATAAAGCACCGCGCCATCTCGAACCTTTTTCACGATGCTCGCATCCTTCCCTTCGCTCTGGAGCTTTTCTGCGTGTAGGAGGATTTTGTGGTTTGCGGTCAAAGTACCGAATGTCGTGATGATCACATCGTAGTTCCGGAGATCTCTCCACGGAATCTGGCGCTGAAGCCCGTGAAAGATGAATACAGACAATTGAGAGATCCCGGGTTTGACATGTCTGCCAATCTCGAGCCTCCACTGCTCCATCAGAGCTTTTGGAGCGACAATCAGGGACGGGTGTCGATCAGGATCTGTGGGTGGGCGAGCGACCATAAGTGCGATTGTCTGAATGGTTTTCCCAAGACCCATGTCGTCTGCTAGAACACCACCCTTGTGGTTGCTCTCTTCCTTTGCCTTCAACCATGCCAGTCCAATTTTTTGGTGCTTCATTAACGTCACTTTTAGCTCTTGGGGTGTATCATCATTGTCTGCCTGTGTCGCTTTATTGATGTCCTTGATGCCTGTGAGCAAGTTCTTGATGTCATCGGGGAAATCTGCCTCCTTGTACATTCTGCGGATCTCATGTCAGTAGTACTCTAGGACGCCAGCGGATATAAAGTGGAGGAAGACCTACTCGAAATCAATGGCATCTTCTTCCAGGTCCTGCTGTTCACGGATAAGGTCAAAAGCCTTCGTTTCAAGATGTTGGCCCTGCATCCACGGAAGGCGTCTAGGGGACATATGGGACAATGGATTCCCCATACCCAGTGGCATAGCAGAAGAAGCTGGAGAATAACCCTGGGGCATGTATGGATATCGTGCCGCCAAGTCAGGGTACATACCGGGCATGCCCTTATGTGGTGACAAGTAGGGTGCTTGATATGCGTGGCCTGGTGCCGGCAAGTAGGAGGGCGGACGAGGGGGGTACCCTTGTACCGAATTGAAAGACTCGGGAGTAATTTCTTGAAGATCATCATCTGAGTCCAGAATTTCTAGTTGAGGTGAGCGATAATTATTGCCGTACGCCTGATGTTTTGGTGCTGGAAAGGAAGGAAGGCGGGGCAAAGTCCGATCAGGAATAGCAAAACTCGGATGCGGGAGCGGTTGAACTTCCTCGTCATCCTGAGCCTGGATCATGCGAGCGTATTCCTCATCCTTCTCCATCTGAATCATTGAACGAATGGTCATCTCGTTCTCACGCTCTTCCTCATTGATTTCATGAAGGACTTGTTCTTCAGACACGCCCTCGATCCTGGCCGTCTCCCGGACCTCCTCAATTGATCTCATGTTAGCATATTGTCGGCGGTTCCGTTCCAATTGTACACGGAGCTTTGCGTCAATCTCTTGGATCCTATTCCTGGATTTGTCCATGATTGCCTTCTTTGACGGCTGTTGTGAGCCCAGAGATCCGAACGACCCCTCTCGTGGTCGTTTACGAGACCCTTCGCCAGGACTGAATGATGAGATCGGCGGCAGAGATGGCCCGGCATGAGCGCTAGGCTGGAAACCAAAGGGCGACGGTGCTGACGAAGGCCAATGCGGGTTCGAGACTGGCAAGTGATTTTCCGGTCTTGGGGGAGTGGTCGATGTTACCCGAGAAAGCTCTGGGCTTGTAGGTTGGGGAGCAGGATGACTGTGAGGTGGTGGAGAACTTGGAGCGACGTTCCCAAGAAGACCTGCGAGCCTACCCTGCAGCTTTTTGATGGTGTCGCGCGTCTCCCCAATTGCCTCCACGTCATCAGGTGTGCTTGTCTGTTGATCAGTCAAGATGAATTCATAAAGATCCAGCTCTTCGAGGAGATCCTTAATCTCATCCTCTTTGGGGTCCGCCATTGTGACAGATGGGAGGAGAGTAGGGCAAATGCAGATTGTCCTTGCGAGCAAAGCGTGGCCAGACAGTAATGGAAGTGAGGGTTTGGGAAGAGAAAGAGTTGATATCAAGCAGATAGGTGAGGCTGATTAAAATCTGAAATGACAGCGGGATTGATCAACCAAGACAATCTGGTCAATATTATTGTGGAGCTGCACGTTGTATCAGCCTCAGAAAGCCTATGTTGCGGGTGCAAACGGGAAAGCGGTGGCTATGCGAAAAGCAGGAGATGAGGCAAATGGAACAGGAAGGCCTCGGGTTTCTGCACATTCACGGGTGTAGGTATGTTTGTCCCACCTCATGCAGGTGGGGTTGATGTGATAACTCACCTTTTCAAGCAGAAGAACTGCACCAGACGCTTGGCTCAAACCCGGGGGATTGGGCGTTCGGGTCCGCAGTGGAGAGCGGGGCAGGGCGCCCAGCGAGAGTGAGGCTCAGATATTAGATGCCCTTACTATCTTAGGCGGCCATATCAGGCATCTGTTACGAGGGTGTGAGACTATCGAATGGGCTCGCTGGTGATGAAGATGTGATGTTCAAGGTTGCCAAGGCCAGGCGAGAATCCAATGCTTGCCGACTCTTTTCGTGGCAAAGTTAGGCAACCACCGTTATCTATAGAGACACTTGTTGGTCTCACTTGTTCATTCCACTTCAAGCAGTGCCTCGGTTTTTATTGTCTTCTTTCAGGAGACAACGAGTCATTTTCTACATCGTATTCATCTTCATCGTATACAGATCGCGTCCGATCGGAATTTGATTGTTCTTATCACCGCGTGATGATAGGACGCGTCACGCGCTGTGAGTCAAACCTTGCAAACAGGGCTTCACGTGTTAGCCCTGAGTTCCAAATTGGTCATGTTTATGATAAACAAATGCTGAACTGGACTATACGTTCTGTAGTCGCCATTGACCACTACCTTTCCTCTTCCATAGTCAGGATTAATACCGTCCTGAAGTGACTCATTCATGTGGCTGGAAGCATATATTACGAATCGGAGGCTGAATGATTGCGCTTCTTAATCTATACTTAGACATGCGACTTGTAGTAGAAATATTACTATATCTAAGCTACCCAGGTGGAGAGACATTGCATGTGCTAAGCGAGCCTAAAGCTACTGTCTGCTGAGTTAGTGCTGTCAAACCTTGGAGAGATACCGCAATCGATCCGCATTTGCAATTTTCGGTCAATAAGAATGGCACCAAATCCCATGTTTGCTCGAGTATGGAGGAAACAAGCCGTCAGTGAGTTACTAGTGTGCCATTTGACCAAAAGCGACATCATCCATGCCGTTTGGTATGCCAAAGACCAGCCATTCAGCTGGCACCGCTTGTTTTCGCAGACATCACAATAACATGCCGAAGCCGTGCGTTGAGTCGACCCTCTCGAGTGGCTGCTCTAGAACGCATCGGAAACCACATTGAAGCCATCACCTTCAAGGTCTCACATACGGCAGAAACATTCCTACCTCCAGTGATAGATATGATTGCAGGCATGGAGCAGACATTTGCATACATGCCACAAGTTCACCGGACCTCTTCCCGGATCACCAAGTATGGGAGTCGCGAATCGACCAAGTTGCTGATCCAGCAATATCCGCCATTATTACATGCCTCCACCGATGTCCCTTCATTTGTACAGGCTCTATCCTTGATGAGAAACCTGCGTCATCTTCGAATCACCTGTGGAGGCCAACCTCCAAGCCATCGATATCGTCGAAGCGTGGTGGATTACGCACTAATATCATTGCGGATTGCTGTCGAGCGAGCTTCATTGAAATTCCTGGAGTCTCTCTCTCTGCTATCAGTTCATCCCGAGGTTGCACTTTACCTGCGGCCAGATCTGGGGTTCGGTGCATCACCTGCCTCTCGTAAGCGCTGGTCGCAGATACGGAGTCTAAACATCCATATGGAGAGCTTCCACCACCATGCAGGCTTGCCAACCGATCATTTCAAGCTACTCCACGCCTATCTGCAGAGCTTTCCCGAGCTCCGGAGATTAGTATTTCATTGGAGAGGCGAGAGGGGCCTGTCACCGTTCTCCCTGGCTATTGAACCATGTCTCCAATACAAGATCAAAGCCAATTTGTCTCAACACCGCCCCAGACAACAAAGACTATTTCTGAGTCCATTGCGATTCCGCCATCTAGAGGATATGGTATTGGCCAACGCAGTCACTGATGCATCACAGATAGCCTCCTTTCGTATATGACCATCGCCACAGTCTGCAGAAATTCACTTTTTAGAACACAACCCTGCGTAGTGGAACCTGGGACGACGCATTGGCCCCACTAACCCAACGCAGGGGCCAGGAGCCTTGTATAGAAGCCTTCGAGATAGGCCCCGTCAACGTGCCCATCATGTTGACTTCGGCAGGTATCAATCAGCAACAGTTGCAACGAGTGCTTTGCGCTGCTAAACGATGGATAGGGGGTTTGGCGAAAGCGAGGGCGGGGGAGCGGTGGGAGAAAGCCGATCATACGAAGCAGCTATTACACCGGTGTTGAATTTTGAGTGACGTGTGTGGAGAGGCCGAGACACGAGCTTTCCTCGGAGGGAAGCGATTGTCGTTCGCGATGCAAGCCGGATTTGTACGACCCATTGAAAGGAGAGGGCTTGGTCCGCATGTGGGCCCAAGGATTCTGGGGCGGCGGAAAGGGGCTCGGATGAAGGTCTTACTTTACTGTTTGTTAGCTTGTGGGGAGATGCAAAGTGGTAGAGATCGACGATTCAATGTATAGTGTAATCAAATTGTGAAGGTGAAAGGGTTCCAATCAAACATGTAAAGTCCGGAGTAGTACTGATCAACGTGTGGAGAACGCCCGCCTTTCACGGGGCCTCGGCACGGGCTACGGCGCTTCACATGCGGCCCCGGTCGATTTCATCATCGCTATTTAACGTTAACTTTCTGCCCTTGCTCTCTACCACTTTGAATTACCCACATTAAACTCACCATGGCTCTCAAAAAAGGTGCGTTTGACCTGCCACCATTTCAAGTCCATGCTAACCATGCGCCATAGATTCTCACCCCTCCTCCGCCGCGTTCGACGTCATCAACGAGACCCTCCAGGGCGATGAGGCTGGTCGCAAGGAGGCTATCAACGGAGCCAAGGCTATCGTTGCCTTCAACATCAAGAACAAGGATGGCAAGGAAGAGATCTGGCACCTCGACCTGAAGAACAAGGGCGAGGTTGGCCAAGGCTCCGCTCCCGCGGGCGCCAAAGCTGACGGTGAGTTGCGCCTTGACCGCATGACCAGCAAACATTCGTACTGATCGTTTTTCCCCTCACAATATAGTCACTCTTTCCCTCTCCGATGCCGACTTCGCGTCCCTCGTCTCTGGCAAAGCCAACGCCCAGCGTTTGTTCATGGGTGGCAAGCTCAAGATCAAGGGCAACATTATGAAGGCTACGAAGATGGAGCCTGTCCTCAAGAAGGCCCAGGCTAAGGCCAAGCTGTGAAGATCTAGATACCCCTTTTCTTTTCAAGAAATTTGTATATGAATGTCTATTTTGGGGCGTTGGCTTTCCAGCCCTCGATATGTCTTGACAGTCTTGCTACATATGTGTAGGATAAAATGAAATATTAGCTGGCCTTCAAATCTTACACATAGGTCTCGTCGAAGTATGTGCATTCACCATGTTCAATTACCCCGCGACTCGGCGTAACTTGACCGAAACGATGTTCTAATCCCTGTTACACTTACAGTGCCGAACATGAACGAGGCAATTCTGGCGGTGACGAATCAAATCCAGGTTGCTAAATCGATAGTAGCCTGAACAAAGGAAGAAAACAAAAGAAGCAGACTCATACTTCTGTCTCTTGATCACGTGACGTATCCACAGCTAGGCTCACAAGAGTCATCTCGTCATGTGATCCTGGCATAAAACACAGTTATCCTCTTTCTTCAATATGACCTTGTCGAGCCACTCGACCCTGATCCAGGACCACAAAAAAGTTTGCATCTTTCACGGCTTCAACCCGATGGGCAATAGTTATGACAGTAGATGATTGTAGCTCTTCGCGAACAATCTGTTGCATTTCAAGCGAGGTTTCTTGGTCAATCGAGGCCGTGGCCTCGTCCAGAATAACAACAGGGCTTCGTCGAAGTACAGCTCGAGTAAGAGCAATTAGCTGGCGTTGACCCTGGCTCAGGTTTCGACCACCTGCTTCAATATGCGTATCAAGATCCCAGCCATGTCGACCGCAAAGACGCTCTAAAACCTCTGCGCACTGTTCGTTTGCAAATTCTCCAGTCGGGTCGAGGTTAAGGCGAATGCTCCCAGGGAAAAGAACTGGGTCTTGTGCAACAAAAGTAACTCGGGTTCGAAGAGCCTGGGTGCTCACATTGGCAATGTCGACACCATCTATCTTGACACAGCCGGTCTCCGGTTTGATGACACTGAGAAGAGACACTGCCAGTGTAGACTTGCCGCTCCCTGTGCGGCCGACGATGGCAGTGGTAGACCCTCCGGGAATTCGGAGAGTGATGTCGGTCAGAGAGGGATCCAGGTGTGGTGCATACCGGATGGTGACGTTTTCAAAAGTGATGTCACTGCCATATCTGGGCCATGCAGCTGGGGGTTCAATCATTCCCGGTGACTCTTCTTCGGTATGAAGCAACTCGTCAACTCGCTCCACTGACACGAAATCCATCTGTAGCTGACCGTACTGCTTGCACAGTTGGTGCGTTGAGTCTACAAAATTGTTCGCGGCTATCAACACAAATGCCGTGAGTCCGGGTGTTGTATCTGTGTACAACGCCAAGGCAGTAAGAAGGAAAGTCGAGCAAGCTGATAGGGCTTCAAAGCGGCTTATGAGCCAGGCTTGAAGAGACCAATAGAAGTGGTCCATGCCTTGGAATTTGTCAACAACAGATATGACACGGTTTTGAAATCGCTCTTCTGCACGAAAAGCACGGACTGTCGTCAAGCCGTGCAGTAGTTCTCCAAAGTTGGACAGAAGTGGAGTCAGAGATACCATTTCGAGCCTCCTGAGGCTCTGGGATGTTGGGAGGAAATGCAAAAATATCAATACAAAGGCGATAGTGAGAGCGAGCGAGAAGACAAGAAATGTTGGAGTTGCACTAGCAATTACTAGCACCGAAGAGACCCAGTTGATGGCCTGAAACGCAATGACTTGGAATTGTTCGCTGATGTTGCCATCTACCACACCAATGTCCGATGTCAGACGATTCATGAGTCGACCAACGGGGGTGACATCATAAAATCGGAAGGTTGCGTGGCTTACTCGAACCATAACCTGTCGGAACAGTGATTTGCCGGCGTAATAGACAATAACCAGCATCAAGAGTTGTCCGACTAGGAGGGCGACTGCTTGCAAGGTGACAATAGCAAAGAAAACCCATAGCCAGGCACGTACGTCATCCCGAGGTGGTGGTAGGCGGTCTATTGGGTCTCGAGGGAGAAAGAATGCATCAACATTCGATGTCGTTGCCATCATATTATCACCAGGAAAGTCCCCGCTAGGAGAAGCTGCAGTCTGATTGTAGGCTTCACCCCAGCCTTTGAGGAACCATGATTGGGCAACGTTGATGAGTCGGTAAATGGTCAAGACCAACACGAGAGTTATCCACCAGCGATATTTGCCAGCCTTGATATAGGTCCAGTAGACACGGGCTTTGACGCCCCATTCTGCACGATGCTCCTCTTCGATGAATTTGTCCGGCACAGCATTTGCATGTTCCTCAGCATTGGGATCCTCTTCTGTCTCAGTTTCAAAGTCCTGGAATGGAATGGTATCCTCGATGGCAGTTTTGTTGACCGAATCAACGATAGAGGTTTTGTCATGTACTGCAGCTCGTCCATCATCTATCTCGATGATCTGATCTGCGATTTGTCGAACAAGTGCAACCCGATGCGTCACAAGAACTATGGTGCGTCGATGCATTAAGGGACCAGATAAGCACTTCCGGACGACGAGCTCGGCGGTGTTGTAGTCTAGGGCTGATAACGGATCATCCAGTAACAGCACTCGAGACGAGCTGTATACAGCACGAGCAAGCGCCACGCGTGCTTTCTGCCCGCCAGAAAGACCGATTCCGTTTTCACCCACGAAGGTTAGGTCTCCGTGTCTAAATTGTGAGAGATCTGGAAGAAGAGCACAGGCCTCCAAAGTCTGTTTATAGCGTACCTCTTCATAGGGGGCGGAGAAAAGGATATTGTCGCGAATACTCATGCTTTGTAGCCAAGGTGTCTGTGCACAGTAACCCACCATCTCATTTGGAATGTGGGATTTTCCGCTCAGTGGATCGAGCTCACCTAACAAAGCTTGGAGAAAGGCCGTCTTTCCTGCTCCCACTTTTCCAACGACAACCGTTAGACCTTGGGAAATCGCCACACTTATATCATTGAGCACCGGCGACAACTTCCCAGGCCAAGCGTAAGAGCATGATTGCATTTCAAACTTCGTGTCATTCACTTCGCTATCAAGTGGAATGTTTTCTTTGTTCGGTTCCGCCATAAAATCTTCAATTCGTCCGAGGGCGATGTAGGCGTTTATCATGGTTGTGATAAGCCTAGGAAAGTCGCGCAAGCGCACCTCCAACATACTGAAAAGCTGAAGCGCGGGAAAGATGATGTCAATTCGTAATTCATGACCCGCAAGCCTGGTGTAGGCGTATAAAGCAATGACTGGAAAGACGCCACTGGAAAAGGCATTGACAAAACGGATGACAATGTTCCAGAGACTAGTGACGATGCGTAAATTCAATTCATGCTGCCGGGCCTCCATGACTTGGCGCAACCAGTGATTTTGCCATCCATACCATCGCAAATGGCGGAGCGCTTCCACAAATTGGGACGTAAACTGGAGTCGAGCATCTGTTGCGGATCGTCTGGTCTTTTCCCATTTGAACAAGTATCTAGTGATGACTGCATTGATGACTTGGCCCAACAGAACAGCTAATACTCCAAGAAAGCATGATGGTCCAAAAAGTGACCAAACGAGGCTAATGGCGATGAACAAACCCACAGGTCCATCAATCAGGGTATCAACCTCCCAAAATCTTTGAGCCACCTCATAGACATCTCCTCGCAGAAGATTAAAAATCTTGCCAATAGAAGCAGCCTCTTTGGCCTTGACGGCTTCGTCTTTCCGCTTCCTTGGCTTGAGACAGCTCCAAATACTAGGCTTTGATGGTGCGGATTCGGTTCCTTGACTGGGGATATCACGCTCTTCCTCTTCAGAAGGGGTATCATCTTTCTCGATTCTTAGCCCAAGAATATTCTTCCTTGATAATGCCTTCTCATAAACCATCATGACCATTTCACCTCGAGACCTTTCATAACAGCGTCGACCATACCAGAGGCTCAGGACTTGAGATTGCGCAGCAATCAGTCGAGTTATGAGCCAAATGAATGCGTAGGTCAATGGTACACGCTTAGGCTTGGCTGTATCCTGCATCGCTTGTAGAAGCAGTTGAAGGAGAACTGGGGTAGAAAATTCTGCAGCAAATTTCAGCTAAAGGTGCTCGCGAGAATTGGATGGCTCGAACATACGACACACCAGTTGCACTGTAGCAACGGCGGAGATAATAAGAACGTCTAGACTGTTTGCCTTCAGGACTCGCGCTAGTACGGATCCTCTCATGCGGCGAAACTTTTCATGGAGGCGCTTATGCTGAAATTCAAAACCAAGAAACCAAACATCGGGCTCATTGAGTTGCCTTTTCCGGCCAAGGGAGATAAGGGGCGCCATCCACGACACTGTAAGAAACTGCCAAAGTCTTAGGTTGTCTTCTGGGCTGCGAAGCATGCTGGATGGCGCTTCCCCCACAGCACTGATCCCAGAAGCTGGGAAAGGTCCCTCTCGAAAAGGCATCAGCAAAATTGTAGAAGAAGCCGCCAAGGCTGCAATGGCAGAAATGTAACAGGCAATCACTTTCACTCTCGGGCGAGCATCATTATGCGCTGCTAGTATCATTTCAACCATAAAGGTCAAAGAAAAATATGCCAGCATCCAAACAGAACACGATCTTGGTCGTTTGACAGCGATGAGAACGCATATTGCGGCCTAAATCTGGGTCAATAACCAGCTCAAGAATTTACTCTAACAAGGAGACAAACCCATGATGCGACAAGTACCAGCGAAGGAAGGTCAACCTTCGGAGGAAAACATTGCATAATTTCCCCTGATAGACCTATGGCTGAAAAGGCCAAAAGAGCAACGGTCCATTGAAGAGATCGTTTCGCCCCTTCAGGAGGGATGTCTGGTTGGTCATCCCACTCTGAGATGAATGGACGCGTCCATTGGGGACTCCATCGTCGAAATAATGGGCTAGTTATATGGCCAAAGGCAATGAGCAGAGCGACACTCGCCGGAGCAATGACGAGGTATGGCAATGCGCACGGGGATAACCATGCGTTATCCGCGTCCTGGATTGGTCAGTTCCGCGCGTACCACTGCAAGGAGGTCTCGTACCCAAAATTGGCGACAACCGCGCCCGGCGTCAATCAGGGGAATCTGATTCATGTTCAGTCCATTGGAACCAAATCAATTCTCGATATCCTTGAGGAAAGCGTGAGAGTAATGCGTTGCAGTCGCGCGGGGGAGTGGGAACAATATTCCTCCGGTGGGGCGTCTAGGCGTCAATCTAGGCGTCAATCTAGGCGTCAATCTAGGCGTCAATCTAGGCGGCAATGAGTAAGATTGGAATGTATGCAGGGTTTTCTCCAAGGTAAAATTTTGCAAATATCGAATTGGGTTGGTCTACGATAATTATATTAGATCTAGCTCCTGTAGAAATACCAAAGCGTCCCATACCTTTGCATGTCATAGGCGTTATGCAAATCACATCTCTAAAATTTGGGCTCTACTAGGCTACTCAACTATACAAGGATCTAGTACATGGCATAAATCTCATTCAGTAAAGACCGACTTAAGCTTCGATAACTCATCCTAGTAGCCGATTATGCCAGTATCATTGTCTCCAATTGACACAGTGTGACATCCATTATCCATAGAGCTGGTGGTGCGAACTAGTGCCAACCACCACCGTAGCCATGTCCCCAACCACCACCATATCCCCATCCGGGGTGTCCCCATCCCCAACCACCACCGGGTCCCCACCACTGACCATTCTGGCCATTCTGAGCATTTTGACCAGTTTGGGAATTACTCTGGGCCTCGTCGGCTCGTCGCCTCATCTCTATAATCGTACAGCTTATTTAGTAGTTATGACACAATGCAGGCATGTGAGTAGTTTGAATCAACCCAGACGTACCGGGCTCGGCCTCGGGCTGAGGGGCTGCAACTGCGGCACCCGCTAGGCCAATAAGAGCAACAAAGATGCTAAAATGCATACTGTTGTTGTTGTTATTTTTATGATGGATTGGATAGTCTTAGCTACTTTGGCTGTTAGCTCGCCTATCAAGGTGGTATATGGTAAGGAGAGATGGAGAGAAAGTTTACCAAGTTCTTGAATATAGTGATCTTGATTAACAATGTGTCTGTCTGGACAACCTCCAAGGTCGAAGGAGAAGTTGACTCCTTTTATATCCTTTCCCGCCCTTCAAAGACCTCAAGATGACGGCACCTCACGAGTTGGGTTGGAAATTTTGAGCTGTGATTTAACATACCCATAATCTTCAGATTTAGAGCCAGTGATGCTGTCTCCATTGCATCCGAGTTGAGGATTGAAGGGAAGGGTAGTCCTCTTCCCTGTCTTTTTGTCTGTTGTTCCTTGGGGGTTGTTTGACTCGTCCGACATCTCAAAGTAGCTATTCGATTGGCTCTGCTCTTGATTATCCTTGTCTCGAGGTCATGAAACATGCAATTTGAAGGCCTTTATTGGGTCAAAGAACAGATCGATAATCAAAATGGCGATCTCGTTACTTGATATGTATCACCAATTGATACTGCCTATGGTTTGACAAATACTCCATATGAGAAGACAAGGTCATGGTCTTTACACTCGGCCTTCAACTCCAGACTATTCGAGACCATTTCTTTTTAGAACCTCAGTCCGGTATGTAACGAAGTACGGGGCAACAGGGAAACATCACTTGAACAGATCCATCATTGTATGTGAAGGGATTATCTTTGCTGTTGATAGGATACACCAGTTGAACGCTCGACCTTGGTACACATTTCCCATGGTTTTGGTGCTTATTGAACCATGTGAAAAGGCTAAACCAGTCTGGCAGTGTTACTCTAGCGTTATGATGCCATCATGAGAAGACTGCTAGTAAGTAGAATAAATTTTGTCCATTTAACTGCCAGCAACAATCGACATCAACGTCATTCTGAGCTAGCCTTAGAGTATCTACAATTCTTTTTGAAGGCAAGCTTGATTGATTGTATGGGTCATGGTCCTTCCATGTCAGGATTCAGTTTTGCCTAGATCTTCGGGGAATATGCTAATCGGGCCCATTCGTACAAGATCCTGAGCCTCCGAATTGAAGTTAAAATGAAACATGTGGAGAGTTTCTTTGTTGACGTGGGCCATTTGTTCCATGTGAGGTTACATATAGTAATTCCCAGCATTATCCTGGAGCCTCGGTTCCATGCGAACCATAATCAACAAGGATAAGCTCATAGAGTCCTAGTAGTACGAAAGTATGAGTTCTGGAGATAATCAAACAAAGTTTGTCTGCTTGATGACTGCTGGACGATTATTGCTATTAAGAGGGCAGACTATGGTGTGTTCATTTCAAAGTTTTATTCACATCGGTTATGTACATTGACATGCGGAGTTTCCATAAATAAATTAAAAAAATAAAAAAAATAAAAATGTCTTAGAAAATAGCGAAAGCATTTGGTGGGCTAGCCACTCCACCAACAACCTGGTTTGAGTCAGTCGAGCGTTCGATTCCAGTAACAGTTTTACAAGACATACCTTGAGCGGCATACTAGACAGGAAAAAACTATATCTTCCTGTAGCCTTGCAATGTGCCGAGAGCTTCTCCAGATCAAACATCTCACCAATGGGGGTACCCCATCCGGCCAAAACCCACTCGTGAAGGTTGTAGTCAGGGTCTGCATGACTACCACGAATTGGAGCGCGCTCGAAACTTGGTGCATCCCCTCCAACAGCGGCAAATTGATGCTCCCATAGCCATCGCACCATACCTTCGGTCGCTTCGACACCACTGAAATCTGGGTTTGGGCGATTTGGCATGTCTATCCGTTGCTGCTCGTTCAAGCTGTTGTAGGCTGCGGTGAATCCACTGCGGATGAATAAAATGTCACCTCGTCTGAATTCGAGCTTGTGGTCTTTCACCACCTGCTTAAGGTTGTCTAAAGTGATAGCTTCAGATTCGAGCGCCGAGACGGAGACGGAGTTCGTTGCTGCCCAGTCGGCAAAATCTAGCAAGATGCCACGGCCAGTCATACCGCCATGCTCAGCAACCGCTGCAAGAAAACTTCTTAGTAAATTCACACTCTGTGGGGATTGATTTCTTCATACTATGAAGACCGATCACATCCGAGTTCTGGATTTCGTCCGTTGTGTGTCCATTATAAAACTTCCGTGACTTCTGATTAGCTGTGATAAATGATCAGCTTACTCCTTGCAGAATGCTGAGTACGGCTAACCATAGTGTCTGAAACCATCCCACTGAGAGGAGCCTTGACTGTTAAACGTCAAGATGTCGTCGAAAACACAGTTCGGGTTCCTCAGCACGATCTCCTGCTTGAACGGATTCCGATTGAAGCTCGGATAAGAAGGCATACTGAGTGGCCAGTCCAGCGAGATGCGCACTCCGGTCTTAATTTCCTTGGCAGCCTCTACAATCACCTCTGGTGTAAGGAGGTTTAAAGTGCCCAGTTCATCGTTGGGTCCGAATCGTCCCCAGGCATTCCCGCGAGGGCCTGTCGGGTCCAGCGGGAGAGCTTCGAAGGGTATTGTTTGGTTGGTTGCTGCCATTGTGGGACTTGAACGACTGAGTTAGCAGAGGAGTATTGATCAATATGGGAAACCTCCTTTTGAATAAATAGCTCTCGGCGTATTCTTAGTTTCATTGCCGAATCATGACCCCCGCTTTACTCCACTACCCCACAGTCAACGCCGGATTCATTTCCGTGTGCTTGTTTATCCGGAGTTCTCTCCGCTCAAATTAAGAAACGTAATACAACCGATCAAAATAGGTAACAACAAGAGTGATGACTTTGTTGTCTCATAAGCCCCACGAAAGGTTTCCTTCCACCTCTGCTTGTACAATGAACGGCCCGATGAGGTTGGGTGTCGCTCTTACCACGGTCACTGCCCTCTTTGTTGAGAACGACAAAGAAAACCTACTCAGTAACGAACAAGCTTGTTTCTCTAAAACAAAAAAAAAGAAACTTGGAAATTTGACATGTAGCAGATTGATTCACTCCGAAAGTTGAGTCTTTGTGGGAATTTTTAAGTAAATGTTCTCTAGCCATTTATTGATGGACGTATCCATCTCTCTTACGATAGTCACGGCCCTCAACGCCCCCGGTTAGAAGCAGTTAACGGCTCGGCGTATCTTTCTTTCCATTTTTTCATCGTACATTATTTCAACAAAGAAAATTCCATTGGTTCTCAGAGCCAGCAAGAATGGATACACACAAGGCTGCAGCACCGACATCAAGTGGTCTTGAGAGACCATATTCCAAGCCCCAAAGACAGCGGTGGACAAATCCAGACAAACAACCCCTCAGTGACTGGGCGTTACTGCCCCACGGATGGAATATTGACGAGCCTGATCTCGATCCCCAAGATCTAGCTGCTCAGATCCAAAGATGCAAGGAAAGAATTGAAGACAATATCATGCCTTACATATTCGAAATAAGACTGAAGGTCTTAGAGGATGCAAAGGCCAGTCGCGAGTGAGATCCCTTTGTCGAAACTGCAGTGATAAAGACTAATAATTCTTCTAGTCTCATAATGGCCCAATATCAAGAACAAGGACTAAGCTGGGACGTCATCCAGCGATTAGAAAGTCTCAAAGCACTCAGAGAGGAGCTAACAGCAAATGGCGATTTTTTTGAAGAACTACCCAATATTGAGTCCGTCATCAAGGCTTATGACTCTGGTGCGTTGAAGATGGATGGACAGATTACATACTGGTCTTATGGAAGAGTTGTCTACCGCTCGCATTCATTTGACTGGGATGACTTCAAGCAGGCAAACAGGACGCACCAAGGCTACAAAGGATTTTGGGTGGAAGGGGCAAGTCAGCCACAAGCTTGATTCAAATGTGCGATATTCTAACTGATACTTAGCGAGGCGACCCAGGACCCTCATCAGTGAACTCATATAAAGCCATCTGTTCCGCAGATAATGACGGACAATATGTGGTATGTGCCTCCACCCCTTGAGCAAGTTCACATCTTACTGATACGATATGAAGATTCCACTGGTCCTCAGGCTAGGACAAGATTTAATGCATGACAAGAAAGCAATGAAGACTGGGCCAGAAATTGAACTCGACTTCATCGACGATACAGGCTGTGGTCCGTTGAAGATCTACACGGATGATGTCGCAATGCTACAAGGAACCAATGCTGCAGATGGAATCCACTGGCCTTGGCCGCAGCTCATGGGATACGAGCCAATGAAGAGTGCAGATGGCTCAGTCAGCTATATTATCGCTATCATGGTCGAAGTTAATATGTACGATGCGCCAAGAGGCCATCCAAATCGCCAATTCATGATCCCGTCATGGGTCCCGGCGGTGGCTCTAGTTGACCCTGCGAAATCGGTGGGCCCGGTCGGACCCAATGAGAGACTGAGTGGGCGATGGATGAGGTATTCTCTTTTTACTGCAACGGCGCCGGGGCCTCAACAGCGTCTATTTATCAGTTCTACGAAGACCGGCTTAACGGAGAAGGACATGTTGCCCAAGGTTGATGCGAAAGATATCAAGCCGATGAGGCTGGTCCGTTCTAGGTATGCTGGAACTCGCAGAGTCCAAAGGAAAACGAAAAAAGCATATTCATATGTCGCAAAAGAAGGCGGGTTATCGGTGGGGAGGAGGGAACTGAAGTATATAAGTTTCAAGCATAAGACTTGACAAAATGTCTAGGTAAAGCTGAGGAATGCCAGGTGGACTTTTTCTCGGATATGTAAATTGATATTTCATAGAAATCGAATATAATGCTTAATTCCAGGGTATAATCAACAGACTCAGGAAGGGATGACATATAGCAAAGTATGTACAATGGAGTGTTATAAAAACAATGAAAGTCCTACAGGGTGAAGTATGCGATCGTAGCGGCATACGTATCCAAGTTGTCACTCACGACCGCCAAAGAAGTCCCATCTTTAACAACCATGTTGGTTGTACCCACTGTGCTGAGAGTATAGACTGTCAGACCACTGGTAGAGCCCTCAACACTGAAAATCTCGCTCTGACAATTCTCTGGTGTAGGGAATGTAGAGCAGTCGGTGCTGTAATTGTTGAAGAAGCTGTATAGACCAGCACCGTAAATAAGGATGTTGTCGCTATCAAGAACACGCAGGCCAAGAGCATCGCAATTGCCAGAAAGACAGGTGCTATAGTCAGGGTCATTGAGGGTGGAATTGGTAGGGTATGGGCTGTCGGCCGCATCGGGGTTGGGCTGGTAGTATCTGGGAGGTAAACTGTTAACATGGTGATGATCGGTGCAATGTTTGCGCTCGGGTTTTACTTACGGTGTTTCGGTCTGAATGAAGCCTGCCACGACTGAGCTGGCACCGGAGAACTGGTATTGGTAGAGCGAGTGGTGCTCAACGGCGGTTCCGTATCTAAAAGGTTATTAGCAGGAAGTCAATCACGGGAGAGAGATTATCAACTCACAGCCATATAGTCGTCCCTTCAACCAGCAGACCACGACCAGAATAAATAGAGATACGAGTATTGCTTGCATCATCGATATCGTGATCAGCTGTCCACAGCCAGTTATTCTCCATGTATACACCACTTGCGGAGCTAGTAATGTGCATAGACATATACGCAACTTCACAGGCTGCAGAGACAGCTGCAGAAGTAGGGCACTGAGCGATCTGTTGGTCTGAGCCATCGAAGCCACCAATACGGGTGTGGACATCCCACATTCCAGAACCTGACTCAGCTGCCAAGTTCCATTCAATAAGTACAGCACCAGGTGCGGACCCCTGGGTGCTAACAATCATATCGGACCATTCAATTGAGCCAGACTCTCCGCTCTTGCCGACTTCAATCACTGGTATGGGAGTGGAAATGTCAGAGAAGACACTACCGCTGGCCATGATCACAGGGTAGGCCTCTCCAACAAGTCGGAGGCCAGGGGGGAAGTGGAGAGTGTTGGTGACCTTGTATGTCCCTTGATCGAAGAAAACGATCGATCCGGAGGATGCAGCCGACGTCAGGGCAGATTGAATAGCTGTGGTATCGTCGGTTGTACCATCACCTGTGGCACCTGCACTTCTTATGCTGACAAAAGAAGCGGTGGGCGATGCTGAGTACTGGGGCTTCGTCTTGGTGTAGTATCGAGAAGACCCACTGGCAAGCAAAGCAGATGGGCGCGTCGGGGCAGTGAATGTGCCCTGGAAGCTGGTAGGTCCATTAGGGGAGTACTTGTGGCCTTGACCCCATGCACTGATGGTAGTAGAACCTGACGACCCGGCAAGAACAGTACCGCTGGGCCCCTGCACAGCAACAGGGACGTCAGTGAGAGCGATGTTCTCCAAAATTAGACTGCCATTGGACGAAGTTGAGGTTTGCCAGGCTGTGGTAATAAAGGTCGAACAGTCCACGATGCTGCTGTCGAAGACGTTGACGGAGCCAACAAGTTGGTCACCAGCACCACCATTATTGATCGAAATTGCAGTGGTACAGTTTGTGATGGTCAGACCTTGGTAAGTCCAGCCCCAGTCCCAGATCTGCGAGATAGCAGTAACTGCATCGGAGATGACCAGGTTATGCATGGTAAATTGCTGGTTGCCGATATTTGCGCCATAGAGACCACCAGTGATGGTGATGTCGGTCAAGAAGCCTCCAGATCCTAGAAAGCGATCACAAATCACAGTCAGTTTCTATTTGAATAGTTTCTATTTGGAAATAAATAGATGGTCATCTTACCATTTTCAATGAAAAGGCCTTGGTGCTGAGTTCCTGAGGCAGAGCTCATCACGATCTGAACATTTTGGATACTAGTAGCCTGTCCAACAGGCCAGTGGATCCCCGTCGCGGCAGTTGCTGCTGCAATGGAAGTGAGATCCAGTTTCAAATTCCGGATCTGCCTGAAGAACACGTTCGTCGCAGTCCAGCCCGCATTTCCACTGCTTTGGTATTGGTCCCCATCAATCATACCCAGGCCCGTGAAACCAGCAGTAGCTTTGATCACCGGGATTGAGTTTGGATTGCCGATCAATTGGGTGAAGTCATAGTCGATGATGGAGGTGGAGATCAAGTAGGTTCCCGAAGGGAAGTATACAATAGCTGGCGTGGTGGTAGATGTCCGTCCGCTCGACGGACCATAGCGACCCCCGGAACTAATGGCAAGATTGATGGCTGCAGTGTCATCGGTTACACCGTCACCTTTAAGAAAGAAATGTGAGCAATTGCAGTCCTATTGGAGGAATACTTGTAGACATTACCTTTGGCACCATAGTCCTTGACGTTGCGGAAGACAGCATAGTTTGAGGGATTAGAGTTGAAAGCCGCGATGCCCTGGTGCGCGATATCTGCCAGCCAGTATGAAGCATCATCCGTCGCATCAGTAGATACGTCTACCGAGAACTTAAGAGGTGCGATGGGTGTTGGAACACTAAAGTCAGTTTCTACTGAACTGCAAGGTGCATAGACCGATCGACGGTCCGGATGAGAGTCCCGGTGTTGCTTACCCACATGCCGTGTGTCTAGCACATGGGCATGCGCGTATGTTAGCAATGAAACACAGGAGATAAGCCAAGCAAAATGCATCTTGACACCAAGCCTTCACTAGGGAATGGAGGTGGGGTGGACCATTGGTACAGCGGGGAATCGCCCGGTCTTATATACGCCTGGGACACCGTCTGGAGCATCAAGTTCAATGTGATGCATGATACGCGCGTGTCAACACAGAGCCAGGGGGTGGAGCTGGAACGCCTCCACATTATTCTTAGTCCATCGCGAACCAGTCATAGAATCCTACCCCGGAATACAACTTGACACGGGGAAATAGATTGCAAATGACCCTTTAATTAGAGCGTGACAACCTAATCCAGTAGATTGCCTTTCCCATTGTCCGCTAGTATTCAGATTGTCACGCTGGTCGGACTGCCTCATGATCTGGGTGGGAAGAATTGGAATCAACATGCCGATCCTGCCCCACTGGGCGTTCCCCTGTCGATACATTCGGGCCTGGCCTATGGGAGTTGATCATGTCAGCAATATACACATCATGTCGGCGATCTATTCGGCCTAGTCAAGCGGAGCTGATCGAAAAGCGGAAAGGAATGTGACTAGCTGCAGATTTTATTGCCGCCACATGAAGAAAATGCGACTCAGGGGTCATGCTGGGTGTGCTATGTGTCACAGGGATGAGAAGAGACGGACGCTTTTCTTTTTAATTCCTCAAACCTGAAGCGAGATGATGCTCCTTGTTTTTCTTCAAGCGGGGTGGGGTCAGCCGGCTGTGCTTGATCCCCAGAAAAAAACAATGCCGATTGGAGAGATCACCTGCTGCGAATTTGTGAAGAGTTTCCAGGTTTCCAGATTCTGCAGTCACCCTGAAGAGCCCTAGTTCTCAAGTTCATGGGATTTGGTTGATCATGACGCCTTATCAGTATGTATTGTTTAAAATGGCAGGCAAGCGCTCGTGGCTGAAGATGACGAATGCCTTGTTCCATTTGGCGCGGGAGTGGGATCTGTCTGATCCATAGGATGATTTGGATTGATGTTCAATACTTATCATTAACAAAAGTTTGAAAAGACCCTTTAAAAGTTCACAAAGGTTGTCGGGCGTATATGCAGGTGTGCAGGAGCGGAGCGGGTAACCTTGTAAGCTTGAAAGGAGCACAACTGCTATGTATCTATACCCGTATACGGGAGGCGTCCATTGGTGTTTTCAATTCCAAAATACTCGAACCTCAGGAATAAGAACTTTTACTATTCTCCAGAGCAAGGTTGAGGCAGAGCTGAAATATACTTGTCCACATACCTGTGTTCTACTGTACTACTGTATACAAGTTTGAATTGTCCCGACCCGGAAGATATATATGTACCATGATGTAGGCATTCAAGTGCTGACTATCCAGGTGATGTAGACATAAACCTTAGAAATGACATCTCAATAGGTAGGTACTAACATATAGCGAGGACAATGCCATGAAGCATTTGGAAGTTATGACTGAATTAACTACCTAACAGCAATCTTGGAACCCTAGAAGGTGAAGTGTATAGCAACATTGCCTGAATAACCAACCAACCAGTTGACTTGTGCACGGGAACTTGCAGCAACCAGGTCAACGGGTTTAAGACGGACTTTTCTTCCACTGCGTCATGAGCCGACGTTCCTTCATGATGGACGCTAGGTAGATGCGCCCGACTTCATGTCATAACATGTCCTAACCTTGGAACTAGTATCCAAGTCCTTGCAGTCAAAATTGACAAGAATCAATGTAGTCGCCAATCAAAACGACCTTGTTGACTTGTTTTTGCTTGCCAAGAGTACCATCACGTGACCGAGATTTTTCGTTCATCCTCCATGTCTCTCCGCGACCACGAAAAAAAAATCCCAACCAGCGCCACATCTTCCCACCCATTCTAACCTACCAAGAGTAGCTTCTCGATCATTAAGAGAACTTCTTTCAACTCTGCATCTCTCTTGATTATCTTGATTCTGACCTGGTGACCGTGGTAGCTTGCGCGACGAGTCGCGAACAAGGTCGTGTCAAACGGGACACCATCATTCCACCCATCGAGTCCATCCTCATCAAATCGCATTTACCTTTTTCTCGATCGGTTTCCTTGATTTACTCCACCGTTGAAGTGGTGGCTAAGCTTCTCCCGGGAAGTCGTGGATCCAGAGATCCACCTGCGACAACAGGTCAATATCACGCGTGACGGACTCGAGTGCGGACCGCTACCGAGCGCAAACGTAGCTCGAAGTCAAATCATCCATTGAGAGTCACCAAGCTCATACAAGGCCAAAAAGACCTGCAACCTAGTGTCGTGCATGTACACAGCTTGAATCGAGGGATCGTCATCGATCTTCAGAAAGGGTGCACCGGGTTCTTGCGATCCACGACTGTGCATGAAAAGATTTGAATTTTGTGATAATATCGCCATACATACCGCCACAGATGTCCAAACGCACGGCGCAGGGTCCTCAGGGATCCAAAGAAGATGAGAACATTTTCGGCATGCATGGCACACCGGAGGAGAAGCCGCAGCGGGCAACAGCTGCGCAGCTGGCCAGCAGAAAGTGAGTCTTGTGAATTTCTTATAACTTTCTACATGGGTTTCTCGAGTCTTGCTATTTGGGTGAAGGGAGGATTGAGAAGGGCGTTGATACCAGGTAACAAACCTGGTTCACATGCTGATGCTGAAGATGCTGGAGATGGCAGGCAATGTTTTGTTCCCAATTGGGGCTGATCATGCCTGTTGGAAGTGCCGGAGGTTATTTGATACTCTCCAGCGTGTCGCTTCACTGCTTTCCCTTCTTCCTCTTCCTCCTCTTCTTCCTCTTCTTCCTCTTCTTCCTCTCTTCTTCTTTCTCCCTCCCCGTATTAGAACCGCAATGGTTATTTCTGCACTTGGTATGCGGGCTCACTTCGGAGCCCAGTCCTCGAAGGCCTGTGATGGTGGAGGAAAAAGACAGAAACGGAGAGCTGACTCGGACCTTAATGATTCCAGGATAAAAGACATTAGAAAGCGCCCTAGGGGCACAACCCCGGTCTCCGGTGCTAGTGCTCCTCAGCAATCTGGCGGTGCATTCTCCTCCCTGTCCGCCGTTCCTACTGCTGGATTTGGTGCTTCCCCGGCTCAGTCGACAGGCTTCAATTTCGGCCAGACTCAAAGTTTCCCGGGGGCCAGTTCAACCCCCGCGCAATCTAATCAAGGCAGCTCAACCCCTTTCTCTTTTGGCGGTGGTAGCCAGCCGAGTTTCAGTTTTTCTGGAGGCTTCGGCGCCTCTAGTTCTGCTCCTTCCTCTAACCCTTTCGCCGCCGGCTCTTCTTTTTCTCCTGCTTCTTTCCCTGCTGGTGACTCTACTCCCTCTCAGCCAGCCCAGCAGAACACCCCTTTCTCTTTTGGCGGCTTCGGAAGCAAACAATCTACCACCCAGCAATCATCCTTTGCACCCGCTACATTCGGAGCCCAGACCCCAAGCACAGCTACCGGGACTGGCCTGTTCGGACAGCCGGCTATCAACAATGCCGCCACGAACTCAGTTGCAGACTCCATGCAAACCTCACCTGACAGCAAGCCCAAGATGCCCGCTGGGAACACCTCGCCCTCTTTGCCCTCGCTTTCTCTGAATCGTAGTCTATTTGGTGATTCGAAACCTACGACCCCCTTGTTTGGTTCTTCTACGCCTGCTTCACAACCAGAGAAAGTGGACACCACTTCATCCACAGCTCCCAATCTCTTTTCCGCCACAAAAGCCGCTGCACCAGCACCATCAAGCAATCCATTCAGTGGACTCGGCGCCTCGTTGACAGCAGAGAAGCCCTCCAGCCCGTTCTCCTTCACTTCAGCGACTCCAAAGCTTACAGAGCCTGAAAAGGTCAATGGAACACAAGTTCCATCCCTCTTCGGTGCTGCTACACCTTCTGCTTCACAAGCAGAGAAAGTCAACGACACTCCATCCACAGTTCCTAACCTGTTTTCCGCCACGAAAACTGCCGCACCGGCGGCAGCTTTGGGTAACCCATTTGCTGGGCTCAGCGCTTCATCGACAGCAGAGAAGCCTTCCACACCATTTTCATTCACTCCAGCGGCCTCAAAGCCCACGGAGCCCGAGAAGGTCAATGGAGATGGAACGCAAAAAGCACCCCTCTTCGGTGCTGCTACACCCTCTGCTTCTCAACCTCTGAAAGCGAACCCCACTTCATCCACAGCTCCCAGTCTCTTTTCTGCCACAAAAGCTGCTGCACCAGCATCATCAAGCAACCCATTCAGTGGACTGGGCGCCTCATCGACAGCAGAGAAGCCTCCCAGCCCGTTCTCCTTCACTCCAGCGGCTTCGAAGCCTGCGGAGCCTGAAAAGGTTAATGGAACGCAAAAAACATCCCTTTTTGGTGCTGCTACACCTTCTACTTCTCAACCAGAGAAGGTGAACGACACCCCATCCACAGCTCCTAATCTCTTTTCCACCACAAAGGCTACCGCACCGACATCTTCAGGTAATCCATTTGCTGGACTTGGCGCCTCATCAACAGCACAGAAGCCTTCCACTCCAGAGAAAGTGGATACCACTACATCCGCAGCTTCAAACATCTTTTCTGCCACAAAGGGTACCGCATCAGCCTCCTCAGGCAATCCATTTGCTGGACTCGGCGCCTCATCAACAGCAGAGAAGTCTTCCACTCCAGCGGCATGGAAGCCTTCTCAACCAGAGAAAGTGGATACTACTTCATCCGCAGCTTCCAATCTGTTTTCTGCCACGAAGGCCACCGCACCGGCACCCTCAGGCAATCCATTCACTGGGTTCGGCGCTTCATTGACAGCAGAAAAGCCTTCCACTTCGTTCTCCTTCTCTCCAGCGACCTCCAAGCTTGAGAAAGTGAACGGGGCTAGCTCCATGACACCTGGAACGACGCTTCCACAGTCTACAAATGAAAAGTCTGGTCAGGAACCACCCGCGGGCCGCAACACCACCTCTTCAAATGACATGGGAGGGCAGATCTCAACTCCTGATTTTGGTGACGATTTGACCCAGGAACTCAAGGACAAAGCCGAAGTACTTTGGAAGATTCGGACCTTGGATATGCATTTCCAGCAGCAAATCGCCAAGGTCAAGCCAGGAGAGACATCGTTTGATAACATCCTTCTTTTCTATCTTAAGGTTCGCAGGAGCCTAGGTCAACCAGTGAAGAAGTGTGACAACGAATCTTGGCCGTCTGAGAAAACTTCCACTCAGAACGGCCAAATTAACCCCCCTGTAACCAATGGCGTAAACGGTTCCGCCACGTCCAGCATTTTTGCGAAGTCGTTCTCGTCGCCTGGACCTGCTCCCCCTCAGTTGAGCAATGGCTCGCTGCAGTCTACTCCAACGCAGTCCGGCGGCGCGCCGTCTTCCCCTGCTCCTCCTAAATTTGGCGGGGCAACTTCGTCTCCTGTCCCGTCATTGTTCAGTGGTGTATCATCCCCTGCTCCTCCCAATTTTGGCGGGGCATCTTCTTCCCCTGCTCCGCCATTATTCGGTGGACCATCGTCACCTGCTCTCCCCAAGTTTGGCGAGGCAAATTCGTCTTCTGTCCCACCTTTGTTCGGTGGTGCACCCTCTGCACCCAAGTTTGGGAGTGGTACCTCCGGCCCTGTCGACTTCATGGCACAATTCAAGAAGACAGCCGAAAGTACTGCGGCCAAGGAGAAGGCCAAGCGCAAGGCTGAGGAGTTTGACTCTGAAGAAGACGACGAGGAAGAATGGGAGCGTCGCGACGCCGAAAAACAACGCGAGAAGCTTGCAAAGTTTGCGGCTGATGCTGAAAAGGTTGAAGCCGCTAAAACCGTCTGGGTTCCAGGACAAGGCTTCAAGCCGGTTGATGCCGCCAAGTCTGCCACACCTACTCCTACTGAGAAGCCGTCCCCCGTTCCATCTTTTGCTGAGAAGCCCTCTCCCGCTCCATCTTCTTCTGCTTCGATTTTTGAATCATCCTTCCTTCCTCTTTCTAACTCTGAGAATATTTTTGGTCGTATCGCTACATCGAAGCCCTCCGAGGGTGACAAAGACAGCGACGAGTCTGATGCTGAGGATAAGATTGCCACGCCCAAACATCATGCTGAAGATGATACCGCCGAGGACGCCCTGCGTGATTCTAAGCGAGCCAAGCCTTTTGATCAGACATGGAAGCCCACCCAGCCAATACAATTTGGAGTCTCTCAGACTTCCTCGACAGCAGGGACCCCCTCAACACCTGCTGTCGAAATTTCAGGGACAGCCACCCCGACACCTACTGCTGATACCTCCGAGAAAGTCAACGCGGAGGCCAATGATGACGAGTCAGCACCTGGTGCCATCTTTAGTCTGGCTGAAGATGCAGCTGAAACCGAAGGTGAAGAGTGTGTTTTCAAGTGTCGTGCCCGCGCTTTCAAGCTCGGCACCGGCTGGGTATCTCAGGGCACTGGTTTTGCCAGCCTTCTCGTTCACGAGAGTGGTCGTGCACGCATTGTCCTCCGCGCGGACCCAAGCGGTTCTGTCATTCTGAACACACTTCTCAAAAAGGAATTTGATTATCAACTGACAAATAATTCGGTGCAATTTATGGTACCGCAGGCGGATGGCCCGCTCGAGCACTGGGCCGTCCGGGTGAAGGCCGACACGATCAAGGCTTTCCACGAAAAGGTGGAGTCTATCAAGTATTAGACATGCCTAGATACTTTGAGATCAACACCCACGGTGACCCAAAACAATGTATTTTATGATATGGATAGTCATTTCCGGAGTTCTAATTCAAAATCATGTTATTTTTTACACCTTTTCAATAAATTTTCATTCACCCCAAGCATCAACCTTCAGTCACCACTAGATTAGGCCTCCATTTCAGCCATTTCATTTAAGCTTTGGGCTAAAGCATTGGGACTGCGAAAGTCACACTTGATTAGGCTTTATTGGAGTATAAAGTATGATTTAATGTAGGGGTTTAATTGATCCACACCATATCTGATTCTGAATTTCCAGCCATAGATGCCGAGTCCTTCATTTAGACTTGCGCAATTATATACTTTCAAATGATGTCAACCGTGATCACTTCCAGTGGTACACGTTGCAATTTAGCGAACGGACAGAATATTCCCAAGGAATTTGAGAACTACCCATGATATCTGGGTTCGTGCTGGCCAACGTAGACTTGGCGTAGTCGGAAAGTATACTAGAATGTGGTTTACCTGGAATCTACTAACAAGAACAGAAGCAAAGGTATGAAAAAGGTATTTTTATTTTGAAAAAGCCCCAACCGAACCCCAAGTGTAACATGGAATCATAGAAGCGAAGATAACGACAAGGTGGACCTCATTTACGCGTCATCGACGGTGGCGGTGTGCAGACCCTTGGGGTTCTTGACGTTGACAGCCTGGACGTGGGAGTACAGACGCTCCTCAGCACCCTCCTCATCGTTACGCTTGCGGGAGATGCGAACGCGGAGACGGAAAGGAACACCCTTGATACCGGCCTCCCAGACCTTCTTGTTCAGCTGGGGGTCGAGGCGGACATCCTTGGTGCCCTATAATGTGCAGAAGAAAAAACCCGAGTCAGAAATTTGGAACCAGACGAGAAATTCCCCTCAGAGAGGGAAGACAAGAGAAGATTTGTTAGACTCACCATAGCATGCTCGGCGAAAGCACGGATCTCCTTGATGGCACGAGGAGCGCGCTTCTTGAAGCTAACACCGTGGCACTATATTCCCGAAAAGAAGTTGTAATTAGTCTTCCGCCCGAATGCCATCATGTAGAGACGAATCTCTGTGATGTTCTGGTTTCGGCCATATAGGTGGACTTCATCAAACTAATTCTTCTTTTTTTCTGGTTCCCGTTCCCGTTTATAGGGTCTGGGATGTCACTTGCAAAACTATGTTTCAAATCTGCAGATGACAGGTTCGTCGCGAAGACGAGTTAACACTGCGGTTGCCCACAGATCGCATTCCGAGGGCGCTGGCATGGGCTTCGATTTGAAGTGGAGGAAAAGGAATTTTACATCCTGACCACCAAGCCAAGACGAAGACCCGCGCACAAGAACCCTCAAAATTCATTGAAGAATTCAAAACCCCGACTCCATATTTCAGAAGCAAGGTGTTCTCTGTCCATTTCCATAGTATGCCTCCACAGATTTCTCACTGATTCGTCGTAGGTAAAGGGTTTCGGGTTCAACATACTCTGCGGTGCAGGTTGATGGTGTACTCGCGGGACACCACGTCGGCAATGGCCGAGCGCTGCTTCTTTCCGGTCTGCTGGACGTTGGACATCTCTGCAAGAATGTTAGAGAGGGTGGGGAGGGTGGATGAGCGCAGAAAGACTGACTGAAAGGGTTCGGTGTCGACTGTGGGCGAAAGTGGTCGATGAGTGGAAATTCACAATTTGTGGTTTCGGGTGAGTGTGGCTCGCTTAGGCGGTGGGAGAACGATGATTGGTTGTGGGTCATGTGATGTTGCAGGGATCAGTTGTTGCCACGAACTTCGGGTGTCCACTTCTGTGTTTCCATTCTTCCTTGATAATCAGGCACCAACATCTAGTCAATTTCTCCACGAACAACAGGGCAGAACTTGGAGGAAAGTTACATATATTGTATTCAATTTCCTTCTAAATGCGTGTGAAGTACATCTATTGAGATCCCTCGCCGCTCACATCAGGGTAAAGGTCAAACCGCCGCTGAGTGTAAATGGGAATGCTCTTGCGAATATTCTCAATGCTATCATTATCCAAGTCCGCATAAATAATAGTTTCCTTCTCCTCCGCTTCAGCCAGAATATTGGCACTAGGGTCAGTAACCAAACTGTGACCATAGGCATGGTAGGTGGCGTCCAGATCACGGGCAGGACTGCACAACGCCACATACGACTGGTTATCCACAGCGCGCGCCCGGCCAAGCAGGGACCAGTGGAGCGGGCCGGTAGTTGTATTGAATGCGCCGGGATAGACTAGTAAGAAAGCGCCCTTGCGGGCAGCGATCATAGCAGCCTCAGGGAACCGAATGTCATAGCAGATAGCCAGACCAATTTTTCCATATTCCGGGAGATCAATCACAGTCAATTGATTACCAGGCGACAGGACATCGCTCTCCTTGAACGTGATCTTGCCCGGGATATCGATGTCGAACAAATGGGTTTTGCGATGGGTTCCGATCAATGAACCCGATGGCGAGAAGACCAGGGAGGTATTGTAGTATTTATTGGTGGACTCTTCCAGCTCAGGGATACTGCCGCCAATCAAGTATGCGTTCGCTTCAGCGGCGATGGCCGATAGCGCGTGGAATGAGGGCGACTGTTCCTTCGTCGGTGGGGAAGGGTGGAGGGTTTCGGCGAATTTAGGGAAGTATTGTGTGCCGTAGGGGGAGTTGAAGCATTCTGGGAGTACAATCAGGCGTGCGCCAGCTTGTGCAGCCTCGAGGACCTTGCTCCGGGCGTGCGAGAGATTGACGGCCTTGTCCGCGCCTAAAAGAGGTTAGCCATCGAAACTGGTGTATTTAAGTGATATTCATACCGGATGCAAGCTGCACCAGGGCAAGCTTTAAGGGCTTCTTCAGGAAGGTAGCCATTGTGGTGATGGGATGTGAACAGGGGAGTTGATTAACGGGGAATTGGGGAACTGCGGGGAGTTTCGCTGATAAGACCGGTTTCGGGAGTGCTGCCGACATACATCACGCAGGGGACCGCTAGATAAGGCGAATATTAAGTGGAATACAGTTAATAAGCTTCTTTTTTCAACTTCACTTTATGATTTGGTTGTCAGTGTATTTTTGCAAGCCACCCTTGACCGTTTGAGTGGAGACACCCGGAACATATATCAGGATGTTTACACGGTCTCTATCTTGGCATTATGGAGATTTCACGATTCTGTTGTACCACGATTTAGATTAAGAGAATCCATGAGGGCGAGTATGTACATAAGTGGCCCAATTTTAAACCATGATTATGCGTGGTATTCTGGAGTCAAAGCTGCCATAATCAAGGCTGCTTCGACGAGTCAATAATGAGAATGTCCGTGGTGCACGAGTCCACGGGCATTTTGGATTTGTACCCGATTCCCGTCGGCAATGAACAGCACACTGCTGCTATAGCTCTGATATCTCGATAGAAGTCTGCGGCGTTGGAACATCAGAGCAGCCATACGAAGGCAGACTCCAAGAGCATAGTAGCCGCCTAACGAACGACATCGGCAGAGCGAAAAAATCCGCTTCACAATTGCGCGCACATCTTATAACCACCGGGCCCAAGGAAGAAAAAAACCATGAGGCATGTTTCCCATGGTTTTCCCGGTAATTGATTTAACTGCTTCGTCGGCCATATGGCTCGAAGGGCAAGACTGCGGAAACGATAGCCATGACGATGTAAAGCGCGGCACAGATGTAAATCGGAACTGCTGTCTTGGTCTACATAACGATTAGTATTGCTTGCATAATTCAGGCGTGCAACTTACATCGGCAAAATAGGCCACGATGGCACTGACGATACCCATGATTCGATTGAGTCCGATGGCAACACCATTGCCAGTGCCTCGATGAGCCGAGGGGAAAACCTCAGGAGTGTACGCGTATAGGGTACCGTAGTAAATGTTCAAACAAAACGAAATAGCGCACGTGAAGCCGAGATTCTCACTTTCTGTGCGCACCTGGGTGTAACAGAAGAAGAAAATCATGGTGACCAGAGCGCCGATGATCATGGTCCCACGACGACCCCAGAACCAGGGTGAGCGGCACATAAAACCTGCCAAGACAGGTCCAAAGATGCTGCAAGTATTGTTGATCGCATAGTTACGCCAGGTGACGTACTCACTTGAATCTCCGAATTGGGCGCCGCGGGATGCCAGGTAGGAAGGTAGGAAGACATTGTACAGGGGGTAGGCGAGACCAATCAGAAGCCAGGAGAACCACACCAAGGTAGTAGACAACGCCATTTTCCGTGTCGCATACAGTCCCTTGAAGTGGAAAATCACCTCCCGGGGGTCGATCAGTCGTTGGGTCATACCGGCCGCCGTCGTCTTGCGTTGGCTTGTAATTCCACAAGCTTGCAGTTGCTCAAGGGTCAGACTGCAAGGGCGCTGGTATTTATTAGCGATATTGCGAAGAACGCGCAAAGCATCCTCGTCCTTTCCCTCGGACAGAAGGAACTTGGGAGTCTCCTCCAGCCGAATGATCGTGATGCGCAAAATGGACAGAACAAACACAAAGGCGCCGGATGTATACCAGACATAGCGCCAGCCCATATTGTTGTCGTATGTACAAGTGGCCGCATCAGCGCACGAGTAGTTCGGGAGGAAAGCCCAGGCAAATAGACCGGCGATAAGCTGACCGAGACCTAGGAGATGCGAAAAGTGGTTAGTCGTCGCCTTCCATTGAGTCTAGAGGACATGCTTACCCCACCAGGCCGCCATCAGAGTCAACAGCCATTGGCTCTTGCTGGGAAGATACTCGAGAAAAACGGTGGTGTCCAGCACGAGGTTTCCACCAGCACCAAATGCGCTAAGGCAAATGAAGAGACCGAGGACAATCCATGAGGGCGAGGCGCCGGCCACGATAGTGAACACCGCAGAGACAAACAGCGAAACATTGAAGGCAAAGCGACGACCGATAATATCTGCGGAGAATCCCCAGAAGATGGCACCCACGAGCATTCCCACGTAGACAGCAATTGTCAAACCCGTCGAAAAGCTAGGCTGGAATTCGTACCCGGCCTGAGTGGAAATGATCGACTGGATCAGGAGGATGAGAGAGTCGACGGCATACCCGAAACCGTTCAGACAAAAAAGCTTCCAGTGATGGGGAGTGAATCCGATCTCATCAATAGCCTGGACCAGGGACATGGTTAGCCTTTCCTTTCTTGTCTTGGGCTGTACGGTGTATCAAGGGGACTCACGTCGTTGATCAGATTCATCTTGGCCGCCAGCACCTGGTCCACCTTCTCTCCTCCCAAGATGTCATTCTCACCATGCGCGATCGAGCGCTCCGCTAACGAAGCATTGCTGCGCGATTTCAATTTGTCGCCTGCAGACGCAGTGCTCGTATTTGCTTCGACGTCCATTGGTTGCGATGGTGCTTATCAGCTTATCGGGGAGATAATCTGGGGAAAACACAGGCGTTGGGAATTGAGGGCCAAACTAAGTGGTATTTATAAGAGGAAAAAAGGACAGAGAAGCGGGAAAGGCTTGAGGGAAAATCGTCGCATGTTCATTTCCCTCTTTCCTCCCCCACGCGGTTTCTCCTCGTGGCAAAGTGCTGCATCGTCGAGGCTACTCGCGCACGAGGCAAGCTGATTGGCTATTAAGAGGGTCCGTGGCAGGTCAAATAGCGCACTAACCGTTCTAGGAAACAATCGGCCATTTTCATTCCGTAGCACCAACCAACCAGCGTACTTCTGCCCGCGTGCTTCGATAACCCTCGGCTTCCCCCTAATTGGCGTTGCACGAGGGGAATTGATTCATTGAAATAAAGTCCCATGCAAGCCATAGCCCAGGGTAGCCAAGTGGGTCATGGGGATCTATGGATCCTATAGACTACGATTCAAAGGAACTTGAACCAACCGTTAACAATCCATTAGGCAATCGAATGGCATGGTTCCCACTTGAAAACTGCTTAATTCTACCTGGATAAGATTTTAACCCCTTATCTAGGTCGATGGTTTTATCGCCCTGAAGTATATGATATCTGATCTATCCCCCCACTCTTGCAAGTGTAGCCGATACCAGGACTAGACTACTCGATGAGGAAGTAAATGTCTGGAATTCGATAGGAAAACTGGGGGTTTCAAGATGTACCCACAGATAGCTACCGTACGGTGCCAGGGGCCGGATTGGTCAAGTACAGCCCCGTAGATAAGTCGCCGAGACTAAAGTATCGGTGCTAGTGCAGTGCCACACCTTACATTAGTCTCCGATGAGCCCCAAGTAGTCTAGACTGCCGATAGTATCTTTCAGGTGAGACTCTCACATCGATTGAGAAGGGCCCGGAGACTTGTAACTGTAACTAGTCACTAGTCTGCCCGTTCAAACAGATTCCTACCTTCACATAACGTTCAAGGCTTGTTTCAAGGCCCCGCAACTGGGAAATACCGAGGGCCCTATTGCGATTAATGATAATTGATTGGATGAGATAAGATAGCATATTCCTGTTTAGGGTTTGCCTCTATGCGCTGATCCGCATAATCCCTGCATTTCATCTATGCGTTCTGCTTTCTTTGCTGTCAAATGCTTCAGACCCCGATGTCTGTCAAGGTCTCCATCATGGTTTTCCTGTGAACTTCGATCTCTCGAACTCGTTCAGTCTCCCAGATGTGGCTCCAATTGAGCCCGGGGACAGGGCACCGAACTAAATTATGTCAAGTGCGGCGAAAATGTCTTATCTCACCCAGAAAGGAGATTGAAAAAGAAAGTATTGATTCTTAAAGATAAAAGAGGAGAGGAGGTCAATACTCGAAACTCCAGTCTCCTTAAAACAATTTGGTTCCTTTGACAAACGAAATATCCTGCGCAAGCCAATCCAACACTTCCAATACACACAAAAAAGAACCCCCCAAACATTTGACCATTCTAACAAGCTGACCGGAAACTACGGCAATCCCATCTCGTTTCCAATCATCGTGATGGTTCGGACGCCTCGCGTACCATCGCTCATAGTGCTTAGTTATAGAAAGACATTCTCTGGGCAAATCAGCACGGCGAGCAATGCCTCGCCGGATATTGCCACTGCTCGAGCTATCCCAAGTGGCTAATTCAGACAAAAGAAGCTATCAGCAGTATGGGGCTTAGTGGGAACACCTCCCCGAGCGCTAAGTTGGCGATATCTTTTGTTGTCAAAGCTGTAAAAATTGAATTTCTGGCATGCGGGGTCCCGAGCGCAAAGTGTGGCACATTCCAAAAAACATACCACTTCTGAGTGACTAATGTAGTTATTGGGCGCATCAAGTGCTATAGCTGGTAGAGTATCATGACGTTCGACAAGTTATAAGTGAACATACTCTTCCGATAGTGATATTTGAATACCTTGCCACCGGTGGACCAGATACAGTTGTCATTTGGATACAGTTGTCGTTTGCTGCAAGTAAACCAAGGTCAATTCTCCACGATCTCGGCTACATAGAGATTGAGACTTACTGCGACCGGGTTCCTTGAAGGATGCAGGGCATAGCTTCGTTTGGGGATTTATCTGAGTTGCCAAAGCTCTCATGTTAGCTTCGAGCCGCTTGTTCTTATTGTTCCTATCGGAGATTTCCTCGCCGTAGGACTTGATTTGATAAATAACGAACAAAGACCTTAGTGTAAGATCAAGATGATTTTCTAGCGCACTAGAACCTTTCTAGTAGGAATAAAAGTGTATGGCTTGGAAATCACTTGATGTTAAAGTAATATATATACATATTCTGCGCGTTCAAGACTGTGCAGTGACCCAACGATCGACCATATGTAAGCTAAGTTAGACAATCCGCTGAGCCCGAGGAGGGAATTCCCCACTAGAAAGACTAGGCATCGAAGCGAAGCTGGACTTCGAGGCTAGTAGGTTACACAGCACGTAGATCAATAGACGTACACATGACGTACTATGCGAGGAGGTTCCAACGAGGTACACAGGATGCGACATGTAAGGGAGGTATCAATAAGAATATCCAGGGAAGAGTAGACTGAGAAACGATATACAAATGTGGTAGCCCGAAAAGGCCAGGGGACAATGTGGGAATAACTGGTCTTGGGAGTTATGTGTTGCTTATATGCTACCTAAAAGAGGGAGGGAGAGAGAGAGAGAGAGAGAGAGAGAGGGCAAGAATAAGAATAACACAAATACCTTGGGCTCCTGGGTCATCTTGGACCCTTTTACCATTATGTTTATATGGCTGGCCTTCGCATAAGAGATCAGTGTGCCTGAGCTAGCCATGTTAATCTCTGTAGATCCTATCCACAAAAAAAATTAGTATATACGGGTACGGATACTAGCCATCCCGCATGCTTAAGCCCCTTGTGTCTTAGTAGCTTATATTATCATACTACCTGCTTTTCAAGCTATTTATTGCACATGAGGACTGACAATGACGATCTTATACGAGAATTGAATGGGGTGTGAGTTCATTGAGCTCCTGTATCATAAACGTGCGTGTGAAATGACTTATAAGTGATGAGACCCGGCAAGATATTGAAATCCTCTGCTGTAAGGGCAGTGCCACCTACAGACGTCTACAATATGATCGCCAGGGGTTGCCGTCATATTGAAATGACTAGTAAGAAAAGAACGTTATAACCCTAGGGGTGAGGACAAAAAAGGAGTTCATTTAGGATTGCTCAGGAGGTGTGGATTTTCCAAGTCCATAGCCATTTGAGCCTCCTTCGAACAACGCATAGTTTGTCACCTTTTGCAACCCCTCTGTATGTATCTGCGTGGCTTTCCGAATACGGTACAGGGGACATGTGGCATTTGGTATTAATGAAGACAAATTAACGGGACCAGACTTTGGCACACTCGGCTTCATCAGTCTTCTAAATAGAGCAAGACTAGGGCTTTTTGATTTCAAGATACCTCTTCGAATTGCCAAAATTCCGATGGATGAGAAGGATCAGATCCGATATGGCGAGGTTGTTATGAAAATCGCATGGATGGGTTTGAGGGTAAGCCCCAATGTCACATTGCCTGTGAAAAATCTTAAATTCAAGCTGGAGGGTGGCCTGAAAGATATGAAAGAGTAAGGAGCCGGGAACCACAGCCTTGGAAGGCAATTGTTCATAGAGGCGGACAACCTTGCAGAGGGGACAACGAAAGGCTGGCACTGCAAATTCAGAAGCTGCATATGAAATGACGTATGTGCAAAGACGTAGGATTTACTGATTCTGGCTCCACTCATTCTTTAAAAGAAACTTAAGCATTGAAGTTTCGTGAAGTCAAGTTGGGCAAGCCTTGATCGTGGAGGTATAATTCTGGAATGCTTACCAGATGTAGATACTGCAGGGCTTGTGGGGTACCGAAGCGTGCAATCCCACCCGAACAATAAGACAATCTCAATATGTTTTATCAGACAGAAAGGGGTCTCTGCTATGTCATTGTATGGGGCAGTACATGGATAATCACCACTGAGGGTTGTGTTCCGTTCGTCGTCTCAAGTATACCAGCGAAGGATGATCTTCGCTACCTAAATAGTGGTGAAACTTCAAAACGCTGGTTTGTTCAAGCTTCAATTGTAGCTTCTTCTCAAATGCTGGAGAAATGCATCTTGATTATCTTTGTTTGACTTAATGGTATGAGCCTGACATCCTGGGGAGGCCATCATGAAGTGTAATTAAACTTGCAGTAGTCTGCATTGGTTTGATCTTACCGATAGGGTTTGTACAGTAGTGCATGTGGCTGAGGTGGATCCTTGTATCTTCATAGTCCTTTGTCGATCCTTGCCTGGTGCTCACTGATCTACTCTATATCTTTGCAGTATCATATCCTCTGATGGAGTCTAGCCCGCTCTGGGTTCATTATGCAGACCCACTGCCCACAAGGCGTTGATGGGAGTAGAAGCCTATTCATAGAGGGCTTACTTTGATGGATTGAATTGAGGCTACAGCATCTGTCAAAAAGTATTTCAGTTCTGTGGATTTTCTGAGGTTTGAGATGGTTCCAGCTTGTCTTAATGACACCGCGTCTTGAAACCGTAGCAATTGCTTGAGATCAATGCTTGCAAGGAGACCCTGAGATCTGGTGATTTGACCGAGTAATTTTTATCAAAAGCCATGCTACATAGTGACGAGCCCTGGAAAACCCGGATGAAACTCATTTCACCAGGATGTCACCCAAAGTCAGTGTCAATATTTACGACACCACTCTATGTATCATGCCGGCGTCGCCGCACGAAATGACATATTGGCAGCTCCACAACTACGCCTCAGCTTCCACGAACCCTACATCGGAGCGGCAATATTCAAACGTATGACACCTCCGATTCTAGTTTTGATCTGATAAAAACTCTGCTGTCTCAGCCAAGGGAAAGGCCCACCCATTATTACCAGACCTAATCCACTCGTTTACGTAACGGCCGAAACACGGCGAAGTCCCGTCAGCCATGATCAAGAACCACTAAGAATCACTTGGCAGCTTGGCAAGGTCATGGCATTACACTCAGCTCCATCTCGATTAAATTTTGACCCCCAACACCCGCACTACGCGGGCCTTTACGGGATAGGTGGATCGAGGTCTCACCAGCGGTGTAACTAACCATGGACACGGACCCCTTACAATTTCGAAACCCCAAGAATCGAAACCGAAGGGAAATCTAATCAGATGATCTTAACCATGGTTGGAAATTACTTCCTTTAAGACGGACTGGGTTGTTGGTGGAGAAAATATGTTAGCTGCAGGCGGGTGTAGCCAATCAAGGGCTTTATCACGCCGCAGACCAACTCGGTTGTAGGATTATCCCCTTCTAAATCACTTCTTGGCCTTTAGCTGCAGGATGAATGAAGTTACGCGGCCACGTGGATAGCTTCGTTTAGATGTCCGAAAACTGACAAGATGTTTTTTGCTCGATGGTCCCAAGGTCCGTGTACGGGGTAAAGAAAGTTATCTGATCCTTTTCGCCCGTGGGTCGGCACCGGGAGCCGAATTATCACCGTTGGTTCAACTTGGACGTAGACGGCGTGCTCCGTCCTTTGGCTCGTGTAGGTTTGCGTAGCCGAGTGGTTGGGGCCCAATTGAGCCTTATGACTGGAAATCCTGGTGGACACGAAAACTGACTTCGAAATCAACGAGCGAAAAACTCGTTATTTAGGGCTCCACCGCGCACCTGGGCAGCTGCATCACCGCGTATAAAACAGTGTGTAATTTACCAGGTAATTTACTAGCCCATGGTATTGTAAGTTAAATAAGTAAATTACAGTGGAGTTATCTTGGCGGAGTCATTAATATTATTGGCGATTGAATCATTTTGAACCTTTTCATCATACTATATGCCCACAAAAAATAAAAAATGAAATAACTTGATCATGAGAACTCTCTCCAGCTTCATCTTCCTGGAATGGCTAGTTCCACGCGTTGCGCATAAAAAATACAGGTCCATTTCTAGAAACACAAATTATCTGATCTTTACCGGGAAGCGCAAACAGAAAACCCGCCTCGCAACCCATGGTAATATCTTACTAGCGCATGCCACACCTTATCACTCATCTGATAAGACTGATAAGATGGTTTTATCTACAATATTGATCTTTGCCTCACAGCTTGGAATCAATCCAATTCGGCGGTCGCTTCTCCACAAACGCCCGAATCCCTTCGGCAAAGTTGGCACCGGCATACAGCCGGGGGTACCACTGATCTGCCAGACTCGTAACAGCGTCCTCTGCGCTGCCAGCTTCCCAGCTTAGCCGAACCCCGAGACGACCCACAATGATCGCGTCCGGACTATTCTTACACATTTCCTCCGCGAGCTGCACTGCAGCTTGCGCAACGTCCTTATCGGCGTCCACTATCTGAGTGACCAGACCGTAATCGTAGAGTGTCTTGGCAGGTACCGTGCGTCCGGTCAGCACCAGATCCATGGTCCGTTGGAGACCGATGGTCCGAGTGAGCCGCGGCAAGCAACCCGCGACAGGGACAATGCCCCGTTTAACTTCAGGTAGAGAGAAGACAGCGGATGCGGATGCGATTACTAGATCGCAATTCGCCACCATCTCGAAGCCGCCGCCCATACAGATGCCGTTCACAGCGGCGATGATCGGCTTCTTGCCATTGCGACGTGGGAGACCGGCGAGACCAGGTGGTGACATATCGTTGACTACACCGGCCTTGACCATTGCATTCCATTCTAATGGACGTAAGTAAGAGTACAAGCCCCAGGATATGATTATCTCAATCTCGTGACATACCGCCAAGGTCGGCACCAGTACAAAAGGCTCGGCCGTTGCCAGTAATGATTCCCACCCATAGACTCTCATCTTGATCGAATAGTTCCCAGATCTCTGCAATCTCGGCGCTAGTCTCTTTGTTGATGGAGTTTAGTTTCTCTGGTCGATTTAGGGTGACCTGCACCACGCGTTCATGCGGGAAGGAGACATTGAAATGCCGATAGGATAAGGGCCTTGATCGAAGTGACATGGTGGGATTATGCAGGACTGTGGTACCGTGAGACCCGGTTTTACCTTTATAAATAAGCAAGAGCCAAAATGGCGGAGTTACACGGACAATCCGTGAAATTTCGCACTGACAAGCAGAAAAGTGGCGCCGGGTTGAGCCTTGGAACCCCAATGATAAACCCGCATTGTGGAGAACCGAGGGTAAGTCGGCGTCCTGGGTTTTCAAATTTCCATTCAAAACATGCCTATCTCGGTCTAGCCAAGGCAGAAAGGTTCGCTTAGTCGATTCCATATCCCATTCAAGACAGTCTTGCCTCGGCTTCTATTTATTTCCAGGGTCTGCACTTGATTCCGGCATTTTCTCTTGAATCCTTCAAACCAATCCCACGTGGCTATTAGATCTGATAATCTGATAATTTTTGGGCGTGATTTCTTCACACTCTGTTGCTGGACAGCTCTCTACAAAGTCAAGCTACCTGTCCGTGCGACAAAAGTATACTTATAACCGACACAATGGCCGGACACACTTATCCCGCTGTTAAACTTCCCCATCCCTTCCTCACCGCCTATGAAGTGCGCGCCGTCGACAACGCAACTCCAACAAAGCGCGTGCTGGCCTTGCAAGATCAGCCTGCTGCCGGCAAACCCTTATCTGAGCCTCTACACCTCGATTCGCTTTCATGGCGTGATCTGACCTACCGCCCCAAGGAGGAGCAACCTCCCCTTAACAACAACACCGCCTGGGGCCGAGCCCGCCGCAGCCCCGAGACTATCTTCCAATGGACTGAGGATACTCCCTCCCTGGGTCAAATCTGGGGTATTGTCCACGCGATCTATCTAGCCTACCCTACAAACGAGTACTTCCGCGTGACTCTGGACGGAACAGGCCAGAAGACGTTGCGAAGCGAACTGCTTGCGACCGGCTTAGCTGTCGACCACCCCAAGCCATTCGGTTCCAAGGAGATCGCACCAGAGCAAGCAGAGGAACTGCTGATCCTGCGCAGCTCATTCTGGCAAGGCGCCGCATCACCAGCCGGCCCACGTCCGATCTGGGCTGCCGGCGACGGAATCGACGGACCTGCCCGCGAGTCATTGGCCCGGTACCCCGTTCTACCAGAGAACTACCACTTCACAAACAAGTTCCCTGAAGAGCCCGTGTACACCCGGCACCCTATTCGTCGGCCCAAGCCCGCACCCGGCTCTATCGCATACAGTCGGTACATCCCCGAGATTGACGAGCACTTCTCATTGGAGGTCGTCGACTGGGAGGATGCAGAGCACTTGAAGCTTTTCAACACTTGGCAGAATGATCCTCGTGTGGCTAAGGGCTGGAATGAGACTGGTACATTAGATCAGCACCGAGAGTACCTGCGTAAGCTGCACGTTGACCCGCACGTTCTGTGCTTGTTTGGCCGTTTCAATGACACCCGGTTCTCATACTATGAGCTGTACTGGGCAAAGGTAAGCTAAACTATCCATTGTGCTTAGTGCTTGCCAGTTCAATGCTAATGATATCTATAGGAGGATCACTACGGTGCTCACTACAATGCTGGCGACTACGACCGTGGCCGCCACTCTCTCGTCGGTGACGCGTCTTTCCGTGGTTCCCAGCGTGTGAACGCTTGGTACTCTAGCTGTATTCACTATTGCTTCCTCGATGACCCGCGCACAGCCAACGTCGTCGGTGAGCCTCGCGCTACGGGCTCAATCATCCTGTCGTATGAGAATGCACAGGGTCTCACGATCGGCTCATACGTTGATCTGGGACACAAGCGTTCCGTGCACTCAATCGCCAGCCGAGAAAAATGGTTCCAATTATGCCCAATCTTCTGGGATGGACGGGAGCGCCCGTTAGAGTCTGCTGATCGTGCGGCTTGGAATGCTAAGCTATAATTGGACTTGAGGGTTTGTATTTTGTTACGGTCGCCATGTATAGTCATTCCCGGGTATATAAATAGTTTCATGCTTTAGTCTTAAAATTACAGCCTTTGTTCTTCATCGACGTTCACCCGTTTTTTCACTGCTTAGAATTTCACCATGTAGACCCATACTTAAAGTGGGTGATGAGTCCTTTCGTTGTGGTCCAACACCAAGGTAGCTTTACGAGTATCCGGGTGTCAAAATGTGTAGACGCACCTGGGTGTGGACGAATCCCTCTGTCGGCAGATTACATACCCTTTGTATGCAAAGCAGAAATCTTAAAGGTTGGGAGAGACTAGTATCTACGCTGGACGAGACGGAGAAGATGCAGACAAAAACCATGATTCTTTTGGAAGCGGCTGCACTCATAGAAGTAATCTACAGTGCAACAACTATGGAACTAACTATTATTATAGCACATGCGCTGCGTGTACAGCCATTACATATCATATATCAATACTTCAACTTCGATCACATCCTGTTGTAAAACTACTTAAGGTAGTGGTATAGACAGGTTTCTGGGTATATAAAGAGGGACAAAGAAATGGGTATATGGATCCCTTCCCAGGCACTCGAAACTCTCTCCCAAGACAAATAGCTTAGAAGACCATTCCCTTGACCTGGGGCACAGCCTTAAGGTCAATGTTGCGGATCATCATGGTCCAGATGAAAGCAAGAGCAAAGACACCAGTTCCGACAGCCAACATGCGGGTCTGGGCGTAACCGTAAGCCTCCTGGATAGCAATGCGAGTGACGCTGCCAACGGGGTAGCTGAGCTGGGTGGTGAGATCCTCGTAAATGTTCTCGAAGTTGTCCATCGCAGAGTCGGGAAGGAGTCTGCGGAGGGCGTTGGGGTAGGTGTTTTGCCAGATCACACCGGAGATGGTAGCACCAATACCATCACCGACGGTACCGACGACGTTGAGCAGACCCAGGACAGCGGCGACGTGCTGGTGGTCAACGGCAGCCAAGATAGAAAGCTGCTCGATGATGATGAAGACACTGCCACCAATGGAGATCAGGACTTGGCAGAAGATGAGGTAACCGACGGACTGGTCGGGGCGACGGAAATAGATCATCAGACCCTGGGCAAAGATGTACAGGGGCACGGCGACCCAAAGAAGCCACTTGAAGCGACCAGTGCGGCGGATCAGGTAACCGACGAAGAGGAGCAGGACACCGGAGACAATGTCGAAGATGCTGCTGACGTATCCGGCCTCGGCGACGGAGAGATCATTCACGACCTGCAGGAAGGAGGTGAAGTAGTTATCCCAGCAGTAGTAGCAGAGCTGGTAAGTAGCATCCAGCAAACAGGCACCGAGCACAGTGCGATTCCAGAGGAAGCTGAACTCGAACAGACGTCTGGGAGCGAGCTTCCACTCGTAGATGATGAAGACAAAGAGCAAGCAGAAGCCGACCACGATCATAGCAATGATATAGCCAGTGTCCCAGCTATTAGGGGCACTGCCGGCGATATCGAAGGGCAGGAAGAAGAGGACAAGACCGGCGGAGAAGAGAATTAGACCAAGGACTATTAACAGGGTTAGTATGTTACGCAGTTGGGTTTCAGAGGTTTCTTACGATCCAACTCAACAATGTAGAACCAGACGCTCTGGATGAAAGTGCGGCCACTGGGAGCCTTGACAACGTGACCGGCCTTGACAGCCTTGCGCAGGTTGTACTTCAGGATCAAAAAGAGAGGACTAGCGACGATGGGGAAGATAATGGCGAAAACACCGAAACCCCACTTCAAGCCAATCGTGTCGAGGATATCGTTGGCAGCCTTCGCACCACCAAATGCGGTGATGATGTAGGGAGAGGAGGTGAAAGCGTATGCGAGACCTCGACTCTTGAGCATGGATGCATCGGCAGTCACGACATCAACAGTATAGGTCATACCACTGGTACCGAGAGAGTAGAAGACCTATGGTTGTATTCGTTAGCCAACTTACAAATAGTGGAGCAGAATGGACATACGTAGGCAGCACAAAAAGTGGGCAGATTGTTGCAAGCAGCCATCATAATCAAACCGATGGTGGCGCAGAAAATCATGAAGGCGAAACCTTCAGCACGACCCCAGATATCCATGATTTTACCAATGGGAACGTAACAAGCAGCAGTGATGGCATCGGCAACAATGTAGATGACATTCAGCAAGGAGTGAGAATCCCAGTCACTGGTCACGTAGGGAATTAAGTTGCTGAGGACGGAGCTCTGGAAGGCATTGATGAAGTACAGCATCCAGATGCTGTGCAAAAAAGATTAGTATGAAATATCATATAGAAATGAGGAAGCAGAAATTACCAGCAGAAGACTGAAATCAGCGACCGCCGCGACCAAGTCTGGGTCATAGCCTCCATATCGGCAACACCACGCTGGGTGTTCTCATCCGGGGCTTCAAAGACGGGGCCCTCACCGTTGACCTCGGGAACCACAGGGTTCTCGGTATCAACGGCACCCTTCTCGTTGACAGCATTCTCCGAGCTAATATTGTCAGACTCAGCGGCCTTGGACTCCGCAGAGTTCACATTGACCGTGGTGACAGCATCTTCAGTCGACTGGCGACCAAAGATATTCCGGAATCCGGCCATGATCAAAGATCTCACGACGGAAGATGTAAAAAAGATAAGATGGAAGATCAAGAGGGACCAAGCTTCGAGGGAAAACTCTGTCCCTTATAGTGATGTACAGCTTCCCAGAATCCACAGATTGATAAAGGCCGAACTTCGCTAGCCTGTAATGGAACTGAACTCACCCACCGCATGAAGCCACGCAAGCCCAGACCCAAGACGCAATACTAACGAGGGCATTTCATTTGTCGATAAGTGCGGCAAAACAGGAAAAAAGTGAGCCGATCCACCTATCCACCTGTGGCGTGTGTTCCTTCGCGGACGAGACTAACGCAAAGGTTGTTCTAGCGCTCGGGCATTTCGTAGGATTCGATTTTTAGTGGAATTGGTGAAATCGGGCTCCGTATGGGCTGGTATGCGCTTGTACCGGGGTGTATTACGGACATGATACCTGTATTTTATCTGTAACGGCTCGTCTCGCGGTATTCGCGCAACATGCGTAATGTCCAAGCAACAGCCCACCTCGCTTCCAATGCAACGTGTGAGTGGGGAAAGTTATCTGATCATCATTGACAGGAATAGTGGACCGATGTCGGCTGAATCCGAAGGCCTTCACCCCTGCGGGTTTCAATTTTTTTTTCTTAACAAAAACCCACGCCGGACCAGCGAGGAGCCGGACAGACTCTGCAAAAAAAGTGGTTCTTTCAGAATCGAATAGAAATCAGTCAAGTGGATTCGGCAGGCTCCAATTCCGGCTTAGTTCCCCCTGATTGATAAGATTCGGCTCAGATTCCCTCGACAGAGCTCTTCTAGCTTTAGCAACCCACTCGTTTTCAAACTATTGCGCGTTTCTCTACACTCCTTCGAGGAATCGATGCATGGGTACATCTCTGGTGATTCGTCCAAGTAACTTCTACCCTCGCGGTCGACAATCCCCCAATTGGTAACGAAAGCCGGGTCCTACTCGTCACCATGAAGGGCTTTTCGAAACTCACGAGCTACTGTAAGCTCTTGGTTGCCTGCAACCCCTCTAGACGTGAGATTGGCATGCTAGTAGTGGGTTTCTTCAGTGCAATCGCATCTGGTGTCCCATTCCCGATCATTGGCATTGTCTTTGGTTCACTGCTTGACGACTTCAACTCGGCGACTTGCGCCCAGGAAGATGGGACCGCAACAGCCTCTTCCGAGTCCTCCGACCAGAGCTCCATCAACAGCGAAATTCTTCTGATCGTCTACCTGGCCATTGCGCAGTTCGTCACGATTTATATTCACCTCACATGTTGGACCATGACTGGCGCCCGACTGGCGCAGCGACTCCGCGAGAATTACCTCAAGAACTTGCTTCGCCAGGAGCCGTCATACTTCGACAACCTGCCCCCCGGTGAGGTCGCCTCCCGTCTCAACAGTGATATTCAGACCATTCGATCGGGTACATCCGAGAAAGTCGGAATTGTTCTTTCGGCGATCTCGTTCTTCGTCACCGCGTACATCGTTGCCTTTATCAAGGACTGGAAGCTTGCATGCATGTTGCTGTCACTGATCCCGGCCTATATGTTGATGTCGTTCGTCGGCAGTCATTATATTGAGAAGTACTCCGGGCTCATGTCCGATCATGCCGCTACCGCTGCATCCATTGCCTCAGAGGCCCTGTCCAACACTGTCGTGGTGCAGGCCTTTGGTGCCAACACTCGTCTAGAGGAGAAGTTCTCCAAGGCACTCAAGCTCTCGGAAACTGAAGGCCTTAAAAAGGCTTTGGTAGTTGGTATCCAGTCTGGTGTCCTATACTTTGTTGCATACGGTGCGAACGGTTTGGCCTTTTGGCAAGGTGCCAAGTCAGTTGCGAAGTCTGTGGCAACGGGGGATTCAGGTGTCACTGTTGGTGCAACATTCACTGTGATCTTTGTCTTGATTGAAGCCACTTTGCTGTTCAGTCAAGTTTCGCCATTCCTTCACCTGTTCGTCCAGGCTGTTTCCTCATACTCCAAGCTCAAGGATGATCTTGAGCGCGAGCCCAAAATTGATGGTACTTCTGATTCCGGTATTCGTATGACCCAGGCCGAGGGTGGCTTCGAGTTCAAGAATGTCTCCTTCACCTATCCTTCCCGACCTGAGATTACCGTCCTCGACAACATCAGCCTGAGCATCCCCGCTAACAAGCACACTGCTCTGGTTGGTTTGTCTGGCAGTGGAAAGTCGACAATCGCAGGCCTGATCACCAGACTGTACGACCCCAACTCCGGCCAGATTACATTCGATGGACATGATATCCAGGAAGTCAATGTGAAGGATCTCAGAAGCTTCCTCAGTCTGGTCCAACAGGAGCCTTCTCTGCTCGACCGCTCTCTTCTGGAGAATATCGCCCACGGTTTGATCAACTCGAGCAACCCAAGCCATGCTCACCTCAAGGAGGTCTTCATCCGTCCTGATCTGGAAGAGCTCGCAACGAATCTGCGCAATGGAAAGGATCTGATGACTGAAGCTGCAAAGTTTGGCCCTGACGTTGTCGAGATTGTGGAATTGGTCAAGAAGGCTACCGTACTGGCCGATGCCGAAGGCTTCATCTCTCGCCTGCAATATGGACTTGGTACTGTCGTTGGATCCAGTGGTCGGTTGATCAGTGGTGGCCAAAAGCAACGTATCTCTCTCGCTCGTGCTCTCATTCGTGATCCTGCCGTTCTCATTCTCGATGAAGCCACGGCCTCTTTGGATTCCCACAGTGAACAACGTATTCAAAAGGCCATCAACAACATTGCTACCGGGCGTACCGTTGTCACCATTGCTCACCGATTGTCCACCATCACTGGAGCTGACAACATCATCGTTATGCACAAGGGTGTCATCATTGAGCAGGGTAACCATGCCGAATTGATGGCCAAGGATGGATCGTATGCCGAACTCGTCAAGTTGCAGACCCTCAGCAGCACACCCGACAAAAACGAAACTACCATCAGCGTGGAGACTGCCAGCAAATCTGATCACAGCTCCGTCACAGCTGGTGATATTGAGAAGGCTGAATCATCCAGCACTGCTCATGAGATCATTAAGGAGAAGGTTCCTTCAACCGAGGCAACCCCGGTTGGTGACTCTGAAGATGAGGCCGAGGAGGAAGAGCTCGCGGCTCCCAGAAAGTCAGTCTGGGCTCTCTGCAAAGGTTTTGCCCCTGCTATGCGCCCGCATTTGCTCGTCATTGCCCTTGCCCTGCTTGGCTCCGTCATTGTCGGAGGAGCTTTCTCGGGCGAGGCTGTCATTTTCGGAAACACTATCGGAAGTCTTAACCCTTGCAACAGCGCGGCCTACATTCGGTCGCAGGGTGACTTCTACGCTCTCATGTTCTTTGTTCTTGCCATCATTGAGTTCTTCGCCAACGTCGTCAGTTGGGCTGGATTCGGCTGGGTCTCCGAGAAGGTTGTCTACACCGTCCGTGTTTTGTCTTTCCGGTCTTTGTTCGAGCAGGATCTCCAGTGGCACCAGTCTAACGGACGTACTCCCCCTTTGCTACTTTCCTACATTACTAGAGATGGTAACGCTCTTGCTGGCCTGAGCGGTTCCATTGTTGGTACTTTGTTCTCTATCACCGTCAACCTCTTCGCGGCTATCATCCTGACCCACATCATTGCCTGGAAGATCGCCTTGGTCTGTCTTGCTCTGGTTCCCCTTCTTCTCGGAGCTGGTTTCATGGAACTCCTAATTCTCGGCCGATTCGAGGAGCGTCACGAGAACGCCTACTCTATTTCAGTGGATATTGGTGTTGAGGCCATTACCAATATCAAAACCATTGCCTCCCTTTCACTTGAAGACCAGACTCTGAAGACCTACCGCAAGTCCCTCAGTGGCCCTCGCAAGGAGACCCTTAATGTCACCCTGCAAGCCAGCGCCTGGCAATCGACTACCTACTTCCTCGGTAACTGTGTGAACGCCTTAGCATACTGGTGGGGCGCCAAGCAGATCATCAACGGTACCTACACCCAGACACAGTTCCTGATTGTTGTCTTCTCCCTCCTTGTGAGCGCTCTCTTGTGGAGTCAGATGTTCGCTCTTGCCCCCGAACTTTCTCAAGCCCGAGCTGCCATGGCCAGAATCTTGGATCTCATTGAGCAGGGCTCAGACAAGATGCGTGGCCGTGTCCCCACCCACGCGCCCAACGTCGCGCAGACAGACGGAGACATTGAGTCCGTCGAGCCCAAGTTCATCCAATCTGACTCAACCGCGTCCAGCGTCCAGCTTCGTGATGTCCACTTTGCCTACCCCGCTCGCCCTGATATGAAGGTCCTGAACGGCCTGTCCATCGACATCAAGCCGGGACAGTTCTGTGCCCTCGTCGGCCCTAGTGGTGCTGGTAAATCAACAATCATTTCCCTTGCCGAGCGTCTCTACGTCCCCGAATCCGGATCAATCTTGATCGACGGCTTGGATGTAACAAAGACTCGCGATCCTTCTTTCCGCGAAAACCTTTCCTTGGTACCCCAAGAGAGCGTCTTGTTTGAGGGAACAGTCGAGTTCAACATCGGTCTCGGCGCCAGACCCGGCAAAGAAGCTACCCACGAGGACATTGTCGAGGCATGCAAGCTTGCCAACATCCACGAGACTATCGAGTCATTGCCAGAAGGCTATAATACCATGTGTGGACCCAACGGTAACCAGTTCTCCGGTGGCCAGAAGCAAAGATTGTCCATTGCCCGTGCGCTGGTTCGCAAGCCTAAGCTGTTGATCCTGGATGAGTCGACCAGTGCATTGGACGCTGAGTCTGAGAGGCTTCTCCAGGATGGCTTAAGCAAGGCTGCTAAGGGTATCACTGTTATTGCGATCGCTCACCGTCTGCACACTATCCGCAAAGCTGATGTCATTTTCTTGATTGATGGCGGACGTTGCACTGACCGTGGATCGCATGAGGAGTTGCTTGAGAGGTCCGAGAGTTATCGGGCTAATGTTATGCACCAGACTGTTGCCACTTAAGTGGTAATGGCGTGAAAATACTTGTAGATTTTGATTTTAATACCTGGCGGTGCTGACTCGGCCGTCACCTTCGCATGTACATAGCGTTGCTTTAATATTTCTCTCTTTATAGATGTCTTATAGACTGATTCAATCCTACCTATCCTTTTTCCACAATAACTAAAATATGACATGTACATTGAGTCTTCGTAGTCCAGAAGGTTTTTGTCGAAGGAGCCGTCCTCATTGCGCCTGGTGCATTCCACTCATCTCATGTCTTGAACCCATCAAGGAGCGTCAACTAAAAATTTAATAAAAAGCTACTTACGAATATCAAGCCATGAAATTACTGTATTAGAAAACCATATACCAAAGATAAAAAGACAAGCAATATTGATATAGCTATAAAACAAGACACGAAAAATAAAATAGAAAATAGATGACCATTAAATACCATCTAGAAGACCTCAGCATCAAGCAAGGCTTCTGCGTTCTGACAACTCAACTCCTGCACGGTAGCAGCCAACTCGTTCAAAGTCTCATCGACAAAAATTGAGTCATTCTCACTTCCGACAAGACCAACATTGATCTTACCCTCCTTAACAAACGACACAACCTTCATCGGATAGGGAGAATCACCATGAGGATTCAAAATATCAACCTTGCACACTCCGCCAGCGAAAGGCATAGTATCGAAATCATCCCAATCCTGATGATGAACAAGAGAATCATAGAACTGACCAGTAGACCATTCAACCTGCTGCGCAATCTTATCGTAACCAAGGAAATCGTAAGCAGCTGACTCGGCACTTTGCTTCTGGACATATTGCAGGAGATCCATAGCGGTCCAGTGAGACTCGAAGAGAACACGAATGGGTGTGAGTTGGTAGCAAGGACCAACGATGTTCTCGACATTAGGCAGGTCGATTGTTCGGCCTGATGTAACACCTCCAAATGTGACATCTGCCTTACGGAGACGACGGGCCAGTACCAGCGCCCAGGCTGCTGTGAGTAGGTTCGCGGTAGTAATGTATTCCAGAGGTTGAGCATTCTCGACAGTCTTCGTCTTGAAGACGCCCCTGTCGCCAGCCTTGACGGAAGTTCCATTGAGGACAGACAATGAAGAGCCCTTGAGGAGGTTGCCCCAGTAGTTGATAGCGGTCTTCTGAACGCGCTCATCTGAGACACGGCCCATGTACACGGAGAAAGGCTCATGAGCAGCGATCTCACCACCAGTGTAGAGAGTCTCGAGATCCTGAAGCATCTTCGGTAGAGAGACACCGTCGTATTGAGCGTGAGACAAGCCCAGGACGAGGCACTCGCTGCCGTTCCGGCCCTCAACATGAAGGATCTGCAGGAAAGACGAGCCGAGGTTGTAGTCCAACTCAGCGTGGACGGCGCAGACCTCCTTGACGGATTTTTCGAGATCCTCATCTGCCAAGTGTTTGGTCAAAGGTGTTTCTATCTCATTCAAGACAACCTGATAGAACCTGGACTCATGTTCGATGAAGACCGTGCGCAGGATTTCGTGGGTCTTGATGAGTTCGTTGCAAGCGTGGAAGAGCTTCTCGCGATTGATACCTTCATCGAAGAACAGCATGGTGTACTGGATTGCGGTGCGAGGGGCGTTGACAGTGGCCTTGATATCCACGACCTGGGAATCAGTCACAGGGGTGACGTCGTGAATGGTCCACTCGGGGTTGGCCAGCTTGGGGCGGACAATATCGGACAGGAAGGGATCGAGGTTTGACTGATCTAGAGTAGAGAAGGGCTTGTAAGGCTTGATGTTCTGCTGGGAAGCCTGGTCAAGCTTCAGGACTCGCGCAGCATCTCCGAGGCGCATGTGCTGGAAGATGTCTGCCACGGTCAAGCTGTGACCTTGCGCACGCAAGCTGGATACCAGCTTCATGGCCAGAACGGAGTCACCACCAAGACGGAAGAAATTGTCATCAAGGTCAATCTTCTCTGCCTCCATGCGGAGGATCTTGGCCCAGGCTGTGCGGAGGATGTTCTCCTTGGGGGTGAGATTGGCCTGTGCCGAGGTCTTCTTCCACGCCTCCTGGAAGCCTTCACGGAGCTTGTCGAGCACATCTGCAGGAATGCTAGAGGCCAGCTGGTTGAGAAGAGTTTGGTAATCAACAGACTCGGACTCTTCGGGCAGCTTCTCAACGACCACATAGGCTGAGGGGGCCAAGTAGGTGGGAAGAGAATCGTGAATGAACTTGTCGAGCTTCTTCAATCCCAAAGCCAGACTAGAAGTGACAGCTGTACAGGTTGTCGCTTTGCAGCCCTTTGTTCCGATCTCGTGCTTCTCAGCCATGATGTCAACAGTCTTCTCCTTAGAAGCCCGGGGCTGGAGGAGGACAATTAGCTCTGGCTGCTGATCCTTCTGCTCTTTTGAGGCTGATTGAACGACCGCAGTAGCAGCACGAACTGTCGGTGGAAGGTACTTGGTGAAGTGGGTCTCTAGCTCTGCAATGTTCACTGCATGTCCCTGAACGGGCAGAAGATTCTCTTTGCGACCGACAAACATCAAGCTTCCGTCCTCCTGTAGCCGGACGATGTCTCCTGTGGGCTGAACCTTTCCAGTTCGGCCACCATAGGCCGAGCTTCCAGCCACGAGCCACGCCGGAGAGTCAACGGTCTCTCCATAAAGCATGGCACCCTCTAGCCAAAGTTCGCCGACACAGCCAATGGGTGAAAGAAGCGAAGGGTTTCGAACATCAACGACCCAAGGCACCACAGCACTAGGATACGGGGATCCGGCCTTGATGCTTGCATTGGCACGGAGCGTGTTACTTGACCCATCGAGAGACAAAGGAGGAGCCTCATTCCATTGCCAAATCCGATTCAGCTCTGTGGAAGGAATGCAAGAAATCTCATCCAATCTTCTTGAAAGATTACGGGTCAGCTCGAAGCAAGCCGCCTCCATCTGCGCAAGGACGCGCTCCATCTGTGGAGCCTGGATCAGCGAGGTATCGAAGTTGGCGCGGATCCTGAAGCCTCCCTTTCGGATTCCACAACCGATCATCAGCGGGTAGGGGTTGAAGTGAAGAGCTTCGCGAACCACATCGCCAAGTGCGAAACCAAGCTCACCGACTGCAACGGAGTCGGGATCTGGTTGGATGACCAAACCGGTGGGAGCCTCGCATGCATGCTGGGCATCACGGCTGACCTTGCGGATATTCTGCATACCCATATGCTGGTAAGGGCTGCGAGTGAGCACACCAGACTGGACGGCCTGGAGGAAAGACTCGATGGTGGTCTGTCGGTTCACGCGGATACGCACTGGGACGGTAGCGATAAGTGGTCCAATCATACCCTCGACTCCAGGTAGAGAGATATCACGACCGGTGAGAGTCTCGCCAAATACGACATCGTCGCTTCCTGAGTATTGAGAGGAAACAAGAGCCCAGGCACCGCGAATCAATGTCGCCAATGTGAAAGGATACCCAGCACCTGTCTGGACTGAGACCGAGTGTTCGACATTGCCGTCGGGGTTTGGCACAAAATCTCTTGAAGGCAGACGAGGGAATTGGGGACCGACGGCATTCTTCAACTCTCGGCGCCAGAATTCTTCCATGGCGCCCTCGTCGGTATCCTTCACCCATTTCACAAACTCTCGCATCTGAGTCTGGATCTCGATTGGCTGCTCTTTCAAAGCATTGCTGACTTGAGCAAGGACCAACGGCTCGGACCATCCATCGTAGACAACGTGGTGGATTGTCCAGACCATGAAGTTCTTGCCATTCTCCTCAATAATAGCATAGCGGGCAAGGCGGTCTCCAAGCTGCATTCTGTCGCTTCGATCTTTTTCCAGGTAAGCTTCAAGGTTATCCGAGTCTCTCCAATAGATGGTGTCCTGCAGTACAACTTGCTGGAGGCCGGGTTCCTGAAGCTGAGCGAGGCGAGTGCGCAGGATAGGGCTGTTGGTGACGACCTTCTCCCAAGCCGTCTTCCAGGCGGCGACTTCAATATCAGATGGAATAGTCGCGACTCGCTGGGCGACATACGGTTTGACGGACTTCAGGGAGAATGTAAAGAGCGACTCTTGCGTAGGTGTGCAGGGGTAAATATCCTCAATGGCAGTCTTCTTGAATCCATAGATTTGAGAGGCCTCAGCACAGGCACTCTCAGCAGCCTGAGAAATCATGGAGAATGCAGGTGTCTCGGTTTGCACTGCAGCTCCGCTATCCAATGTTTCAATCACGGTAGCCATGGCGGCAAGTGATGGGTTGCCGAACATGCCAATGACAGACAGGTCAAGGCCCTTAGATCGGCAGACGGAGACAAGCTTCATTGCTGCCACGGAGTCACCACCCAGAGCAAAGAAGTTGTCATTGGGCTTAATGCCTTCCGCATCAAGCTTCAGTGTTTGGGCCCAAACATCACGTAGCTGCTTTTCCAGGTCGGTCAACTCGCGGTTAGCCGCAGCTCCATTATCAGAGTCTAACTGGCGCAGGTCAATGGTTGCGCCAAATGCTCTGAGCTGCTTGCGGTCAGTCTTGCCCGAAATCAAGACTGGGATATCGTTGACTGGGATATAGGCTGTGGGGACCATGTATCGAGGGACGACCTTAGCCAGTTCTGTGCTGACCTTGGGCAGAATCTCGCGCAGCTCATCAGAAGGCTCCGCGGAGTGAACACCAGGGCCTCCTTGCTCCTTCATGGAGGGAGTGGTCACGAATGCAATGAGAGTGGCCTGGCCTCCCGTCCCTTGGGGCACGATAACTTCAGCGATCACGTTGGGCTCCGCTGGCAAGATGGCGCGAAGTTGACTCTCGATCTCGCCAAGTTCAACACGCTGACCACGCAGTTTAACCTGGGTATCCTTTCGTCCGGCGAAAACAATGCCACCAGAGCCATCAGGATCGTATCGTCCAAGATCACCAGTCTTGTAAAGACGGCCGCGGCGGCCAGCATGGCCCTTGTAGCCAGCCACCAGCCAAGAAGGGTCCTCGATGAACACAGAAGCCGTCTTCTCGGGGTCACCCAAGTATCCCTGTCCGACAATTGGTCCCTCAACAAGCAATTCACCAACAGCACCGATGGGCATGAGCTGCTCATGATCATTTGGATCCACGATCCACATGGCCGCACCATTGCCGGGTCCAATGGAGAGGTAATCCCTACCAGTGGCAGCACTGCTGTTGATAGTACATCCAATGGTACACTCACAAGGGCCATAGCCAATAATGATACGAGCGTCTTGGCCCCAAATGTTGGCGTCTCTTGCAGGAACAGCCTCTCCACCAAGACCAAGACCATTGGTGAGCGACTTTATCACATCCGGGTCCAAGATGCGGGCCACGGAAGGTGTCATACCGGCATAGTTGATTCTCATACCTCGGATCACCGCATTAATATCATTCAGGCGGTCCTCGTCGGAGGGAATGCAGAGAGTACCACCCTTGGTCAGTGTGCAGAGCATACTGTCAATACTGACATCGAAGGCGTAAGACGCGAAATCGAGAACACGCGAGTCTTCTTTGTAGCCCACAGCCTCGGATCGAGGAATGCAACTGCTAGTATATGTTTCATGCGAGATGGTGACACCCTTCGGTGTACCCGTACTTCCAGATGTAAAGATGATGTACATTAAGGTCTGTGGGGGAACTGTTGGCAATGGGGCAATGACCTCCGTCTTGGGGATGTTGGCGAAGGCCTCTGCCTCCACAACGAAAATTTTATCGCTTGGCATGATCTCCGTTGAGAATTCAAACTGATTTCGAGATGAAACCATTGCCTTTGCACCGACTTGCTTTGCCATATTTTGTAGTCGAGCAAGTGGGAGGGTGGGATCCATGAGCGCAAAGGTTGCGCCCACCTTCATGACGGCAAGGACCGCGACGATGGTCCATTTGGACTTCTCGAAGCATACGGGCATCACATCGTTGAGCTGAACGCCCATCTCTTCCTTGAGTTTCCATGCCGCGTAAGATGACCATTGCTCGATCTCGCCGTATGTTAATTGGCCATCCCATGAATCAATGGCGACCTTGTCAGGAATTTGCTGAGCTCGTTCGGAGAACAATTCGTGTGTTCCGAAGCTGTATTTCGGGGGCAGCTCATGGTTGATGCGCCAGGTTTCCTCGATATCGCAATCAACCGGCTTCAAGCTTTCTTCAATGGAAGCGGATGGGTTTGCGAGGCAAGTCTTGATAGTGTCTGCGAATTGCTCGACAGTGTGTTTAACGGTATGTTGTAACATGTTGTCGGTCTGCCATACCGGGCGGATCTGAAGTTGGTCGTTCTCAAAACGGACCTCGAAGTGCATTGCGCCCTTGATGTTCGCAGTCAGTCTCCATTACCCCACCATGGTGATTCCAGGGTATACTCACTTCTTCATTAGCTTCCGCATCGTACGTCAAAGAGCCGGAGCTCAAGATCAGCGACACTGAGTTAGGGGCAGCTCCCAGTTCCGCCGGGGCTACGGTTTTAATGTGTTGTGAAATAGCTGTCGCAATCTGCTCAACACTGCTGTGCAAGCCCGGGACCAGAGTCTCGGTGGGAAGTTCGTTGTTAACGGACTTAACGCCGGCATCCTCGGCGCGACTCTTGTAAGCCCATTCAAAGCGAGGCAAGGTACCCTCGCGGGTGCGCATTAGCACAATCAGCCAAGCGAGGAGTACAAATTCCTCCTTCATGCTCGAAGGCGTCGAAGCCTCGGGCGCAAGTTCAGCAACCTGGAAGCAGCGGAAGCCGTCGCGATCCACCGGGCGCGATGGCAAAGCAACGCCATTACTCTGAACCTGATCGCGCAGATCATTCTCGTGGATGAAGCCCATACTGGCGACCGTCCTTCTTCTCCGTGAGATCCAGGAACGGATTGAAGCAGGGAACCTTGGAAAAGAGGAGTCGAACCTCGGTCGTCCGTGAGCTTTGCGCAAGTCTTAATTGACGGAAAGGGTATAGTGTAGAATATATAGTCAGACAACTTGCATGATGCTAGCTGTCCCTTTTTCGTGACGAGCCAACCGCGGGGCAGAAGGAAATATTCCGTACAGTTACTGTATACAGAGCGAGATCGGCAAGTGTGAGTGGATTCGTCATGATGCTTTTGCACGTTTTGGGTCTAAGCGGGGGGTCTCCTGCAGCAAGAAACCTTCGAAAATTCTCGTAAAGAATTCCATTCTGTCAATTTGACTGGTCTGTGGTAGTCCATACCAAGGAAATTAAAAACCACCAAATCCACACAATAACGGGAACCAGAATATTGAATGTTTTTGTGAGGAAGAAAATTTTTATCAGATCCGCACGATAGTGGATCGATCTTATCCGATTGGCGTATTCGTCATGTTTGGGTTCCAAACTTACCGACACGATGTTACCAAGGTACCTGGTATACAATACCAAAAACAAGGATATCAATCTCTTGGCTCTTTCGACCGCGCCTGGCGCCATGTTGGGTTTCTTGGCTCGCTTGGGGTTTTCCACTAACATACGGGGCTATCACCATTTTTGTTGCCCAAGTCCTCGTTTACATTGCTTAATCTGGTCATTGATCTTTTCCATCTAGGTATTTAATGAATAGTTTCTGGTCAAAGGATCAACCCATCGGTATAAACCGCGATGCTTCATTTATGAGTCTTCCTTCCGCTAACACTGACACAGAGTCGCATCAGCTGAGACTAAAGCATGCTGTCCCATCGGACCCTTCATGTTGACGCGGGAATTACCGATTCACCGATCCAAGGGTGCGGCCCCAGCTGCAGTGTCAGGCAGGTACAGTCGTCCTTATTCGGTCAAGATCGCTAGATCAAACTGCACCCGCACAGATGAAACATGCATTATCATTTAAACGAGGTCACTTGATGCACGTTCAACTAGCACGGTGCGCTATTGCATGCATAAGTGAGTTACAGTAGGGTAGGCTTCTGACCCTGACTAGGAATCTGTGTCCGTTCCAGTCCGAAAGCGGGGGGGGTCGTGCGCCGATAATCTGATTATTTATGATTATTCTCCGGTCTTACCGCCACAAAATTTAATCTCCTAGGATACCCAAGACGCCGTGTTAGCACCGGCACTAGACCCACGTTGTGATTTCACGTAAAATATTCGTATGGATACCGGACGGATTTCCCGTATTACTAGCTTTCAATACGCAATACCGCATACTGAATACCACATAACGCATGCTGCAATACGGGTATGCTCCGGATACACTGGTGCCCAGCATTGGTGGACTCCCAGATATTTAACATTTGTCCTGTTCTCATTTCGGTATGTCTCTACGTAGTATTACCCCATAATTAAATTTAGCGATGGTGAATCGGGGACGCGAGAACCCGAATGAGATCATTTCAAAGTGGGTCTGCTATTGAAGAGGTTTAGGGCACATCCGTCGCGATGCCGACGCACAGCCGGTTCTCGGAAATTACTTTTAGTTCGATCTGATAACGGGCAAGCTGCATGAACCCCGCGGCTGAATACATAACCCGGTGTCAGTCACTTATCTCTACAGAGATACCTATCCCACCAAAACCTGCCACCTCTACCTAATCCTACGCGTGTACACAATCCCCCACGCCTTACCACACGCAATCCTCACCACCAGCTCCATAATGTACTCCAAGTTCTGGCCGAAAGGGGGTCTCCCGGGAATCCTGCACCATTACGTTAGTCTTCACCTCCAGCATTGCCCTGGTCCGCCAATTAGCTCTCGCAGCATAGCTAACACATCCCAGACTGAATCCCTTGTCACATTCGAATACACCACCGCCGCTGCCCGCAAACCTCACAGTCTCCTCTTTGTCGGCGGTCTCGGCGATGGCCTCGCAACAACATCCTACATGGCCGACCTGGCCAAAGCCCTCCAACCAACCGAATGGTCCCTCTTCACCCTGAACCTCACATCCTCCTACCAATCCTGGGGTCTCGGCCACCTCGACCGCGACACAAACGAGATCGCGCAATGTATCCGCTATATTAAGGACTACAAGACTGAGAAGTTCGGCGAGGGCAAGATTGTCATGATGGGCCACTCAACCGGCAGCCAGTGCGTAATGCACTACCTCTACCGACCGAACCCGCATCTCTCTGCACCAGCTTTCGATGCCGGTCTCGAGCACGCCGACCGTTTACCCCTGGACGGAGCGATCATGCAGGCACCTGTCTCGGATCGGGAGGCTGTGCAGCTGTGCATTGAGCATGGATTCGGCAGTAATTCGCCAGAACAGATGCGGGAGATCTGCGATAAGATGGAGTCTATTGCGAAAGAGGCCTTGAAGTCGGATGGTAAATATGATACTATGCTTCCGCTTGAGTTGACTTCGGCCATCTACCCGTCCAATACGCCTATTAGCTGTCGCCGGTTCTTGAGTCTTTATAGTCCCGAGAGCCCTCATATCCCTGGTGAAGATGACTTGTTCAGTGCCGATTTGAGTGATGAACAGCTGGCGGCGACTTTTGGTTTGATCCAGCAGCAGGGACTGTTAAGACATAAACTTATGGTTTTGTACTCTGGAGCTGATCAGGCTATTCCTGGTTGGGTTGATAAGGAGAAGAACCTGGCTCGGTGGAAGAAGGCCGTTGACCACGGTGATAAGTTCCAGATCTGGGATGATAAGCACAGCGCTATCATCCCGAATGCTTCTCATGCCTTGAGTAATGATGATCAAGCCGAGCCGCGCAAGTTCCTTGTTGGCAAGGTTATGGGATATTTGGATACCACCCTTGCGAAATAAAAGGCTACGGTCATATATAGATGGAGTTGGATTGTCATGCACTTTTAGCCGATGCATCTGGTGTCTGCTTTTGACGCGAAAATGTTTATAGCGAAGTGATATCTTATATTGCATAGAAGTATACAGTCTCTATGAACGTTTCTATGAACAAACCTCCTTCTACCGAATAAATAGACGTAGAAAGGAATTTGGATCACATTGGCCGACACAATCTCAGTCAGATTAGCTTGCAGCCAACACCACAACCGACCACGCAGGCATAGTGAATGTAAATGTTCCTTCCGAGGCAGTCAGGGTTGATTCCACAGGCGCAACAGGAGTCTCATCAACTGTGTTTGCAGCGTTTGCGTCATCATCTCCAACAACTGTAAGCTTCGCAGTGGTCGTTCCATCGATAGTGACACTCAGATTTTGGGTATCACTACCATAGTTGGCCATCTTCACAAAGTAGGACGAATCGCCGGCACTGGATGCAACCCAGTAGACAGGTCCAAAAGCCGAGTCACTAGTCACCTCTTTGACGGTGTCTCCAAGATTGGAAGCAAACATCTGTTGAACGTAGTAGCTCGTAGTTTCGATAACCACATTAGGACTCTGAGTAAATGGAATCAAATTAGGCTGGAATCGGATTTTGTTAGCATGAAGACAAAGTATTGCTTATGAGTCCACATACAGTCCACTGGGTAGAATTGGTGAGCTGCAATAGAGGAGCGTACGAGGCCATCTTGATAAGATCACTATTACGCTCCATACCAATCATAAACACAGCCTCGCCCACAGAGCCCTGCATAATGGGATAATCGGACCCGGTCTGTGCATACTCGCCAACAAGGTATGTCACGTTGCGGCTCACGTTGTCGAAATAGTTGAATTGCGACACGAGTCCATCGGGACTGTTGTAGTCATGGTAATCCACCATAGATCCATCCGGCATGGAGCTTGGAAGACAGGACTGCTCGTTGGTACTGGCGATCAGAGTCAAATCGGGATAGGCGGCGTGAATTGCATCATAGAATGCGGTGAATCGCTCGGCATAGGTGTCACAGCCGCCTCCCAGCATGTCCTCGTTGCCGATCTCCACCATGGTGAGATCCCAGGGATCAGCTTGCCCATTTGCAGCGCGAATTGCACCATATGTTGTGCTTGAGTCGCCAAGAATGTACTACCAAGAGTTATCGACAGATCCAGACACAAATCGTATTTACCTACCTCTAGCTCGTTTAACACGTCTTCGATATAGGGAGTTAGCGCATCACCAGTCACTGGGGTACCGGCACCGGACTCCAAAGCGAAACCGTCCCAGACAGCCAGCAAAGGCGTCAGACCCATATCCTCACACCAATAAAAGTACTCGGCAAGGCCAAGGCCATCGGTGTTGTAGTAGGTCCATGTGCCTTTTTTCAATACTTGTTAGCCGTCTCTTCAATGATACTATACTGGCTGCATTGCTTACCCATCCGTCCAGGGCGGTCTTGCACATCCCCGATTGTCTCATTCCACTTCCAGCGATTATCCAAAGATTCACCCTCCCTATACTAGTATTAGCAACTTGGACATTGACTGTGTGGATAATGACTCACATGTTGTTTCCACCTGGGAATCTCAGGAAGGAAGCTTCTACAGCCTCCAGTACATTAGCGATCCGAGGCTGAAGACCGTTGTATCTAGTTTACCTCGTTAGTATACTCATACCTTTCCAAGACGGACATCAGAAACATACCTGCTCTTATAGGTCGTAGGAAACAGCTGAACAAGACCAAAGTACAGCGAAGAGCCAGCCACAGCCGAAGCATCCAATGATAGCTCATAATAGACATTTCCATTGGGAGCCTCGGTTGTTGACAAAGAAGCATCAATGTACGTGAAATCGCCTGCGGTCGAAGTGACGGGGATTGAAGTCGATCCATACACTGTCCCGGTGCCATTGCCCACTAGGCTGACGGTGATATCTCCAGATAGGTCTCCCTTCACCCAGAAATAAGTCTGGTGTTCGCTCCCGTCGACTGGGATTCCCCAATAGCCGGCATTGGTGACACCAACGACTCCAGTAGCCGCGCTAGGAACATCCAAGCGTAGAGACTGTGGAATGGCCGAGCTGAGCGGGTTGTCGTAATCAATGGCGATTGTAGCATCCCCGACAGTGCCCCAAGCAGTTAAGTCTGGATCAGTGCCCTGCAGACCATTGTTCTGCAACATCTGGCCATAGAGACCTCCGTCACCAGAGTGGTTGATATCCTGTGGGATATTCAGCGTCTACCCTCAGCCTTTGGACGAGTCACACTTACTTCAAACATAAAGCCATACATGAGAGGGCTTGAAGCATTTCCTCCACTTGTTGAGATCTCAAGCGAAATACCTTGCACATTTTGGAAAAGGCCGCTGCACAGGACAAGGGCACCGAGCCCAGGCCTCAAGGAAGAAAATCCCTTGAAAGCCATCTTGTTAAGCTTGATGAATTCTTTCAGCTTGGAAATTCCATCGTACCATGCGGATAATCCTTCTTATACCTTTCAACCCGGTACAAGGAATTAACCGAGAAGAGACGCATCTTTACCCTCGATCTGTGATCGTCCCCCTGCATCAACCGCCCCTTTCTCCCGAGGACGCCAGTATATCATCCGACAGCAGCATCAGCCAATGTCATTCAACCGAAGGTGGAGATGTCTTAGACCTGCTTGACGTCTACTAAGGCCCTCCAAGAGTTCAAACATGTCATCCTTCGTTGATCGGTCGGTCACTTACCCCGCAGAATATATCGAGGCACCGAACCGAGTGTGGGCTTTCCAGGAATGTTCAAGTGGAGACGAGGTAGTTTTCAGGTTTTCAGCTCGTTCGCTGCATACTGTAGATGGATTTCACGGTCAAACCTCGGGGGATCGTCCGAGTCTCCATGGTCGGAATGCGGGGTTAGGAACTCCATACCCCTGACGATGGCTTGCCGAAGAGGCACTGGTACAGATCGGTGGCTGATGCCAGATGTTGCTTATTATTCAGCCAGCAAGCCATCTTCACACATGGGAATGGCGTCATGCCAACACCCTGGTCATTCTCAGGTTTCCGTTCAGCCCTTCTTGCAGGTATCGTGCATATGCGACCATGCCTATTCGCGAGGTGAAAGTGTAGATCGGTTGTGTCTGGCAAAACCCCGGCGGAGTAGGGTCTGAACCCACAGTGTCTCCACAAATACCCCATCTGAGCGAAGCTCATTGGGTTGATGCGGAGAATAAGTCAGATCCCTCCATGGTGTTCTTCATGTAAAGTATCCTAAATAATGGTGAATTGTTCCCTGGCGACCATTTATACGGAGAGATTATCGCGCTTTATAGATGCGTTTTTCACGCGAGCTCACAGGCTACAGATTCTCGGTCGTACAAGAGATATAGTGAGCCAGATCAAAGCTATCATACTGCCAAGAGGCCCATGATTGTGACGGGTATGACTATGGGTTAGACCACAGCTTGTAGCATTCAAGCTCAAGTACGCAACCAACGGCGAGCACCGTCCAAAAGTGATACGTGGAAACAAAAAGAGAATCGCCAACGGAAGGATTTGAACCTCCGCTCTGTCAAGGTCCCGAGCCCTCTGTCCGAATATTCCAAGAACGACCGACCTTGCGACCCATTGTGGATAAGGATATAAATATATCATGGGCATTCGGTAGCCAGGATTCGAACGTCGGGGCGGTGGTTAGGGGGTGACCGTGTTAACCACTACACTACGTCGGCTGGTTGTTAAGTGAGAAAAACAGAACCCGTATATGGCGGAATACGCTAAACCGAATTAGTAGTTGATCCCCATTACTTGTCTCCACTCATTCTCCACCAGCCAATATTCTGTACCCATGCAGCTTAAACACAGCAAATCGTGCAATTCTTTTGTGTCTGTGTGCAAACCACTAACAAAACCATTGAGATAATTGAAACCCAAATATATATGTATTGTGGAATACAGAATAGAAAATGAGAGAAGGAATGAGTCGTAGCGCCACGGCGAAAAGATACTTGCTGCAGTCCACCGTGTTAACAAAGCCTACAAACGGCGACATGTAGAAACCAAGCAACCATCCTGATCTACTCCAAATCCATTAATAGCTTGACCCGGAGGGGTGATAGTTCCATAACGTGACCATATGAGAGATAATTTGGGATTGCATGATTTCAAGGTAGGCTGTGCATGGGCATTGCTTAATGTGTTTTGTGGCTGGGTTTCTTCAACCCAGTCTATGCATGCATGAAGAGTACGTATAAATCCTAGCCTAGGCCCATAGTTATTCATATATTGCTAAATTATTCCGGGCATCTTGACATGGTCCTTGAAGATGAAACCGCTTGAAACTTATCATTGAAAATGATTTTAAAATGTTTCATTCCGCTGACGACAGCGGAAGTTATCCGCGAATAGTAGGGCTGTAGATAACTGAATGTTTCAGCCTCCTGTTGATTATGAAGGGCCGGAGATAATCACGCCCTACTTAAGTCCCTCAGCAGGGGAACCTCGGAATATAGAACTTATTTCGTTAGTCAAGGCCGGCATATTTCCCCTTTAGCCTTGAAGCTCTGCAGAAACCGGACTTGGGCCGCTCCGGCACAGACACCGGCATCATACGAAATCCACCACTCGGCGCAGTAAGTTCAGTCCACATGCCATTGTTCTCAGCTTGATATTAATTGCACAAGACTAACCCCACATGCGGTTTAACCTTATTGATTCATTTCTGCATGAGTTAAGCATTTCCTAGAGAGGTTGTCCGCCCGTGCCGCAGCAATTCCATAGGGCCATTTCCACGAATGAGTCTTGGCCCGAGATGAGGGCGAAGCTTGTTCCTGGTGATAAATAGATCGCAAGCTGCTGGTGTTTCCAGTCTCAATCCCCACTAACTCTTGTTTGTGACAACGCGTAATCATGCATCCTCGGCTATTCACAGTACCGGTGGCGCTTTTTGCAGCGCTAGCTTCCGGATATGCAGACCCGGAAGGCTGCTCTGGTTCATGTGTTGTGTATGACCCCACGATCATTCAAAGATCCTCTGATAGTAAATACTTTCGGTTTTCTACTGGCAATGAGATTTCTTATGCTAGTGCATCAAGCCTCTTGGGGCCATGGACAACTATTGGATCTATGCTGCCGGATGGTTCTTCCATTGACTTGGATGGAAACACGGACCTTTGGGTGAGTTTCCCTCTCAAACCGGTACCCACGTGGCAGGAGTTGTGTCTTGGGGATGCGATTAGTTTTCACTCCCTGGCCTGTCTATTTCTCACGACGTATCTACTATAGGCCCCCGATGCCCATTACATCGACGGTCTCTACTATGTCTATTACGTCGTCTCGACATTCGGCTCGCAAGATTCTGCAATCGGTCTTGCAACCTCCGAGACAATGGAGCTAGACTCCTGGACGGATCACGGGTCTGTCGGCATCCAGTCCTCGTCTTCAAAGGATTACAACGCGATTGATCCTAGTCTGATCGAGGTTGACGGCACCTATTACATGAACTTTGGCTCATTCTGGGACGACATCTACCAAGTGGAGATGAATTCTGCCGCGACTGCTGCCAGTGGATCTTCGTACAACATTGCCTACTATCCAGATGGAACTCACCCAGAGGAAGGTTCCTACATGTACAAATATGGGGATTATTACTATCTGTTCTATTCTTGGGGTATTTGCTGTGACTACAGTGATGATTTGCCTGCCTCAGGACAGGAATACCATATCAAGGTCTGTCGGTCGACATCTGCGACTGGTAACTTTGTAAGTTTCCTTCATATATACTTCCCACCGCCTGGATTGCTAATATCTACTAGGTCGATGCGGATGGCACTGATTGCACTGATGGTGGTGGCACGATCGTGTTGGAGAGCCACGGAGAGGTGTATGGGCCCGGTGGGCAGTAAGTAGCAGCCTTGATGGTCATGATCACTTGACATTATAAACTAATTGTGTGCAGGGGTGTGTACGATGACCCGACGTATGGTACTGTGTTATACTATGCCTACACAAACACTAGCATTGGCTATGCCGACGACGAGAAGCAGTTTGGCTGGAATGTTATTGACTGGTCTACTGGATGGCCTGTCGTCTAAGTAGGCCAAGCGAGGCATCTTGATGATTGTCGTCAAGCATTGCCCAAATACTGAAGTTGCCTCCACTGAGATACCATGTATCAGACTATTGAACCGATTAAGATCCGCATGCCATCAATTTTGTGCTCTTTTCTAAGTTCATTTGCATAAGACATCAGGGTCGGAAGCAGGGTCCAGCCCGGGTAGGTTAGATCTTGCCGCCAAGACTCAGCCCAAATGGCAACAAAGTGTGGAAATGGTTATCCTCATCATGCTTGCGCATCATAATTGGCTAGGAAAAGGTTCTTGGCCCGTCAGCCGTATGCAAGACTCTCGCCTAGCAATTCCATTAGGACACTAGCTCTGCCAAGACGACGCCCCGGCGGGTGGTCCAGGGCAATTTCAGCCGATTGCTGACAGTCAAACCTATTGGTCGTATTCAAGGCATGTAGCCGCGGGACTCTAAGTCAAGGGGAGATGGGGACTAGAGAGAGAAATGGTCACATTGGCCGTCATCCTCGTATTCCGCCTGCGGGCTGTACTCGCCTTGATAATCTTGCTCCAACAGATCGTCTTCTCTATCATCCCTTTTCACATTTACACACATCCACGTTTTGACGTTTAAAATGGTATGAAATATGTCTCGTCAACCCGTTTAAACTTGGACTAAATATCTCATCTGTGGTAGGACGGGGAGCAGTACGAGTTTCCGTTCCTACAGGAAGTTTATACCCCACGCGATGCTGCCAAAGTCGAGTATGCTTAACCTTCACTTTTTGAAGCTCCTATAGAATGCATGGCTGATATTCTCACTTATAGCTTCGTGTTTGTTCATGGTCTGAATCCTCGTGGTCGGAATGATCACCCTTTCGAGACTTGGAGGCATGCGAACGGCAAGTTCTGGCCGACGGATTTTCTGGCCGAAGATATGCCGTTCGCTCGCGTATTTGTTTATGGATATAACTCAAATATCACCAACGCTCAAACTATGTCGACGGCCAGCATCAAGGACCATGCGAATACACTTTTGAATCTTTTGGATATGGAGCGAGAACCCTCGATGGCAAGAATACCTTCAGAGGGCATATAAGGCAATGAGCTGACTTGTTGTAGCATGCGTTACCACCTAAGATCATTTTTATTGGACACAGTCTTGGTGGTTTGGTTATAAAGCAAGTAGGTTGATGACAAGTGCTTAATTTCACGTGTCTAGTGGCTCACATGATTGGAACATTGTATAGGCACTTCTGAACGCAAAAGAGGACCCCAAGTATAACTCTATCCGCACAGCTACATCTGGACTTGTCTTCTTTGGAACTCCGCACCGAGGCGCGAAGGCTGTTGAGCTGGGAAAGATCGCGGCTAGGGTTGCGCGATTTATTTCGAAAGGCCAAGCTAGCAATGACCTACTTGACTGTTTAGAGCACAACTCCCTCTTCACGCGACAAATGTCCGATCGATTTCGACACCAGCTAGAGGACTACCGCGTTGTCAGCTTCATCGAGGGAAAGGAAGTCCAAATCGCAGGTGTGGGACCGGCATCTCTCAGTCACGTAAGTGCTTGAAAGCTACTGCCATGTATGCCGGTACCTAATTCGAATAGTTGGTCGTGGATGAAGAATCCGCCGTTCTCGGTCTTTCTGGACTGCGCGAAACCCAACTAAAGCTCGACGCAGACCATTCGCAGATGTGTAAGGTGGCAGCCCGGGGTCCCATGTATAAACTCATCAAGGGAAACATCAAACAATTGGTTGACCAGGCTATGCTGGCTGATCAAGGATTTATTCCTCAAGCGACACCCCACCCGGCAGCAGGTCGATCCCCGCCCCCGGTACCACCTCGCATGCATTCCAATAGCAGCAAACCATATGCACCCCCTGGACGATCCAGTGAGCCCGCACAGAGAATAACGGGGACAATATTCGTCGCTATAGACAGGGACCCCCGATCTATTAGGTCTGCAGAATTGAAAAACGTTGCGAAATGGGAAGAAGCTCGGAAGATCGATTACGAGATCTTCCAGGAACATCTCAGAACCCTTGGTGCGGATCATGTCAGCACGTTGACCATGGGATATCAGTTAGCGGAAGTAGAGCTAGAAGGTAACTACGTCGCCAAAGCAATCGAATGGGCCCAATGGGTATCCGAGAATGCGCAGCGGGTATTTGGAACGCGACATGCATTGTCCATGAAGACGGAGAGCCTGATGGCCGAAATCATCTGTGCCAAGGGCAAATATTCAGAAGCTGAGTCGATCTGTGCAAACGTGCTAGCTCGACAACAGATGACAATCGGCGAAGACCACTTCGACACTTTGGAAACGCGTCGCCGATTGGGTATGGCATACAACGGGCTAAATCGACGAGAGAACGCCCTCATGACCGCGGAAAAGATCACGGAGACCTACAAACGTCTGTTAGGCGATAATCATGTCAGAGTATTTGCTGCCATCCTGGACACGCTCGAATGGGTTCTTTACAATCACACGGAGTCCACCTACGTCACGATCCACTTGCAACCCGATGTGAGACAAGCAGTGGATATGCTCCCAAACGTTCACGAGGAGCTCAAAGCCGCTCTAGGACAAGCACACCCACTCACCATCCGGGCCCTTTCACTTGTAGGCCGGGGATTAACGCGCGCACAACAAACCGTCGAAGCATCTGAGACACTCCGTCGAGCCCTCGCGCTTTCCGAGGAAGCCTTTGGCCCCGACCACCCCCAGACAATGGATGTTGTTAGTAGCATCGGAATCATGTATATGTTCCAGGGGCCTCAGTACATGATTGGCGCAAATACGAGGGCTGAGGCACGTCCGTGGTTGGCTCGCTACCTTGAATGGACGGAGCGGCGCAGGGGCATCGATAACCCAGAAACACAAATCATCCTCGAGATGCTTGGCAATGTACACTTCCAGGCGGCGGAGTACGCGCCCGCGCAGAAATATTATGAGCGTGCGTTGGCTGCTTACGGGGGGACTAGTTCGACTGTGACGCAGCGCATCAGTACGAATCTGCAGCTGTGTCGGGCGAATACCATGTTTACCAATCGTGGTACGGGGGGAATCGGGGGTTTTTTGTCCTCTCTGCAGCGGTTCTAGTTTTAGTTTTGGGCGTTTGGGTTTGACTAGGAATATACGCGTTCTACTGTGAAGCTTTGGAAATATGGTGGTTATTGTGGACATATTGGTATTTCCACGCAACTGATTAACTGGCCAGGTGCGGGGTATCAATGTCTTAACTATGCATGCAGCATGACTGGTCTTTCGTATCGTATTGTATCATAATAGCCCTTCGTTCTTGCCGGGCGATGGTATCATGGGATTTCTAGTTCGAGAACTTGTCTGGAACATTCTTGCTGTACGTAGAAGCATGGTTAGGATCATTTTGAACTTGCGCCAGCAATATACAGAGTACTTACCCAGTAGCACCCTCGAACTTGTCACGCACAGTATCGGTGATCTTCTCGTTGGTAGAGCGCATCTTGGCGGGGTCGACCTTGCCGCCGCCGTACTTCTTCTCGCCGGCATCGAGAGCTAAAAAGAATTAGATGGTGAAGGTACTTTGTTTGTTAAAGGGTACTCACCCTTGTCAAGGTAGTCCTCATTACCAGCAGCCTGGTTGGTGTTCGAGCCGGAGGAGCTGCTGCCACCGCCGAGCTTGGATGCGAGACCAGAAAGCTTATCCATTGTGTGTGATGATGAAGTTGTTTGAATTTATTTGGAGATCAAAGTTGAGGTAGATGTAAGGTTGGAAAAGGAAGAGGAAAGGAGGATCAATTTATAGGATCGACTACATCATGAGGACAACGATTTGGTTTGGAATCGTCATGGCTGTGCTCAGATCGATCGATAATTTTGGATGCCCCACGGACCCTTACTTTGCTGATGCTCTGTGGCTAGGTCATATTAGCTAGACCTTTTTGGATCTGAGGTCATTGTTGCCGATCAGATCAAGTTAATAAACATCATTGGATGTGGCGCAGGAGATGCAGCTTTGGCTGACGTCATAGAGTTTCTCTAAAATAACTCGTCAACCTCAGGCAAAAACTAATTTACGCCGCATTGTTCAGGCATGATTAAGGCAATCAGCTCTGCGCTCAAGTCAGCAACTCGACTGTCGATCACTTTCTGCCCGGCTTTCGCTCCGAGTTGGGGGTGCAGGCGGAGGTTCCCGACTTCTAGTACGCTTGGGCCCTGCCTATACTCGCCTACTGTGTGGACGTTTGACTACTGGAATGCTTGCCTTTGTGGATTTCAGTGCATTTGTTGTCGCGTGTAGGTTTGGGCGACATGATCTCAAACAGCAACCAGAATGGATCCAGCAGCTTTATTAATATTTAGCAGAACGTGTGTCTCTCGGGCTTCGCTTCACCGAGCGAGACCATTTCCCCGCGCTCCACTTTCGGACACTTATCCCACCAATTTCCCCATGGATGACCAACCAATAGAAGGCTCCGGAGGCCTTGAGTCAAACCATATTTTCCCATTCCAGACCCTGAACGGCAGGATGTGTTGCTCTTATGAGCTGTTCCCTATCTCTTCCCCACGGGGCAATTGACATCTTGTCGGACTTGCACCGAGCGACTTGTACTTCCTAGTCTGCTGACGGGTTTTCTATAAAAGAAATATATCTGCAGGGCGTTAAAAGGTCACTATTCTGTTTTGAAATACAGACCTTTCCGCCAAAGCCATGGCCAAGTCAGACGCAGAGCAGATTGAATACCAAGAGACATTCGCCAAGGGCGCCGAGCTTGAACAAGATGCGCTCTATCAGGCCTATGTCTCAAAAAGTCCCGAATGGCATCAGAAGATGACTCGCTCTCTTTTACGCAAGGTGGACTTGCATCTTTTGCCATTCTTGATCTTGATGTATCTGCTCAATTTCCTGGACCGCAAGTAAGAATTTAGCCTGCAGGTACTACTTTCTCTTTCGAGATTACTGATGGTTCTTGAAGCAATTTGTCACAAGCGCGTCTAGGATCCCTCGAGAAGGATCTAGGCATGAAAGGCACCGACTACAACTTGGCTACGAGCATTCTCTTTGTTGGATATCTATTGATGCAGCTGCCATCAAATCTCCTCCTGACTCAAATTCGACCTTCACTATTTCTTGGAATTGCCATGGCCATTTGGTAAATTTCTGAAAGATGCATAATGGAGAGTCGAAATACTCATTGTTTCTATAGGGGGGTCATTTCTGCTTGCCAAGCTGCTGTTCAATCATTCGCAGGCCTTGTTGTTACAAGATTCTTCCTTGGCTTTGTCGAAGCCCCATTTTTCCCAGGTGCTGTCATGCTAATGTGAGTGCTGTCACCAGAACACATTATTCGCAGCCTCTGACTTATTTTTTTAGGTCGAGTTGGTACACCAGGAAGGAGTTGAGTGTCCGTATCGCATGGTTCTATGCGGGCAGCTCGCTAGCGAACGCTTTTGGTGGATTGATTGGAGCTGGCGTTTTGGGTAACCTAGATGGTGCACATGGCCTTGCCGGATGGCGTTGGCTATTCATCATTGAGGGAAGTATTACCACGGGAGTATCTCTCCTTGCAGCGTGAGTCATCCCAATCAGTTGCTTTTGATTCCTTCTTTCTAAACCATTCCTAGTATCTTCCTTCCAAACTACCCTGCAACCACCTCATGGCTAGACGCCCAGGAGCAAGCATATGCACAATGGCGCTTGATTGACGATGCAGGCGAAGCCGATGATGCGAGTACCAGTAGCATCAAGGAAGCACTGGCTCTGGTATTTGCCGATAAGCGTATTTACCTCTTCATCTTGCTTCAGCATGTGTCGCTCCTATCCCAGAACTTCCAGTACTTTTTCCCGACCATCGTGCAAACTCTTGGGTACAATAACATCGAGACTCTTTTGATCACTGCGCCTGTTTGGATTGCCACCTTCCTCGTCTCACTTATCGTCACATGGTCATCTGGCAAGACGAATGACCGCAGCTGGCACATTATTTGCTTGATGATGGTCAGTGTGGTAGGAGGAGTGATCTGCACCGCAACAACAAATACCGGCGCAAGATTCTTCGCCATGTTCCTGTAAGTCTAACCCACTACCAAGCCTATTGTGAAATATACACTAATCCCATCAGGATGCCAATGGGTGCTGTTTCCGCTTATCAGATTATCCTGGCTTGGGTCGCAAATTCCTTTCCTAGACCCCTCGTCAAGCGATCCGCTGCCATTGCGCTGGCTAACATGATTGGTAACACTGCTTCTATCTACGGAAGCTACATGTGGCCCGAATCATCGGGTCCTCGATACGTCCCGGGCGGTAGCGCTACTGCTGCGATTGCATTACTGGTTGCTGTTGTGGCTCTTGTCATTCGCCTCGTTCATGTGAAGATGAATAAGCGGTTAGAAGAGGCGGAGTCCTCGCAAGACATCCCTCCTTTGGATACCAATTGCCTGGAAAGTCGCATCACTGGCTTCCGTTATATCCTTTGATTCATCCCACGATATCCATGCTTTGCTGTGACAATTCTCTACGTAAGCTATTCTAGTACTGCTGCTATATAGTCCAGGTAGAGTAGAAGAGCTAAAATATACCCAAGATCTAACATTTTTTTCTATATTGATGGTGATCAGTGCTTGCTCTCCTAGTTGTTCGCTTCCACCGTGACCGCGGGGCCAGCATACTACTTCCCCACCTCGGCAGATTCTCACTAGTTCTGATATTGATGAACACTTCCCACAAAACCATTGGTTTCCATTGTGCGGTTCTTCAAAAGGCTCTTTATTTTGAAGTTGATATAGCCTGTGGTGCGAGCTGCAAATATGTGTTAATTCGTAGCGGGGCAGTCTGGTATTCGTCATCAAAGCCCAATCAGAATGCCCGTTATCTGGCGCGGAGTCAAGTCAGGTATTGTGCCACCTTCCGCCCATCAATACTGTTTCTCAAAGATACGTCGAATTTGATGCCGCAGTTTCTCCTGGAATGCACCAGACAGACCACAAATAGAAGTTCTTTTTCTCTCTCCAGACGTTGTGCCCGGAGCAAGCCATAAATACCAGTCCACCACGCACGCCGATCAACATCAACAGGAGACTGAACTTCGCCTCCAAAATGGTGAGTTTGTAATCAATTAAGCAAGCACAGACTGGACATGCTGACTGGAGTAGCCGAAACACGCAGAATCTTATTCTGCTGCTTTCACGTCAATTCCGATCCTGGACTACTCTCAAACGTTATCTCCATCGACAAAGCCGGACTTTCTGAACAAGCTCCGCGATGCTCTTATTAATGTCGGATTTTTCTATCTCGAGAATCCGCCTGTCTCACCTGCATCTCGGTCTACACTGATCAAGAAAGGACTGGAGCTTTTTGAGTTGCCATTAGAGAAGAAAGTAGAAGTCGAAATGGTGAATAGTCCTCATTTCCTCGGTTACTCTAGACTGGGAGCCGAGATCACTACTCTCAAAACCGACCATCGCGAGCAATTTGATGTGAGTTTACCTTTTGTCTTTCACCTAGCATTATACTAATTTACCCTAGTTTGCTACGGAGCTGCCTGCCCCCGGCCCTGAGGAGCCACTCTATAGAAACATCGTTGGTCCAAATCAGGTATGACTAATGAATGATTCCTCGTGCTTTTGACTAAGCCTTGATAATCTCAGTGGCCCGATGAAAATGCTATTCCAGGTTTTCGCCAGACGCTAGAACATTATATCGAAGAAGTTACCGAATTCGCAGGCATTTTTACGACACTCATTGCAGAGGCTCTAGATCTTCCGCCAACGGCTTTAGATCAGGCCTTCGACAGTCCCCAGCAGCATAAAATAAAACTCATCAAATATCCTCTCCCACCGACAGCCAAAGACAACGACACTGGCTTCCAAGGTGTTGGTGCACACAAAGACTCCGGCTTCCTCACCTTCCTTCTCCAAGCCACACCACACCATGGCCTAGAAGTTCAAAACAAAGCCGGAGCATGGATCTCAGCACCGCCAATTCCGAATTCTTTCGTCATCAATATTGGTCGAGCTCTCGAGGCATTGACGGGAGGTATTTGTACAGCCACCACCCATCGTGTCAGCCTCCGGCCTGAGAATTTCGTGGATTCAGAAGGGCAATCTCTTGGACCTCGATTTTCGTTTCCATTCTTTCAAGGCGTTAACCCCGATCTCTCTGCCGACAAGATCAATCTCGTCATCCCGGATCACGTCCGAGACCTGGTCAAAGACGAGAAAGTGAAGTCTGACGCCGAAGCAACCTTCAATGCAATGTTTCAAACAAGCATTGGCGAAGGCACTTTCGTTGCTCGAATCACCAGTCATCAAGATGTTGGTCAACGATGGTATCCAGAGGTCCTGACAAGGGCTCTCAAAGGGCAACAGGATTTTGTTGCTTGATTGCCCCCACCTTTCAATATCGAGATAATTAAAGGATCATCCTTCGTTTATCAATTTGGCGTGGGATTTGATAAAAGATCGGCACATGTAGGATCGGTTGGTTGTAGTGCGGTCGCCGTGCGGGGTTTGGCTGCAGGAATGATGCAACAGTCGCGTCTTGGAACTAACAGGCGCAATTTGATAGCCTCAGGGGAAATGCATAAATAACCTTGTTTATTCTATATTTACTTTTTTTTCATTTCCACTAAGGGTGCTTGGTTTTGGTCTACCATGTTGTGGACAAAGTTGTTGATTGGGCTATTTGCCGCGTCAGGGGCAGCTCAGTCCACCGATGGGCTCTACGATCTGGTTAAGCGGAGATTACCGAACCACGTCGACAGTTTTCGCTTTAGTCTGGTTTCCAATATCACAGGAAGCATTGGCGGTTATGATCAATTCATCGTTCAGGATGCTCCCAATGGCACCGTAATTGTGCAGGGAACCTCTCTCAGTGCACTCTCGTCGGGGTATGTCGTCAAAGTCAATTTGAAAATCAAAACATCTGCTCACAAATTCAGTCTCCATCGTTATTTGACCGATATCGCTCATGTGGACATATACTGGTTCATTGGAAGCCGGCTGGATCAGGCACCTACTAAGCTTCCTCGTCTCCGCGCCCCAATCCATGGCTCGAGCACTGTTCCCTGGAGATACCACTTTAACACAGGTAACTTTTTTCACACTCCTACACCCCACAGTTGATGATTGACTCTTATAGTGACCTTTTCTTATACCACCGCTTTCTGGTCATGGGAGGAGTGGGAGACGGAGCTGGACTGGATGGCTCTGCGAGGCATCAATCTCCCCCTTGCTTGGGTCGGCGCCGAGAAGATCATGGTAGAAGTATTCCGAGAAATCGGACTCACCGACGCAGAGATCGCAACTTTCCTCAGCGGACCAGCCTTCCAAGCCTGGAATAGATTCGGGAATATTCAAGGTTCCTGGGGCGGCGACTTGCCCACAGCATGGATCGACGACCAATTCGCTCTTCAGAAGAAGATTGTACGTCGCATGGTTGAGTTAGGAATGACACCAGTGCTTCCTGCATTTACCGGCTTTGTCCCCAACAACATTACCCGCGTATATCCCAATGCGAGCGTCGTTCGCTCATCGTCTTGGAATGGGTTCCAGACCCAATACACCAATGATTCATTCCTTGAGCCTTTTGATGATCATTTCGCGCCTCTGCAAACTAGCTTTCTCCAAAAGCAGCAAGCTGCTTATGGGAACGTGAGCCATGTCTATACTTTGGATCAGTATAATGAGATGGACCCTTACTCCGGAGATTTGGATTATCTCCGTAATGTTACCAGTACTACTTGGCAGAGTCTCAAGAACGTTGATCCTGATGCGATCTGGTTGATGCAGGGTTGGCTATTTTACAGCTCAGAGTCCTTTTGGACTGATGAAAGGGTGGAGGCTTATCTTTCCGGTGTTGAAGATGATAACGACATGCTGATTCTGGATCTTTTCTCCGAGTCCGAGCCTCAGTGGCGTCGCACGGACTCCTATTACGGCAAGCCGTGGATTTGGTGTCAATTGCACGACTATGGTGGTAATATGGGTCTTTACGGACAAATCTCGAATATCACTCAGAACGCATCTCAGGCACTGACTGAGTCTTCTTCTATGGTCGGCTATGGACTCAGTCCAGAGGGTCAAGAAGGTAACGAGATTGTTTATGACTTGCTCTTGGATCAGGCTTGGTCTTCAACCCCGATCAACACACAGAAATACTTCCACAACTGGGTAACTAGCCGATACGCCGGCTCTGGGTCTATCCCCCAGGGGCTTTACGATGCATGGGAAATTATGCGGAAGCCCGTCTATGATAACACCGATATCGACGATATCGACGCTGTGATCAAGTCTATTTTCGAACTCAAGCCAGATGTTACGGGTCTTGTCAATAAGACTGGTCACCACGGCACAATGCTGACCTACGACCCGTCTGTAGTCGCACAGGCGTGGCAATCCATGTATCACGCTGCCAACTCTGAGCCAAAGCTGTGGACCAACCCAGCCTACCAACATGATATGGTCGATATCACCCGTCAAGTGATGGCCAATGCCTTCATCCCACTGTATACCAAGCTGATCTCGAGCTGGAATACTTCGAATCCGAACAGCGCAACACTTTCGCAAGAAGGACAGAAGTTGATCCAGCTTTTGACCGACCTTGACTCCATCCTTTCTACGAACGAGAATTTTCGACTGTCAAAATGGATTAAATCCGCTCGATCATGGGCTCATGGTGACGCAAGCCAAGCTTCATTCTACGAGTATGATGCTCGCAATCAAATCACTCTGTGGGGTCCCCGTGGAGAAATCACAGACTATGCTTCGAAGCAATGGGGCGGTCTCGTTTCGTCGTACTATGTTCCTCGATGGAAGATTTTGGTAGAATATTTAGAGTCAACCCCTGTTTCGGCGTACAACGATACGACTTTGGGGAATCAACTGCTGGATTTTGAACTTGGATGGCAAAATCAGACGTGGTCGGATGAATCCTCTGGTGTTTCATCTGATTTGAAGAAGGTGCTGACACAAGTGCACCAACGGTGGCAAACCGTTTTTGCTGCGTGATACAATGCAGGGATCGACGCCAAGATAAACCGTTTATTTAGAGCATCATATAGAAAGCACAGTCTACAATGCAAAGTATTCGACGAACAGGTTGAATTGAACATTGTTATGGTATGGAATGCTATGAGCATCATTAAATCTTGGATATGACTCTCACGCAGTTTATGTCATTGTTGACAACGATGTCAAATCGGGTCGCGGTTCCCCCGCATCCCGAGATTGGCTAACGGTTCCTTATCTGTTGGAAGCTCGTTCCCAACATGATTAGAAATGCAAATCCGCTTAACTCCGAATTCCTGATCCTGTTTTGCAGAATCCAATGGCTGTTTATCCATCTTACCATCCCCATGCCTGCCTTGGATTAATTGTATTCCATCATGGCTGATACACAAACACCACCATCTGAACAGACACCGCTCATCGAGCCAGCAACAAAACATGATTCTCTTACAGACCTGAGCACCCTCCGAGGATGGGGCATTTCTGCCCTGATGTCCCTCCTCATTTTCATTCAAGGTAAGTTGGAGCCCGATTTATCTCGATTAGACAACATGCTGAAAAATTGATTCTAAAAGCAACCAACATCTCAATGATGACAACCGCCCAATCCGAAATCGCTGCGGACTTAGATGCCTTCGCCGAGGCAACATGGTTTACCTCCACATTCATGGTAGGATAACCGGGATCTCGGAGATAAACACTACGATATCTAATTGTTTGAAGATCGCAGCCTCGAGCGTGACTCCGCTGGCAGGACGATTTGCAGCGATCTTCACCGCACGTCTTTGCTTGGTTTTCTCAAGTACTATCCTGGCAACCGGCCTTTTCATCACTGCTGCTGCCCCATCATTGGCGGTCTTCTTATTGGGCCGTGCTGTTACAGGAATGGGAAGTGGGGGTTTGATGAGTATCGCTATCATATTGATCTTGGATTTCACCAGTACCCGGAGACGAGGATTGTTTATTGGGCTTATCAGCACCAATTACACGGTGGGACTTTCTTCGGGTGCCGTCCTAGCCGGACTTTTAACGCCTATCATTGGATGGGTATGTTTGCCATCACCCGCGGACTTGTCATAGTGGCTAACTCCTCGCCCAACGCTTAGCGCCTCATCTTTTGGATTCAAGCTCCAGCGGCGCTTGTTCTAGGACCCTTGTTATACTTTGCTATCCCACCGCCAGCGGAAGATCATAGCTCGCTGAGGGAAGGGACTTTGCTCCAAAGTCTTGCTCGGATAGATTATGCCGGTGCCCTGACAATAGTAAGTTTGTTTTGATTGCTCTAGACGACCCCGCTAATAAGCTAGACAATCTCGGTCGTCCTCTTTCTCACCAGCTTGGCTTCTCCCGAGGTTCTCATCTGGCCCATTCCATTGTCGTTAGTATTTCTCATTTTCTTTCTTCTTATCGAGTCTCGATGGGCCCGCGAGCCTATTATTCCGGTCCACCTATTCCGGAACCGTAGCGTGCTGCTATCATGCCTCGCCGGCGTGGGCTTAATGATGTCTCGTTGGTGCGTCGTATTCTTCAGTCCCGTCTACGCGATTGCGGTTCGGGGATGGGCTCCCGCATCCGCGGGACTCATTCTTGTCCCGACCAATGCAGGATTCGGAAGTGGTGGGATACTTGTGGGTTGGCTTCATATCCGCAAAGGAGGTAGCTACTATGCGTGAGTAACTCAACAACTTTTTCCATCGGCCATCGATTGACTTCAATGTATAGATCTTGCCTAGTTCTTTTCATGCTTTTTGCACTCGCGACAATGGCCCTCTCAATCCTATCTTCAGAGGACTCCGCAGCAGCCTTGTTTATGACAGCGACCTTCTTGAATGGATTCTTTGCCGGCGCACTAATGAACTACACCATGTCCCATCTGCTACATCTCACTAGCCCTCACATGCACTACATCGTTAGTGCTCTATTCACCACATTCCGCGCGCTCGCGGGTAGCTTTGGATCCGCTGTCGGAGGAGGCTTCTTCACCCGGATTCTCAAGGGATCATTGGAAACGGGCTTCTCCCGGCATGGGCTCTCGCCCAAACCGGATTTGGTTCGCACTCTTCTTGGTAGTCCTGCCACGGTATCCCATTTGGAGGGCATTGAGCGGCTAGTCGCTATTCAGAGCTATGAACATGCATTTAGTATGCTATTTATGGCGGCCACTTTCTTGATACTGGTGGCTGCAGTTTTCCAGGCTGGGACTGGCTGGGCGGCGGGAAGCGAGGACAAGACTGATGAATAGGAGGAAAAGCGGGCTTAATCATTAATGTTTTTCTTCTAATAGTCTTGAATCAAATTGTGGACCATAGGATACACGTAGAAGGAAAAAGACAGAGTATCAAGGACCTTCTATGAGGCTACCTTTGACAGGAAGAGAATATTCTGGAAGATTTCTGAAATTATTTATAGATATTTGTTTGGCTTATCAGGTTACCAGGTCTTCCAACCAGCTGACGACCTGATGAGCTAAAAGAATCTCTTGATATTTTTCATATAAACCCTTATGCCAAACAACTATAGCCGGCCTGGTAAGCAAGCCTTCTAAACCAAGCATCTTGTAGGTGCCGCTTTCGTCATCGCGAAAGGACTTCGGATCTGGTGCATTGGTAAGGCGACTCGTGAATACATTAGAAAGTAAAAGCCCCACAATTCTTGCCCACTCGATTCTTAGGTAGTCTCGTGCCTAGGACCAGTACTTGTGGAAAGAATATCCCAGAAAGTTCGGTCCAGCGTTATATATTTCTCATACTGGGTCCAGCCACCGTCGAGGCGATGTTTGCCCGTGATTTGCTGACGAGATGAATCCGTCCCAAAGAGGTCAATCTAAGCTTCGGCCTAGCTGATTGTTGTCAGCGTCTACCATGATGTTCTTCAAGCCAGAATCCTTGTGCAGAAGTCTTCAAGTCAGAAAATATGAATAATGGATGATTTCGTATTTTTAAAATATTCTAACTTGTCCAACAAATTGTAATTTTTGTTACTCAACCGTTAATGTATGCCTAGAAGTATTGCTGCCTTGGTGCCTTATTTGACGCCTTATCGCTTTGATAGCTCCACCTCCAACATCTCCAACTCTTACTCTGCTTTCACTCACGCCCTCAAAAATCCTTACTAACCACCACCGCCACCAAATCCACAATGCCGCGCGCTGTTCGAGGTCAGATAGCTTCTAATCTCTGGAATGTCCGCGCTAACGTGGATCACCAGGCCTACTCATCGAGTGCGATCCCTCGATCAAATCCATGATCTTGAAGTACGACGAGGAGCGGCACGACTACATTGTGGAGGACCTAGACGATGAGAACCACCTGGTCATCAAGGAGAGTCAGCTGGAAAACCTGAAGGCGCGTCTGGACCATGTATGTGCCCGTTTAGCCTTGACTCGCCATCTCCGCACCCCGGGATTGGCGCATTCGAAACAACATCTGACATAAGTGCAATTAGGACCTCGATGAGAAAATCATGCAGCTTGACGAATCCGAATCCGAGTAAAGCGACCGTGCCTTCGACAGGCCCCATCCTCTCGAACCACTATGCTCTTAAAGGGCACGATCCCGATTCGAATGTGACAAATACCGAGATGGCTGCCAGCATTCAACCCTTTGCGCTCCCATGCTGTTCCTGCGTGCAGCCTCCACTGCTGGAGCAACTTGGGAGGTCCGCGTGCGAAGACGAATCTATGAGCCCTAATGATACCCACTACCGAACCCAGATCGTGGATTCGGCTTACCTGGCGTTTTACTTGAATATATATGATCGGCGCTCTAGAATGCGACCGTGAATTATAATTCTTTTAGACGGATTGCGAGACTGGTAACTCATCGGCTTATGAGACACCCTAAAGCAAGTATACTGAAATATTCTGTTGGCTTTAAGTGTTTTCTTCGTTGTATGTATCAATCTGCTATCAATATATCAACATGTTGGAACCCACCAGCCCCAGTGTCGGTACGCACTGGAGGCTTTGGACCGATTCATTCTTCATTTCATTTCTTACCTCCTTTTCATCCTTTGCTTCGTCTCTCTATTCCCCTCTCCTGGTTTCCTACAAGTTCCGGGTGCCAACTGACCGTCCGAGGGACTTCTCTCTGCGAGTAAGTACATTTTAGACTTGACAGTGGCAATGACCGATTTACAAGGTATCAATTTCTCCAGGTCTACAATCTTCACTGGTAGTCTATGCATATGAGAATACCCAGTTTATGATCCTAAGACGCGAAATCCTCGAGTGCCTTCTTGATGATCTCTGCAAGTACTTTTGATCAGGCATAGTGAGTACCCTTATCATCAGGCAGACATGTAGGCCAGTATACAATATACATTATTGTAAAAGTAGTGATGGTACTGAGGATGTCAGCCATCTTGCACACATTCTTCATTCTTCAATCTTCGATTGATGATTACGTCATTGTTTGTTTGATATGACTGCCTCAGTCTATACGTAAATCGATATCGAGAAGGAAAATCTGGAGACGGCCGTGCCACTACGCACTGATTGGTTGATGGTAAGCTTGGTTCAACGTACATCATGGATCTATATAGATCACGTGATAGAAATGGAATTCCGGAGAAGGACCCACATGTGACGGGAAGGTACGACCCACGTCTAGCGATATCTAGAAACATCTTGCAACAACGCGATGATGCAAAGTAGCACCTGAACGCTTCCAGAATTGCGCAATGGATGGGTGGCAGAGGGTTCTGGATTGTGCCTTTGCTCTCACTCACGAAGCATAAATACCCCCTCGACCTCGACCTTCACATCCCATCATACAACCAACAATTATCTTGACTACAAAGCTTCAAACTCCAAGCTCCAAGCTCCAAACTTCATTTTTACAAGCGCTTCAAATCTACTCATTCAACTTCCATCATGTCTATTCAATTCCGCTCCCACCTACCAACTGGCGAGTTCTCTCGTGACTTGTCATCCCTCTTCCGTCTCTTTGACGATTATGACGTCCACCGTCGAGGCAACCACCACCTAGCTCCGCGACCCTACACCCCCCGGTTCGATGTCCGCGAGACCGAAGATGCCTACCACTTGGATGGTGAACTGCCCGGAGTCGCTCAAAAGGATATCGAGATCGAATTCTCAGACGCTCATAATCTGATCGTGAAGGGTCGCACTGAGCGCGAGTACCACCACACCGAGCCTGAGACCGAGAGTGAGGACAGCAACAAATCCGAGAACTCCGAGACCGACGCTGGTTCCAACAAGAGAAACAAGCCTGCTGCTGCTCGTTACTGGGCTAGCGAGCGAACTATCGGCGAGTTCCAGCGCACCTTCTCCTTCTCCACACGCGTGGACCAGGATGCCGTCACGGCTAGCCTCAAGGGTGGCGTTCTCTCCATTGTCCTCCCCAAGGCTAAAGCCCATGCTCCCAAGAAGATCACCATCCAGTAAAGGATGGACCAAGACCACGCGTCTATCTGACGCCAACTACGAATCGCAATATGAGCTACGATTTAATACCTTTGCTTGATCGCATCGTTTGGAGGAGTTTCATTTGTTTGATGTTTTTATTTTTAACATGTATTTCCACACTCCTTTAATAACCACCAACTCTCAAAATTAATTTAACCATGTATCTTAACACTCCTTTATAACCAAATTTCAGAATCAGTTTTGATTGCTACAAATACAATGCAGACACCGTAGATCTAAACAGTAGCCGCTCATGCACGTAAAGGCGGTGGGCGCTTATCGCTCCTTATCTGAGCCGAGGCACATGCAGTGAAGCCGAATAGCTCCCACTTCAACGCTTCATGAAGTATTTAGACTCTTCCCTGTAGAAAGTCCAGACTTTCCTCTTGATATTAACTCCATATTTCAGAGAATTACTCATCAAGCTATCAGCATTAGGCGCATCCCAGATTTTTCCGCACTCCAAATACCACCTTTCCCATCCAATATGGCGCAAGACTACTCGTTCAAGTATTTTACGGTGCAGTTCCCAGCCGACCACCCCTATGTCGCGCACGTGGAAATCAACCGCGCAGACAAGATGAACGCCTTCCTTGAAGCGTAAGCCCCGACTCACATTTGACCTATGCTCTCAAAACAACTAACAACCACAGCATGTGGCTCGAAATGGGCCAACTCTTCGCCCGACTCTCCGACGACTCCAACGTACGCGCCGTAGTCTTCAGCGGAGCCGGTGACAAAGCCTTCACAGCCGGCCTTGACGTGAAAGCCGCATCAGAGGGTAGCGCTCTCGCCAAAGACGGCATAGATGGCACCGACCCAGCCCGCAAAGCCGCGCACTTCCGCCGCCACGTCGCCGAATTCCAAAACTGCATCACATCCATCGAGAAATGCGAGAAGCCTGTCATTGTCGCCATGCACGGGTATAGCTTCGGACTGGCAATCGATATCTCGACAACGGCAGATGTGCGTCTCTGCTCCCGCGATGTGAAGTTTGCAGTGAAGGAAGTTGATATTGGTATTGCGGCTGATATTGGCACACTCACTCGCCTTCCTAAGGTTGTTGGAAACTATGGATGGGTGAAGGAGGTTGCGCTTTCTGCTCGTGTCTTTGGTGCGGAGGAGGCGCTGCGCGTTGGATTTGTTAATGCTGTGTATGAGAATAAGCAGGAGACTGTTGCTGCAGCTTTGAAGATGGCGGGTCTCATTGCTAGTAAGAGCCCTGTTGCTGTGCAGGGGACCAAGGAGATCTTGAACTGGTCGAGGGATCACCCTGTGCAGGACGGGTTACGGTATACTGGTGTATGGAATGCTGCGGCGATCCAGACGCAGGATGTTTCTAAGGCGCTTTTGTCTGGGATTCAGAAGCGGACGCCGACTTTTGAGAAGCTATAAATAGTAGACCTTGTTTCAGATAGCGGAGGGATGAAGTATCCTATCCTTGTGGAAGGTATTGGGCGCAGTCGTGCTACTCGTGGATTATGTATGGAGGTCAATCGAAAACCATGTATATAGTATAAATTGTATCGACTCCACGTCAGTCACCTGAAACATGATCTCTTTCAAATAAGGCAAATTTGCCTTGTCTTGGTATCATCAATCAATTTTATTAGAATAAAGGGGCCAAAGTCGCCTTACCCAGGGCAACCAAACAGACTCATCTTTGCCCAATGTCAAGTCATGACTCCGTTGCACCTTTCATTTATCTTCCAACCCCTCTGCATCATCGTGGGCAGACACTATCCACAGAAATTCATATACATTAGTTCTATCCATAACACTCACCCCAACATGTAAGACATATCTTTTTTCCGTGGATCTGGTCTACAAAAACCATTGAGTGACGAACCCGGTTCTTGGCATTTCATTTGCCCCAAACAGCACTCTAGTCTCAACACTAAAGTTAAAGTATTACAAGTATCCTTGAAGTGAACTCACTTCGCAAGCCCCATGCGCATTCTTGTCTAGAACAATTATACAGGAAAGGGCATAGTCATCCATGGATGCGGCATTTCGGGTCGGCGACTCGGGAATTCGTTACCCACTAAACTCCGATTTCCCTTCAACCATTCAATATGATTTTATAGTCACAGAGTGTATTAGTACATAAAGAAGTCATTGTATCTCACTGTAGTATCCACCTATCCATCTCCAAGGTCTGGCTTCCACCCCAAATCACATCAAATTGAAAGATCAAAAACACTCCACCATGAAAGCCATCCAAATTCTAGGTGACATTTCCTCGCCAGAAATCACCACAAATCGCTCAATGATCAGCCCAGTACCTAAAGACTCGGAGCTTCTCGTCAAAGTCCATGCTGCCGGAATAACCGGTGACGAAATCATCTGGCCGGAGCCATACGCCACTCCAACGCGAATCCCAGGACACGACATATCGGGCGTAATCTCCTCTACGGGGCCAGATTATCAGGGCCCACTACAAACCGGCCAAGAAGTCTTTGCTTTTCTCGGAGGAGATCGAGGTCAGGGCCAAGCCGATTATGTTGTTTGTCTACCGAATGAAGTTGCGCCGAAACCGACAACATTGTCTCATGCAGAAGCGGCCGCACTACCTATTCCACTCCTGACAGCATGGGAAGCGCTTGTCGATCATGGAGCACTTAAGTCACATGAATCTGGAAAGACAGTTCTCGTTACGGGTGCTTCGGGTGCCGTTGGTACTTTTGCTGTTCAATTTGCTGCACAGGTATTCAATGCGCATGTCATTGCGCTGGCTTCATCTCGGAATCATGAGATGTTGAGACGACTGGGTGCGACTGAGGCTTTTGACTATGGGATCATGGACTGGGAAAAGAAGATCGCCGGAGTTGATTTGGTTCTCGATACGGTTGGAGGTGATATCTTGAAAAAGACTTGGGAGTGTGTCAAGGATGATGGAGTCATTGTGACTGTTGGAGATCCTGCACCTACATGGGCATTTGGACGAGGTCAAGCTGAGGAATCTGTTGATCATCCGAATGTGCGATATGTGCATTTTATCGTGTCTCCGAATGCCGAGGAACTTAGGAAGGCTGGTGAAATGATTGACAATGGTAGTCTGAAGAAACTTGCAGTCAAACCTTTTCCTTTTGATGAAGCGAAAGCAGCGTGGGAGTGCGCTCAGCAGAGGAATCGTGGATATAAGGTTGTTATTGACTTTGTCGAGGAAGAGTTACCAAGCTGTTAAACATTTCAATCAATAGAGTTTTCCAAGAACTTGGATCCTGACCCCAGAGTTTATTAGGTACTAAATCTTCCATCTTCATGATATATCCAGGTTTTGGGTCTTAGTTCTCCCAAGCAATATTTGGATCTAGATCCCCAATATTATACCACCCGCATAAATCGTCTATAGACCCCAAGGAAGGCAGAATGTTAAAATCGTCGCTAGATGTTCCAGTCTCAGACCCGAAAGCATCCCCTTGTGATTGGCCACTGGAAAAGTCTGACCCTTCACTGGGCTGGGTCGTCGACTTGGATCCAATTCCCAGCACATGGTGGGCAATCGTCTGAAGTTCCCGTACGTTCCTGGCTGTTCGTGGCCAGAGTTCAGCAAGCGCTTTGAGACATCCAATAGTCATCCGTATTTGTTCTCGTGCGATTGCCAACTCTTTCCCCTTCAACGAAAAGTGACAGGCAGAGAGAAGGGCGAGTGTTCCTTCGCTGACCATGCAGGTCGTAAAGGGCGAATGGTGAAACTGTGCCGTAGGCAATGCTAAAAGGCGGATTTGTGCCTCGACAGACCGCAACACGCGGATTGTGTGTACGTTGACCAAATCTGGTGGTGGGATATCTCCAGGCGGCTCCCTAGCACAGCTTGATGCCTCTTCCACAGGGTTGAACTTGAGGTCTGATAATGGACGGTGTAAGCCAATATATGAGCTGGAGAAGAGTCAATATCAACACTATCTTAGTAAGCAGAGAATAACTTACACGTGAATGAGATGATGGGCCTGGAACATAAGCTCGTCGATTTCTCCGGTCTTGCTCATGACTTGCTTGCGAGCCTTGGGCAATAAAAGAAGCCACGCACTCAGGATTGAGTCCGCGGTCTGGATCACCTGTGGGGAGTCTTCTTTCGAGACAGTCTGGGGCGCCGTAGAGATGGCAAATGCCGCACATTGCACAGCACCAATGAGGTACGCAAATGATGAGAAGTCGGGATCGTCGGGAGCAAACTCGCGACAGTCAAAGTCATTCAGGGTCTTCGGTGTAGGGATATTCTGCAGTCGGGTAAGATACACAGCCTATCTAAGAGCAGTACGAAGTACTTACCCCAAGTTCATATTCCGCTTCTTCACAAGGTAGTTCCACAGTTGCATCTACGTTAGCAACCAGGAAGTTCATGGTGCCTAACGTTCCCTGGTAGTAAGCTTCAATGGTATACAGCATCCACCATGTTCGCCTCCAGCTTTCCTGTAATACCGGATCCCCACCTCCATGCCTGGCTGCGAATTCTTGTTTGAACATTTCCATGTCACGGGCGGTTTGAATCGCTATGTTCATTTGGTATTGGGATTCACTCTTTTGCTCGTACCAGAATAATGCTATAGAGTACAAAAGCCGGCATTGGACCATGACAGGATCCGTTGAAAGTAACTGCAAAAGTCCAGCTTCTGCGTGTTCCTGCAATGGAGTCGACCACTGGTGCGACTTGTATATATTTCCAACAAGCCGCATAATCGCGATGAGCGAATTCAAAGATTGTTGTCGCGACGGATCTTGATAAGCTTTTGTCAGGTATCTCCGAGGTAAAAGGAACGGATGAAGTTGGTGGAACTTCTTGTAGTAAACATCAATCAAAGGATCGTTCTCAATACTGCTGAACTGCACTGAAACTGTGCTTGGGGGCCGAGTACTAGACGATCGAGCCCCGATACTAGTTTCATTAATCACTCCATAGCTGTTTGAGAGATCCACCTCAACGATTTCAGTGCTGAAATCTTGACCACTCTGCTGCAAGCTCGGGTTGATGTTCAACCTGGAATCCTCAATGGCTGCAAGTCGCTTGCGCCTCTCGGTTAAAGCTGCACGATCCAACCCGCCCCGCCGTGATTGGGCATATTGGCATTCCCTGGAGAACTCCGCGCATCGGGTGCAGATAGGCTGCTTTGCATCACACTTGAGATGACGCGAGCGGCAAGGCAGACACGCTAGTGAAGATCGCGTGGCTCTGCCATTCTGCGGGGGATTATTTTTATTGTGACCAACGTCCATATCAAGGTGGAAAGCACTCGGCTGACTTGGAGATGCGTTGATGGTCGTTGAAGCGGGTATCCGGGCGGGGAATCGGGTATCCACTGCGCGCGGTTTAGCGGGGAAACTTATTAGCTGACTTGAACCTAATCTCTAGATTCTAATTTCTGTCACGCCATTGACTTGATTAGCCTATCGACAGGTATCAAATAGCTTGTCAAATGGTCGAGTATTGTGTTCTAGACAGATGGCATTGAGCAAGTCACCTAAAAAGGCCTCAGTTTCTGCGCTTTAGTCCTTATTCTAATTTGAATCCCTGATTAACTGTACAAACGTTCAACAATTTGTTTCAATTTTGTGATATGGCGAAATTGGTCATTATCGGCGCCGGCTTTGCTGGCGTCTGGAGTGCCTTTTCAGCCAAACGTCTGGCAACACTCGTGAACAAGGAAGGCAGCTTGGAGATTCTAGTCATCGCTCCAGAGCCATCCCTGGTCATGCGTCCACGACTCTACGAAGCCAACCCATCCGAGATGGTTCATCCCCTTGATCCCATCTTCAAGGAAGCAGGCATTTCTTTCTTCCAGGGCATCGCCCAGACCATTGATACCGAAACGAACAAGATTCATGCTCGATCCATCGAGGGAGTCGAATCAACAATCACATACGACCGCCTGATTCTAGCCGCCGGAAGCTCCGTCTTGCACCCTTGTGGAATCACTGGCATTAAACAAAATGCCTTTGACGTCGATTCGTTAGTATCGGCTGAGAGACTTGATGCCCACCTTCAGAGCCTTACTTCCCTTCCGCCAAGCCCATCACGCGATACTATCGTCGTATGCGGCGCGGGATTCACAGGCATTGAAGCTGCAGCCGAGCTGCCTAAACGACTCAGTCATATCCAAAACGCCCGTATCATCTTGGTCAGCAGTGCAGACCAGGTCGGTCCCGAATTCGCATCGAATTCCCGCTCTGTCATCATGCAAGCTTTGACCGAGCTCGGAGTTGAGCTGAAGCTTGGGTCTGCCGTCACAGCCATCGATGCAGACGGCGTTACCCTCGCGTCTGGGGAGTTTATTTCGGCAAAGACTGCAATCTGGACAGCTGGCGTCCGGGCTACACCTTTGACACAGCAAATCCCCGGTGAGAAGGATAATCTCGATCGCCTTCGTGTCGATCAGCATCTGCGCGTGCCGTCGGTCGATAATGTGTTCGCCACTGGTGATGCTGCTTGTGCCTACGCCGATGCAGAAGGAAAGCATTATGTACTGATGAGCTGCCAGCACGCTCTTTCCCTTGGTCGCATGTCGGGACACAATGCCGCCGCTGATCTCCTTGAGGAGCCATTGGTGGGTTATCAACAGGCTGCGTATAATTGCTGTCTCGATCTTGGTGATTGGGGTGCTGTTATTTCTGCGGGATGGGATAGGGAGCTTAGTCTTTCCGGAGTTCAGGCAAAGAGGATCAAATGCTATATCAATCAGCAGTTGATCTACCCACCTGGTGGCCTGGAAGAGGCGCTAGCCCAAGCAAACCCGATCTTGCCAGACTCTGACGAGCTATTCAGGCAGATGCAGGAAGCTGTTGCATAATATGCTGGCCCTCCAAGCTCTCGATTCACTTTAGACATAGAAGGGGTCTTGTTCAGTTGCATACATTGTACTATGTAAATATCCCAGCCATCAAAATACAGCCTAGATCAATCTACTTCAGAAAATACAAAGCGGATCCAACGCCATCACCGAACCTGACACTCGTATCCTTCCCTAATCCTGCCAAGCTTTAACCAAGTACATCCACTCGGTTTCATCTACCCCGAAACACAATAGGTTTCAACACCAAGGATTCCCTCTCCGCACGTCCAAATAAGACTTACCCCGAAAGCCAAGGAGCTTCCACCGTGGATCGCAGAAACCCAGCTTCCGTGAATCAAAAACAAGCGCTAGTTTTGTCGATCACGTCAATGCGGACATTCTTCTGGTTTTGCTTCGGACGCTTATGCACCTCATCTGCACATTGAGCCCTCTTTTCCGCTGATCCGAGCGTCCGTGGGTCGGATGACACTGACAGACATACTGTGAGGGTTTCATGGGCTATTTTTCCCCGCGTATCCTATGAGGAAGTATCTCCGGTATGACGTCGGAAGATTGATTCAAGTTAATAGTGATTGAAGCTCCGGTGTTATATAAAGCACCAGGTGCAAGCCTTCTTTTAGGAAAAACAAGCATATCGTCGAATCAATACAATCCAAACGTTCTTTCTATAATTTCCAGCCATGAAGACTGCTACGCTTTTCTCGGTGCTTATCCCAAGTGTCCTTGGAAGCACGATCTACTTCGCCGGTGACTCTACCATGGCGAAGGGCGGCGGTGGAACTGGTACAAACGGTACAAACAACATCCATATCTACCGGGTTTCAATTAGGAAAAGATTAGCTAACATGATTAGGATGGGCTGAATATGTGTCAACGTACACCACATGGACAATCTCCAACCAAGCGATTGCAGGCCGCAGCGCACGATCATATACTCGCGATGGCCGGTTCACGACCATCGCCAACGAAGTCCAAGCCGGCGACTGGGTGGTCATCGAGTTCGGTCACAACGACGGCGGGTCCTTGACGCCGACGGATAACGGGCGTACTGATTGTTCCGGGACAGGCGATGAGACCTGCACTACGGTGTACGATGGAGTAACAGAGACAGTTCTGACGTTCCCCGCGTACCTGGAGAATGCAGCGAACACGTTCACTGCGCTTGGGGCAAATGTGTTGATTTCTAGTCAGACACCTGATAATCCGTGGGAGACTGGGTCATTTGTTTATTCACCGTCACGGTTTGTTGGGTACGCGGAGTTGGCGGCAGAGACGGCGGGCGTGGCCTATGTTGATCATGGGGCTTATGTTGCGAGTATCTTTGATTCTCTTGGAGACGATGTTGTTAATGGGTACTATCCTCTTGATCATACCCATACTAGTCCTGCGGGTGCGCTGGTGGTTGCTGAGGCCTTTTTCAAGGCTGTGGTCTGTGGAGGTGTTGCGCTGGAGAGTGCACTGAACACTACCGTTTTCCCAGGCGATTGTCTGTAGAATGGAATGGGGTTTTGATAGTCTGATAGCAAAGGCAGTTCGGAATGTAAGGTATTCATCAAGTTTGGCAAATTGCCGTGTAGTTTCATCATGTTTCATAATATGTCTTTAGGTACATGTGTTGAATGGGTATTAAAGTCACTGCTATCACAGTTGCTCAGACCGGTCATCGGGACTCCAGGATGCTTCGCACGACACCCCGTTTGTCAACTCGATGATAGTACTGGGTCAGGTTCGCAAATCGAGCATCAAGGGACCCTTGGTTCTGTACAATCTCCCATAAGACCGGCCAAAGGGCACAATCGTCAATGCCGAAGACTGCACCTCCCAAGTAATGCTGTCCCTCCAAGGCACGCTCCCATTGTCGCAAACTACCAATAAATCCTTCCATGGGCTTGCTTGCGTAATGTTCGCGCCACTCTAGCTGCAAATCTTCTATCCATGAAAGGTGGCTTCCACCTCTTAGAATATCGACTCCAGGTCGTGAACTTTCGGCGGGCCGAGAAGCCAGATGTCTCAAAATGGCCAGGTCGCCGGTGATAGTTGTTCCCTGAGGATCAACATACAGGGGTCGTTTGGTTTCATTGCCATCGATTTCCATATCTGGCTTGTCAGAAGTCTCGTATCGAATACCATTTTCTCCCAGGCCAAGGCGAACTCTTAGGTCTGCCACCGGGTTTCCACTCAGTGTCAATCGCGCCGACGATGCAGTCACAAAATTAACCACATCAAAGCCACCGCCATAAACAGCATCCCAGCTAAACTCGGACAAGCGATTCTCCTTGCCAAATGCACGAATCATTTGTTCCGTCTCTTCAGGGTTCCCGTGGACAGCGGGGCGGGCTGTGTCTCGAGACTTTCCGACAGCGCCCTGGCCCCAGATCAAATTGGTGGTTGGGTGAAGATATGTTCCGATGTGTCGAAAAGTCAGTGAAATACGCTCACCACCGTAGGCTTGTTCTTCCGGGGTCTTGGTGTTCTCTTGGCGTTTATCTGGCCGGATACCATGCAACCAGCGCATGTTGGTTTTCTGGCCGAGGATGAAAAGTGATTGATGTGGTAGTGGTACTTTCTGTGTGGTTCGGCCTGATTCTGTCTCACTCTTGCGCTCTGAGGAAGTTTTGGTGCGAAGAACCATGACTCGCTGGGCCCCTAGGCTCACATTGCAAATGGAAGAGCCTCGAACGATATCCAAGGTCTTATCGGAGTGCTCTGAGATGTTATCCTGTCCATCTCGATAGAGTTGGATCAAACAGTGATTCAATGGGTGGCCCAATATTTCCTCAACAGCGATGCGAACTTCATCAACAGTGGAAGTGAATGACTTTAAGGGTGGAGACTCGTCGGCGGGGTGTCGATAAATTGGAATGGCCTCATCCGGCTCGATCTGGCCCTGGACCGCGACCAGTCGTGGTACCTGGCCGGAGAGATGGTACATCTTCTGCCAAGAAACCTCATTTCGGATGCGCTCGAAGGCACTTGCGGGGAGATCAAGTTCTTTGACAAGACGCGAATCACCTTCGCCAATGACAGGTTCATCCGGCTTCCGTATCTTCTCTGCGGGAAGATTTGATGGGGCATCGCCTGTCTCCTCTGCGGCATCTGGAGCTGGGCGACGCTTGGGTCGGCGCACTCGCGCGCGTACTTGCTTCTTTCCCTCGACGGGAGACCGCCCCGCTCCCGCAGCGCTTCGGTGCAGTCGAGTAAGAGAAGCGAGCCCTGTTATATCCAATGCAGCTTCTGGGTCTTTTTCGTGTGTATCGTCGGGTTCATCCGCTTCCAACCCCCATGTGTCCATGACACTCTCAAGACCAAGCGATGCACCAGCAGGCCGTTTGGGCTGCGGTGCACCCTGAGCAATAGCGTTAGTCTCCTCCCAATCCAACTCCTGGTATAGCTCCTCGGCGGTCAAGCCAGTTGCACCAAGGATGTCTGCCATGCGGCGCATTGCTTCACAATGGCGTCCGAATTGGCGGTATCCCAGGCAATCTTCGATTAAAGTGACGGAAAATCCATTCCGTACGGCATCTAAGGCAGTGGCGTAGACTGAGACGTTCGATAAAGAACCACAGAGGTAAACCTCCGTTACAAATCGAGTCCGGAATGAGAGCACGAGGTCGTTCGACTCCAGTGCGGAGTACCCAGTCTTATCCAATACCGTGTCATGTTCCGGATTGATGGCAGCAAGGACGGGCGCGGGGAACTGAAAACCAGCAGTTTGCGCGGCACAGCAGATAGGCGACTGAGCTGAAAGAAAAGCCTCAATGTCGACGGGTTCTGGAGAATCGCGATCTGATGCGACTTCAATCACCTCCGTCTGGGGCATGACAGGTTTCTTGGGCGCTTCCTTGGCCAAGACGATGCGATCGCCGAAATTCCAGTCGGAAATCGATTGAGGGCCCTCATATTGTGAACGAACCCAAATCACATCACCGACCTTACGGAATGCTGCCGCGAGTGGGGGCAGGGTCTCCAGGATCTCTGCAGTATTAGGGATGTGCAGCGCTCCGGACGGGCGAACGAAGTCATTCTGAAAGTCGAGCAACAAGAGCGCTTTACGCGTCTTAATCCTGGGGATGTCATTAAATAAGAAGAAACTCATTGTATAGACATGGTCTAGCCCCAATAATTAATATGAGGGGTTTTGGGCTTGGAGAAGCGGGCTTGTTTTACTTTGGTTCCGTGGGGCGCAACTTTCAAGCGGAGGTGGACACCTCAGGCAGGAAACTAAGCACACTTTTCCACAATTTCAAAATGACTCAAAGGGTGCGAATCATCGGGTTTATTTGAACTTCACGGTGGGAATCCACCCGAGGGGTAACCCTGGGACCTTCAACGGTGAGAGTGACTGGCGCTGCCAACGAGCATGATGTCCGTCGTGTCGGGTCAATTGCGAGAGCGTCATTGGTCATGAGCGGGGTGTGGTTCAGTCTAGAGAGGTCTCTTGGTAACTAGTCTACCGTATAGAAGGAATTGGGAATTCGATAGATCTATTCACAACATGTCCCAGTCGTCAGCATGCGATGCCGTGGGGTAATTGTTCTTGAGGTCCAAATCCATGAATTTCCAGGTTGCTATGGAGCACCTGAGTCATAGCGGTGGATATATTTCTCGGTGGGCACCTCATTCTCCCCGAGTCGATATCGGAGATGATTCAATATAACATGACATGATGAGGGGCACTAAGGTAGGTCATTTCGAATGCATAGATTTATTCATATATGAAGATTCACGTTGTATAGCTCAGATAGTCTTTTATATCGGTACGTTTACTTTCATAGCTTAAATAAAATAGGCTAGGATTAGGGACCCCTCTAGGACTACGTCATGGGAGCTAGCCTTGCACAATTGAGCTGCATACAATGCTATCAGTCTAGTTTATAAATACTTTAGACTTAGCAATTGGGTTGGAATGTGAGATCCCCCGGAAGATTATACAATGTCCCCGGAATTATCTGAAATTTATTAAAATCAGGTTGGTGGCGATTGGCACAGATCTGCAAACAACGTAAACACTCAACCTAGATTGTCATGGACTGCGTGCGGTGAACCACTCGGCCGCAGAAAGCCAATCAGAACGATCCCGGTGTCGGACCGGGGAGCAACAGCACCTCTCCGGAGCTCACGTGAGGTGACTCGCAGTAGAAAAGTGGAGACTCGAAGCTTTCCCACCCCAACCGCTGCTGCATTTAAGTCTCCAGATTTCCTCCCCCCAGCTCAAGATTTCTTTCTCTCTTCACTCTCCACTCCCCCAATTCACATTCACAATGGCTTCCCGTGGTCTTCCCCGTGCCCTCCGCATGGCCCGTGTGGCCGCCCCTCGCTCGGTCATCACCGCTGCCCTTCCCCGGCCTGCCCTGGCCAAGGCCGCGTCCCGTGTCATTGCCCCCATGACCCCCGTCCGTGGTATCAAGACCATTGACTTCGCTGGTGTCAAGGAGGATGTCTACGAGCGTGCCGATTGGCCCCGTGAGCGTCTCCACGAGTTCTTCAAGAACGACACCCTTGCCCTCATCGGTTACGGCTCCCAGGGTCACGGCCAGGGTCTCAACCTCCGTGACCAGGGCCTCAACGTCATTGTCGGTGTCCGCAAGGATGGTGCTTCCTGGAAGGAGGCCATTGAGGACGGCTGGGTCCCCGGCAAGAACCTGTTCGACATGAACACTGCCATCGAGAAGGGTACCATCGTCATGAACCTGCTCTCCGATGCCGCCCAGTCTGAGACTTGGCCCGCTATCAAGCCCCTCATCACCAAGGGCAAGACCCTCTACTTCTCTCACGGTTTCTCCCCCGTCTTCAAGGACCTCACCAAGGTCGAGGTCCCCACTGACGTCGATGTCATCCTCGTTGCCCCCAAGGGTTCCGGCCGTACCGTCCGTTCTCTCTACCGTGAGGGCCGTGGTATCAACTCCTCCATTGCCGTCTTCCAGGATGTCACTGGCCAGGCCAAGGAGAAGGCTATTGCCATGGGTGTTGCCGTCGGTTCCGGTTACCTCTACGAGACCACCTTTGAGAAGGAGGTCTACTCTGACCTCTACGGTGAGCGTGGCTGCTTGATGGGTGGTATCCACGGTATGTTCCTCGCTCAGTACGAGGTTCTGCGTGAGCGTGGCCACTCCCCCTCCGAGGCCTTCAACGAGACCGTTGAGGAGGCCACTCAGTCCCTGTACCCCCTCATCGGTGGTAACGGTATGGACTGGATGTACGCTGCCTGCTCCACCACTGCCCGTCGTGGTGCCCTCGACTGGTCCCCCCGCTTCAAGGACGCCCTGAAGCCCGTCTTCAACGACCTCTACAACGCCGTCAAGGACGGTTCCGAGACCCAGCGCTCCCTCGACTACAACTCCCAGCCCGACTACCGCCAGAAGTACGAGAAGGAGATGGAGGAGATCCGTGAGCTCGAGATCTGGCGCGCCGGAAAGGCCGTCCGCTCTCTCCGCCCCGAGAACCAGAAATAAATGAAATAATTATCGTGATACCCGCTTGCAGGGAGGGTTTGGATAAAAAGTTATGAATGTACTATGAACTTGTTTTTTGGGTCCGGGTATACGAATTTTATCATCACGGCACTGCCGTTTCCAAATTTCTTTCAAACCACTTCATCTTCCATCTTTCCTCTGTAAAATTGTAAACAAGATTAATAATAACTCAATTGAGCTGACCCCGCTTGAAGGATTGGACGCTGCGGAGAAATCTCCGGCGACCAGCACACCATCTTTCGCAGCAAACCAACTCACCTTCCTCAATCCCATACTCACCACCATCACCAAATCAAAACCAAGACCAAAATGCCTACGCCCTCCGAACAAGCCCAAGCCCTAACCCCGGCAGCTATCCACGCAGCCTACGACCTCATCAAACCATACGTCCACCTCACCCCGCTCCTCACCTGCAAGACCCTCGACAAGATCGCCTCGACCCCGCAAACCCCAGAAGCCCTCGTCGGGACCCCATTTGAAGGACAAACCCCCGCAAAACCACAAATCCGCTTCCACTTCAAATGCGAGAACCTGCAGCGCATAGGCGCGTTCAAGGCGCGGGGTGCGCACCACGCACTCCTGCGTTTGATCCAGGAGCAGGGTGAGGACGAGGTAAAGCGGCGGGGAGTTATAACGCACAGTTCTGGTATGACCTTACAACCCCTGAAGACTATGCTGGCTATATTTCGGCAATGGATAAGGATCAATTGAATGGGATAGGACAAAGAGCTAATAAGCGTTTCCAACAGGTAACCATGCGCAAGCCCTCGCCCTCGCCGCGTCAACACTACACGTGCCCGCTTACATCGTCATGCCAGAGATAAGCACACCGTCCAAAATCGCCGGAACACGCTCGCACGGTGCAGAGGTAACATTCAGTGGTTCAACGAGTGTAGAGCGTGAAGCCGTCGTCGCGGAGATTCAAGCCAAAACAAACGCATTTCTTATCCCACCCTACGACGACTTCAACATTATTTGCGGGCAGGGAACTACAGCTCTAGAAATGGAGAGGCAATTCGCCGAGGCGGGCAAGAATAAAGAACTAGATGCTGTGATCACGCCTGTCGGCGGAGGTGGACTGAACGCTGGAGTCGCGACATACTTCTCTGATAAATTTACAAGAGTCTTTGGCGCCGAGCCTAGTTTTCAAGGCGCTGATGACTGTCGGCGTGGACTTGGTGCTGGGGCTCGGGTGGAGAAGGTATCAACGCTTACTATTGCGGATGGTTTGCGGACGCCGGTCGGTGTGTTGAATTGGGAGGTTATTTCTGATAAGCGGAAGATTGAAGGTGTGTTTTCTGTTACAGAGGAACAGATTAAGGCCGCGTTGAGGTTGGTACTCGAGCGGATGAAGGTTGTTGTTGAGCCTAGTGCTGTGGTTGGGTTAGCTGTTTGTCTTTTTGATGAAGAGTTTCGGAAACGTGTGGAGGTCGAAGGTGGGGAGAAGGGTTGGGATATTGGGATTGTGTTTAGTGGAGGTAACACGACTGTGGAGGCGATTGCGAAGTTGTATAGTTGATTTTGTTCATATGCATACAGGCGTGACCAGGGCGATAGATTACATAGAGTCGTAGAGAACATGAGATATCACGTATCCGCTTTATCATGTCCAGGCAGAGGGATCTCGATCCCATTCTCTCGGACACAGAATGCAAAGCTTCCATCGCCATAGGGCCGGAGGCCGTCTACGACCCGGCGAGGCCATTCCTCTTGTCTCCAAGCATTGACATAGGCCGAGAACTTGCCCTGGCGAACTGCGCTTTGCCGCATTGGAGCATCCCTCCTGGCATCATGCGCACTCATCGCAGGTGGGAACGAACGAACAGCATCTCGCTGGACTACCAAACGCAGAAGGGGAAATTCACCCCACGGCGCTGGGAGAGCAGGCTGGAGAGCCGGAGTCCGAGATACAGGTGTGTCATAGGGGCCCAGCGGACCAGTTTGGTCGTCCTTAATGTTCTTCGGTCGGAACCCAGTGACAGTCGTTGTGTAGACAACAGTGCACCCAAATAGGGCCTGTAGGCGCTTCAGTTCCTTGACGATCTCAGCATAAACATCGATGAAATGAAAGCTCTGCTTCAGCTCTCGTAATTTCTCATTTTCTTCTCGAGAACGTCCTAAATCCTCGGCTCGAGCGAGACTGTCACGCAGTTTGTCTTGCCAGATGAAGGCCGTGGCGCTGTCAACGGCAATCATCTGCAGCGGACATGATGCAGAGTAATGGCGAGAGATATCATAGAGATATGTATCCAGGCTGGTAAGTGTAGCCAGAAGCGCCGAGGATGACTGTGGATGGAAGATATGAACGTGTTTGAGCGCGGAGGAAATCAAAGTCTCCAATTCATCGTCGGGTATCTTTGCAGGGGGTCCATTTTCTGGATCCTTGGAATCATTTGAATTGATAGACTCACGTGCCTGCTGTATGATCCCTTGAGCTACCATCTGCAGCCTGCGTACATCGAAACGATCATCGGCATCGATGAAAACCACGGCCGAACCTTGTCCGCCGATGGGGATATTGCCATATTCGCGAGGCAAAACCGCACGTGCGGTCATGTAATACAGTAGCTGTGATTTACCGGCACCTGAAAGACTGCTAGAGATCTCCACGGTGGGTATTGGCCGCTTTCTTCTGTAGGCAGAATCCAAGAAGAAGAGATTGGACTGGGCTACTTGCTCATCAAATGCAGCATCGCCGAACTCATCGGTGAAAAGCATCTCCTCGTCAGCTTCATTCGGCTCCTGTCCCTGTTCGGATTCCTGCTCTCGCAGTAATGCCGGGGGCAGATCCTGCACATTTTGGTGGTGATGATCAGGGACAGGGCCCATAGTCCTCAACATGAAGACTTCAACTAGCGCATCGAGGATTGGGACACCCAATGACGGTCCTTGAAAGTCGTCTTCAGGATAGACATTTGCAAGATCATGGAGAAGCTATCGAAGTTAGGTCTAGGTTATAATTTAAAAAAGACACTTTGCGGTAGCACATACCTCGTCCAGCCCCTCATGGTGCACATCACCTAGCGCCGTTGCGCCTAAGCTGGCAGCCATAGCAGACAAATGTCTAGAATGCCAGGATCATGCATGCCTCGAAGTTATAATACGACGACCAAAGTTAGGCAGCATATAGCACCGCGCTTCAAGGCCCTGGCATCAGAAGCGTGTATTTGGCGAGAAATCTGAGAGGAAGTGTAAAAGCATAGCTCGGATCGGGAACTCGGAGCTCCAACTTAAACTGCAAGTACTCGGACCCGCAGGAACTTTGCTTCACCCGAACCGACCACATCTACTCCGAACGCATACTCGCATCGAGCTTTCCTGCATTTCAGACTACATAGTCATCGACGACTGCTACGCACCGCACTCCTACCGCCCAAATGGCCCCCCTCGTCCCCGTCTTCTCCGCCGACACGCTCCCCGACCACGTCAACACCGTGCGCCGTAATTTCATAGAGAAGAAGCGCAAAGGCGAACCAGTCAATTTGAAGGAGTGTGCACTGCTAGAGATGATGCAGTACTCTTGCAACCCACCTTCAGAGCAGGTCCCACAACCGGGAGTGATTGTCTGTCAGCCAGTTGTACGGCTGTTTCGTCGGTGAGTAGGAGGAACGTTGCTATGCTGGAACTGGTGGCTAATTGTCTCTGGTAGATGCGCTGGTGGCTTGACGGTTGAGACTACATCGTGGGAACCCTTGAGGCAGATTGAAGAGGCAAAGGAGAAACTGGCATCAGGGTCTAAGGCATCATAAATCTCGATAAAGCCTGGAGGTTACGAAGAATGCATTGGGTGGAGTTTAGGTTACAATTGTAATAAACTTGTACATTATAGAGCGCATTGAGAATTTCAATGATTGTCATTATGACTTGCTGCCATGGGGTATCTCCTCAAGAACGACTCCTAACAAAGCGCCAGCCCATAAAAGAGCACCGAGACTAAACGCCGATATCCAAAATAACCAGATCAAACCAACCGCCCTGTCCCTGTACGTATCTTATGTGCCCATAACATTTACTGGCTCAGCACTAGCAGAAGGCTTTGATGCTTTCTCCTCCTTGCCCCGCGAACCTGTCGCCGGACGACGCCAGAAGTCCCGCTCACAGTTGACGATAGGTCCCATTTCCAAATGCCATGACGCCTGTGAGCGAGCTTTCCCGTCTCCATCCCCTGGTTTGCCCGAGTCAATCTCCATAGCAGAACCGAGCGCAGGAGCAGACGGATCTTTCTGGTCCTTTTGAAGTTTCTTCGCAAGTCCCTTCACTGTCTTCTCAAACATGGTCTCCATTCTCTCCATGCGCCGACCCCATAGCTTCTTATCCTTGCCACTTGAGCTGGTCGGATTGTCACGGAACGCGGCACTAGCCAGCTTGCGCAACGCTTCTTCACCGTGACGACCATCTTCAGCTGCACGCTCACGAATCTTGCGTGGGTCGCCGTCTCGTTCGGTGAATACTGCGGTGGCGGAGTATGTGTGTTTGCTTGGGAAGTCGGGGAAGTGTTTCGGGATGTAGGAGCGGTTGGTAACAGTTTCTTCCCCGCGCAAAGCGTTCAAAAATGGAAGTTTGCGCTTGAGCTCATCTTCCGGCGGGGGTGATGGGAGTAGTGTGGGGATAGGAACAACAGGTTTCGATGATTTGAGATATGGACGGAGGTCATCGGGAGACAGTTTCACGCGGCCAAGAGCGTGCTCGAAGTCTGGAGGAATAGGTTGAATCCGACGAGATGCCAACATGGACTGACGAACATATGTAGATATACGAGTCAAATCTAATCATTGGCGCATGAGTCAGTTAAATCTTCCTCAAATGCAAGCCCGTTTGGTTGCTCTCATCACGTCACGTACATGTATCTGCAGCGCTGCGCAAGCTGGACAACGCAGCGGGATCTGCTAGTTCAAAACCCGCTTCCTTGAGGATATGGCCGATTGAACGGTTCATCAGGTGGTCGAAGTGAGCCTCATCCTGTACGGCCGGCTCAGACGAAAGTGGCAGGGTGATAGGTTCCTTCAGGCGGTGGTGACGATGATAATGGTGTTTCGGGCGCTTGTTGTCAGCAGCCTCGAGGTGAGACGAAGAACGTTTCACTTGTAGGCTCGTCGACGCCATAGCCGTAGACGCAGCGCAGAGCAAAGCAGAAGCTGGTGAGAAGGAGCTTGCCAAGTTGTTGATCAAATCGGGGAGTGACATGGCACGTGATCAATGATGCCCGAGACGTCAGGTGTCAGTTATCCCATACTTGACAGTCATATCACAGTGAAGTGACAGTGCCAGTATTCATTTCAATGTCCAGGGAATATCTAGTATACAGAAGACTAAAATGATAGCCATACTTCACTGAGCATAGTAAATCCATAATCAGGCCATAAATCATGTCATAGTCCAAATCAAATCTCCAATCTCATCGACCAATCCGGAGCCTCGCTTACCGCCCGAAAGCTTCAACTTCAGTTCCCGTCCACATCACCCCGACACTCTCTCCCCTCCACCTTTCCAACCCCCCAACGTTCGAGGCAGGTCCCCACCAACACCCTACGCAATCAACATCGCACCGAGCATCGATTAACATTATTCTCCAGTCACAATGCCTGCCGCTATCCCCCCAATCACCGGCGTAAGTGTGCCCCTTCGTCCAGCCGGCTTGCCCCGATCGGACTGGTCGGATGAGTCGCAAAGACACAGAACGGAAGCTAACCCGCGCTACAGATGCTCCGCCGGGGTCTTGTCCTGGACCTGAGCGTCGCTTTCGGTGAGTGCTTTCAATACGCAGTTTAGAGGTGGAAGTCGTTGGCCGGGTGGCATGATCCACTCGAAAACGGATCGGGTTCAACCTGCGCGATACGTCCGAATCGACTTCGATATACGACGTGGAATTGGAATTGATGGAGAGGATACGCAATGAACGACTCACTAACCATGCCCTCCGGCAGGCTTCGGTACTACCTTCGGCTACCTCTGGTGGTACGGTAAGTAGAGCATATATTTCACCCGCCTCCTCGCCAGGATTGCGTTCTAATTATCTCCTCAATGGTTCCAGGCTTCCACCTTCCCCGCGTCCGTGAGCGTGATACCTTCTACGCTCGCCTCGAGGCTGAGCGCGCCGCTGGCCGCGTCTAAATTGGTCAACGATGATCATCACCTCTGAACCGATTTGGTTCGTTTCGTTTCGCCCGTCGGCATCTCCTGTTGTCAATCTCGATTTCTAAAAGACATTCAAATTCCAATATACAACCCGTTCCAAGGCAGACTAGATCCACGGCTCTTTCGTTTCGTCTCCTGTAATCTTCCATCGGGTTGAAGGTGTCGACTGTGTTCGAGGGGGGTGACGTTTCGGATCGATTGTATATATACGCCGTGATCAATTTGTTTCGTTTGACTTGTCCCAGTGGATTGGACATGCTGCCAGTATATGGCGTTACATGGGCAATATCACATGTTATTCTACTTGGAAGATTTGCGTAGACCCTGATTGTAGGCCTAATCTATCAATAAATTGAACGCTAAATACGCCGGTATATGTACGTCAAAAACTCCCACGGCCACCTGCACAGCGGATCCTGGGGTACTAAAACCCACTTCATCACCTTCAAGCCCCATAGATGATCCCACATGCTCGTTTGTAAGTCCCACCGGGCCATGATCAGGACATAGTAACAATGAACGACAAGGTAAGATGATAATGCGCGTCGATACTGAACCACTCCGGAGAGGTCCGAAGCGATCTTTTTTGCTCTTCATTCCCACAGCAAGTAAGCAGCAAGCCCGAGCCCGTTCTATCGAAGAACACGCTCATAAGCAACACGTCGAACGGTTCCACCGGCCATCGAAGAGCGCACATTCCGCTTGAAAGCATCACGATTCGAGCGCAAATCCTCTGCAGCTTCCTTGTTAAGAGGATCCGACGCATTGGGTTCAAGGAAAAGGAACTACAACGTCATAGTCAGCCAAGTCCATCGCCACCATGTTATACTTAGAACCAAGTATAACGAGAAAAGTATAGGTAAGCGCACCTGCATGCCAACAATAACAGCATTCAAATTAAGAACAGGCTTCCAATCCTCTCTTAGAATGTTCAGGCACACATTCCCTTCAAGATCGATATTGGGATGATAAATCTTCTGCGTACACTTGACTTTCGGCGGATCATGCGGGAAGTTCTGGTTCACGGCGAACGTAAAGTTGAAGAGGCCTCCTTTGTACATACCCTCATCGGGCTCGATGCTAAGGGTGAAGTTTAGGATGTCGTCGGGGTTTGGGAAGGTCATTTTCATTGTGTTGCCGAGGGTAAGCTCTTGGAGATCTAAGATAGAAAGACGAGGTTAGATATGGATCTTCAACAGGACACAAAGCGTTAATAGTATGGATCCAGATCCGGAATATCGTTCTGGGTCGGTTTGGTTTGAGGGGGGATCGACCTCGTTGCACGCGCAGTTGGGCGGCGGTGACCTTCTTCTTCTTTTTGCCTCCACCTTCGGCATTTTCAGCTTGTTGCTGCTGCTGTTTCTTTAAGGGTATTAGCATCTAGATTGCTGGGTATAGGATATAGGTTGGGCTGCGCCAGTCTATTTACCATGGACCAGATCTTCAACATCTTGGCTGTGAATCACCCCGCTGGTGGAGGTCGTGTGCGGGCAGAATCGGCTGTTGGAGGAGAGATAGACCGAGGAAATGAATCAAAACAGCACTATTTTGGATGTGCAGGTTGATTGTGCTCATATAAAGGGGATGTTAGGTGTGGCGAAGCAACTGGACTAGTAATTTAAGCAGTGCCAACCTTGCGGGGTCCTTAGGCACGATGCTGCGGTGTTATAAGGCGGTCGCCGCCGACAGAATCTAATCTCTTAGGCTTTTTGCTTACCGCTCTATACACCGCCCTTGAACTATAGCCATGAGATACGAGACATTCATTCAAGGCAGGTTAGTTACACGGAAGAAATTCGCTGATGTTACGAACAAGATTTGAAAATCTGAGTTTGGATTCAGACTTGAATTATCATTGCGCCCCGAATGCATTCCTTGCATCACTTTCCGACAAAAACATCACAGTAGAAGGCTGTCGCTAACCTCCATGATCCATCACGCTACATACCGGCATCAAACCAACACAAAAGAACCGGGCATCTTTAGGTAGAATACATATCGCAAGAAGACAGAAAGAAGTGAACAATAAAAATCGATAAAGGGGAACATGTGCCGAGAAAAAAGGTCGTGTATCCATGGTGAATCATCCCGTTCATCCTCTACCGGCGTGCGAAGCAGCACTTGATACCGGTGCGACCCAGGAACCAACAGGCTCCTGTGAAACGGAACAGGGCCATAACGGCGTTAGACCACAAGAGGGCCTGGAAGAACCGGGAAGTACGGGTAGTAGCCGTGTTCTGGAGACAATAATTAGTAAATTGACACATATGAACAGAGTGCACTGATCGGGTAACATACCGTAAATCCAAACTTGTCTACTGCTTCACTGGTGATGCAAACCGCCAGGAAAGCATTGCTGAAGATCCAGAAGGTCACCAGGCGAGTACGGAAACTCTTGTAAGAATCTTCGAGGGACTTCTCGTCGTTCTCCACAGGGGCAACATAGGGAGTGAGGGCGCGTTTCACAGTAGCCTCAAACTGGCTGTCGATATCTGCTTGGGGCTTGTCGATTTCCTCAATGACTGCATCTTTGCTACCCTCGTCCTTGGTCGTCTTGGCAGAAGGTAAAGCATCGGCCTTGTCAGATCCCTTGGTACCCCAGGAGACATCATGCCAATTGCTGAACGCATAGACGTTGAGAATGTTGATGTAGGACGACTGCAGCACGAGATACTGGGGGAATGAGGTAAACATGTGCCATGGATCAGCGTACATGAACGAAGCCACGAAATAGAGACCGAAGGTAGCAGCCAACGCAATAATGATGATACCAGCACCCGAGGATCCGAAGAATGACTTCAAGAAAGCACCCACACCCTCGTTGGTCACGAAATCCATTGGTGCGCCTCCACCGAAGGCCCGAATGACCAGGTATAGGGAATCAATGACGATGTAGAGCTGGATGATACCAAACGCGACAAAAGATGCAAGGTATGAGAACTTCGAGCCTTTAGGACGATTACCGAGCGCAAGGATGAACTGCAATAGCAGAAAGCCCAAGTACACGTACTTGACGACGGTGTTGACGATAGGCGTAGCGGTTTTACCGAATGGGAAGGCAGTCTCTTTATTGCTCGCGCTGGGAGTACCAACCAGGTCGATGATGACGGTGGTGGTGAGCCAGTAAGAAGCCAAGGAGAACCACGTGAGGAAAGTGTTGAAGATATTGTAGAGCATTTGAATATGCAGGAAGAACATGCGGATCAAGTTATGGCCACTCTTGTACATACGACCGAAGTGCATCAACGAGTAAATACCAGCCGCGAAAGAACCGTTTAGCCAACGACGACGCTGCGAGATAAACTCGGCGGCACCTTCGGGCACGTCAGTCTCAGCCTTGGAGGCTTTAACGTATGACAAGTGCCATTTCGAGCCTGCCTTAGCGACCAGCTCAAAACAGAGGATTCGATCCTCGGCCAAAAACATGTTTTTCTTGAAGATGTTCATACCCTCAATACCCTTTTTACCCAGTTGCTTGGATAATGTGTGATCACCGTGGAAATATTGCTCCAAAGGACGACCCATGATCGCACGGAATCGATAAGCTGAGAAAGCACCAGGCAACACACTAACATATCCGAACGAACTTTCCAGAGGCTTATCGAGGATATTACTGATTTTGTACTCGAAGTTCTGGGCGGCCACAAGAGGATTGACCAAGTTGCGCCAGCCTTTGCCCAACATGGCATGGATCTCACCACAGGCACCACCAAGATCCTTGTCGTTGTAGAAGGCCTCCCAGAGGGATAGCAACGACTTGGGACCAGGCTTTGTTCCCGCATCAAGCAAGATACAAATCTCGGGATTCAAGATGCGACCGAATGCGTTAAAGAGCCAACGGTGAGAGTTGATCTTCTTGCTGTTCTTCTGTTTAAGACAAAACATCATTTGCACCGGGGGCAGAGTCGTAGGGCCGTCCTCTGTAGGTCGAATAAGCTGCTGGCTCGGTGTTACCGATAGCTGGGTGGTATATTCGAACTAAAACAGTGTTAGCCGGCTAACTTCTCTCTACTTCACGATTTTCAGCCACATACAACATGCGCTACCGTCTCTTTTCCATCAACATCACGCTTCATAACACCATCTTGGTAAATACCAACGGTTGCGAGGACATCCAAGACATCCTTGTCGCAAGGATCGATACCATCAAAGACAAGGCATACAACGATCTTCTGCCAAGCAGGCCCACCCTTGTTCCAGAATTCAGACTTTTTCAGGTTGACGATATCGCGAATGTTCTGCATCACACCGTGCAAGGTACGCGCAGTCAATGTTTTATCCTCGTTGTAATAGGTAATCGCAATCAGCAGCTCAGTATGGCGATTATACATTGCTGGACGCAGGTTGTAACCATTGTGGAGCGTAAATTCGTTCGGATCGCAAGTCGCGGCGGTATCTGATTGAAGATCTTGTTAGTTTCCTGTCCCTGTGCCAAGCATACTCGCGTCTGCCATCACGTACATCGCATGTGGGTAAACTCCTCACTGCCGCCTTCAAGATCGTTGCGGTATTTGGCTTGGATGGCGTTCTGGATGGCGCTGGGAACCGGGTAATCGACACTCAGGACGGAACCCTGGACCAGCTTCACCTTACGAGTGGCATAACGGCGCAAGGCACCACCACCGTTTCCACCCCCGGGAGCTTGACGCTGGCGCCAGGCCTCGGTGGATGAGGTCTCACTGCGAGCGTAGGGCGATTCAACTCGAGCTGGGACCCCAAAGGCGGTTGCAGGGTTCTCTGTACCCACGCCGTAGGGATCGTGGTATGCTGGCGCGGCGTCTGTAGCGTAGGTTTCGGTCAAGCTGTAGCCTGAGGCGGGGCGGATGGGCGACTGCCCTCGGATGGGAGACTGGCCGCGCGAGTGTGGGTCATCAAAGGGTGTCGCAAATGGACCCTGTTGGCTGGACAATAGTCCTCGCGATGCATCCTCATCGTCACGATACTGTCCAGGCCACGCGTTAGTTTGGTCACCGCGAAGGATGAATTTGATCCAGCCCTGGGTAAAGATAAGATTATACCTGTAAAGCGGGTACATCCTGTAGACGAGTCTCTTCGTAACTCGCCGAGTGCGCGTGCGCGTCTGACCCTTGGTAGGCCATGTTGAAAGAGCGCAAGTCGAAGAGTGATTAAAATGGAGTACAGGAAGAAATCAGAAAGAGGGGTATCAAGAAACAAGGGAGTCTTGCAATCCAAAATCCACAGATGAAGCCGCCAGGGCCTTGCAGATTACCTGGACTGAGCCTGGTAAAGGAAAGCAATAACAGAGCTGGGGAAGGAGGACTGGTTCCACGGGTCCCAGCACAACTCTGGAATGTTATGATGGAAGGGGTGCGAGAGATGGAAAGCGAGAGAGGGGCTGGTAGGAAAAACAAGTCAGAGAAGAAAGGAAGAAAAAGGGAGTCTGCAGGTCAGAGAGCGTGATCGTAATATTCTGTAAGAGGGCAAAAATAGATCGTCTCTAATCCCATCCCGGCTAGCCCAACCTTGTTCCTCTGGGGAAATCCGGTATCCTCGTATGAGCTGTAATATTGTCTCTGTCAAGCTCTATTTCTGATTGCTTGGATTATTTAGCCTATGCAACACTACGGCATATCTCATCCCTTGGAATTGAGGTATCATGCTGGTATGGAGTACTCGATGATGGGGCCCTGTCAGGGTCAATAGGGTCAAACTAGGGACAGATCAGGGACAAATCAGGGACCAGGGTCCTGTCTTGGCATTGACGCTTGGGCTGGAATTTCTGTATTTTTTACAAGTCTTACCGCGTTCTGATGATGCATGTATCACAATATCCATTTCTATGAGTCTATTTGTCCAAGCTTCTCGATCATGTCCAGTCTTTCTTGACTTCTGCGTTGGCATATTCAATTTTTCGCTTTCGCTACCTTATCCTAGTTTATTTTGGTACTTCTCCAGATCACCCGCACACTTAACCAGTTCTAGCAAGAGGCTCCACTTTGGGTCTCGACTCCAATCAACGGACTCCACTGGTGAAACACAGTGCAAAGCGGACTGACCGCATTCCAACATTCTTGAGCTGAACGTTTGATACTACCAGTCCTATAGGTATGATATCGTTGGTATGTGCCGCACGGCTCGGGAGAGCATGCATAATTCATGCCGGGTACGCCACCCTATCATGTACCCCGACCCGTGCCGAAGATGAATAGATCTGTTCGTCCAGTACTTGCACTCAGTATGGAGTCTTGTACGGTGGCAAAATGTCCCTTGATTATATGGAGGCACAAGACTTGGTGGATCGGCAGTCATGTGATCTCCAACATGATTAATTAAGGGCTGCGCCTCCCGTGTCTCAGCGTCCCTCCTCGAATCTTACTCAGTTTCCAAGCCGTCATCCTTGGCACATAAGATTCTCCGATATGTATGGAGCATAGAATTTTGGAAGTTTCCCTGCAAGGCTGTGATCGGAAAAAATCGAATCTTCTGTAGTAGGTAAATTAAACCCCAGCCTCAACTTGCCCCTGGTTCCCGTTGTCTTCAGCCTCATATCCTATATTTAGTCCTTACTTTCAAACTGTCTCGTCAGACCACATTTGAACTTATCTCTACTTGGACGTTCGGTTCTTTGGGATGAAAAAATCCAAAAATCGTTGCTAATTATGTTTGTGTATTGATCTGTGCTTGATGCTTAGCCAATCATCAAGTTCCACCCAGGCGTAATTTCCCGGCCCGACAATGATCCGATTCTAGACCGGAGCAATACGTAGGACGGGCCAATTCAGGTACACTGGACATCTAGTCCAGGCACTCTGCAAGGTGCCGCAAAAAGGGGGTTGAAACATGATATATCATGATCTCTGTATGATAGAATCACCACTTTTCCAGGCATATAATAATCTTTCTTAATCTCGGTTTTATCTTTTTCCCCGATCGTTAAATTAATCTGGCCTAATCCCCGCTCATCTTGCGTGTAGAGTGGAACCCAAGCCTCTCACGCTCAGGCCGCCCGTGACTTGAACTCTCCCAGGAGAACGTTCTCCTCTTTCTCTCCTCCTTCATCCCTCTATATCCCGATCCGATCTCAACGGGTTACTTCATTATTTATCAGTTTGGATCATGTTCGGCCTCAGTCCTTGATCGGATCCATTCTCCCACACTCGTTTTGGATTACGTCCACCCATCAACAAACAACCCCTGCTTTTTTTAAAGTTAGATCTTTTTCTTTCATGATTTAGCCTTTGACGCTCACGACTTGACGCCGTTTGAGCCTCCCACACTCCTTTTCTGCTCGAACTTCCATCTGCACATTCGTTTGAACCGTTGACCGGTCGACTGTTGATACCACCCCTTTTCGCATCCGATCCGATTTCATCCGCCCATCATGTCCTTCCACATTGATTCCAACACCTTCTCCGAATTTCAACCGTCTCATTCTCTCTTCAAGCGCTGCGTATCATGCTCTGATACCTCCCCCACCTGCCCGTCATGCGCGACTGGCTACACATGTAGCATGTCCAGTCAGTCCTGCGACTCCTGTGCCACCACAAAGTGCATTGCATCAACCACTGGTAGTTCAACACCAGCACCGTCGGGTGGCTCCAACACGGGTGCAATCGCAGGTGGTGTCGTTGGTGGTATTGCCGGTCTGGCCCTGATCCTCTTCCTGGTCTATTGGTTCGCCATTCGGAAGAAGCGCCAGGAGCGCGCCGAACAACAAGAGAAGAGCAGCCAATTCAACGCTGCCCGCTCTGAGCGCCAGTCCACCCAGTCCATCGCCTCCACCGTCCTCACTCGTGCCTCGAACGTCATCCAAATCGCCTACATCCCTGGTGTCACCAACCGCTCACCTCCAGAGACCCCGGCCACCCTGGTTCCTCCCGTTCCTCCACTGCCCGGTGCTCACCCTGACCAACACTTCTTCATGCCCGGTGACTTGCGAGACTCCACCTGGACTACCATGACCGGCCACCAGAGCATGGCCAACACCCTACGAAGCAGCGTTGCGACTACTATCTACCGAAACGATGCCATTGTCAGCGCCGTCCCCGCCCAACAGATCAGCCGAACACGCGCCAATATCGTCAGTGTCCACTCTGGTCCCGAATCCGGCACCTCGTCTCCCAGTGGCCAAGGTACACCGGTGGTGATCACACCATCCGATGCCCCGGCCGTGCCCGCCATTACTTCTGCCCAACTCGCCAAGGCTGGGGCCATCCAAGCCGGCAACTCCCCCAACTCCTCTTCTTCTATTGTCGCCCGCACCGTCATGGCCAAACCAGTCATGGTCCGTGGTCCGTCATTGAAGAAGAAGGATGGAGCTAATGTCACCAACGCCAAGGAAGTCACCATCTCCGAAAAGCCCATGACATCTGCCTCTGCCAACAGCAGCAACCAACAATTCGATCACCAAACCTCCACCTTTGACGGTAACTCCTCCGATGAAGACGATGATACGGTGCCCTCCAGCCCCTCCCACTCCACAAACACCGCCAAGAAAATCCCTTCCATCTCCATCATTGAGGTCGACGAGTCTCCTGCTCAGACCTCAGAGACCAGTCCTTTCCACGACAGCTCGAGCGCAACAGCCTCGACTGGCCCCGCCAAGCGCAGCTCCAGACACACAGACCGGATGCCGCCCGCGCGCGTGGAGAGTCCATTCTCCGATGTAAACGAAGTGAAATGAGTTGAGCGTGTATTTTGAGATTATAGGGTTGGGTTTGTTTGGGTTTGTTTCTGGTTTCATTTCCTTGTGGATCTTTATATATTATTCTCCTTGTGTTTGGTTTTATATACTTCTCTGTACCTATGGATCCCTTGTGCTTGGTACATTCTCATCATGGGCGTCGCTTCGTTTTATCTGGGTGCTCTGTACAGCGAGAATGCACCCAGGAAGCGGAAGCAGAAGTGGAAACACTCAATCGAAGTCAGCTTATATGTTCATATCTTATACATTGTAATCTTAGACCTCAAGTTGCATATTCTTTATTCAGTCAGGCTTTGGCTGCGTACCAAAAATTGGATCATGATCATGATTTTGGACGACATGAGCTAAAAGTCCACGGGTACCTACATAAGAAGGTGATATGATCCGATCCGGTATTAATCTTACCTGGACTTTTTCAAATTGGAAGAACCTCATTTCAAGGTCAGTCGTTATGTTGAGGATTGTTTCGTGGTCCACGGATGTCCAGACGGATGTCCGTTATATATACTGACGGGAGTGACCCACGGGTATGTTACACAACCCATGAACCTGAAAATATATGTATTCTGGGACCAAACTTCATTCCTCAGATAGACACCTGTTCACTTGACCTCAGAAACAGATATTGGTATATAGTGGAGAGATAGGAAAGAGTGTGCATATCTACTATGTGCATACACGCTGCAAAGGTGCATCAGGTCGGGAGTGACCCAAATATTAGAGATGCGGGCAGGTTTCGCCTACATTTCCTTAGAACATAACCTTATCTGCGACGATGACACCGATATCTGCAGTCTATCTGGCCTTGGGCTGTTCAAGGTAAAAGCTGGAAACGTCATCTTCTCCGTGCTGGATTGGGTCCCTTATCCATGGGCCACTGCCTTCCAATGAAATGATGACAAAGAAAGACAAGGTTGACGATAAGGCCTCTTTTCTTTGTCTCTCGTGAAAACCTTCCATTCCTTTTAAAAATGTCTAATCTGTTTATCTAGGTAAGCTGCCCGGACTTCGTACCCATCTAGGCAAGTATGTGCTCACCACTGCACAGGCGTACGAGGTACCGGCTATTCCTTCCCTGCTCTAAACTTCCAAGCTCCAACCGCCTTCGTCTTTATCTACCCCGGATTCAAATGCATCCATGGTTTTATCAGCCACATCTTGCAGTGAAGCCGAATCGGTGTGGAGCCCAGGAGCATCTCATCTTACTACCAAGCACGGGCCCTCTGTAGCATTCCTCATATCGAACATGGAGGCATGGGGCTGGGCCAGAGAGGTCCATTCCAAGGACTTTAAATCCCAGCCACTTTGAATATAGTACTTGTCTCATTTCCGCACATTGCTCGCTATCTGAAGCCCGTTTTTTTCAATTGCGCGTAGCCCGGACCGATACTGCGCGTGGCGACACCGTTTTCATACACAGAGACCAGGCTATACAGTCTAGCCCCAAGATGTGCTAACATGCGGGGAAAGGCTCAGGATCCACTTGATACAAGGTTAGTGGGAGGGAGACGGTTTATTGATACGCCGGTTAGACTTGCCTGACTTTCTGATAAACAGATAACACCCCGAAAGCATATACATCTTGAACCTCATTGACTCAGATTGGCATGATACCGGAATAAGAACAGAAAAGCGACAGATGTCGCATATTTATACATAGCCTGTTGTCTCCCATACGCATTCCCAATTTAGCCTCCTGAACCGCCAAAATGGGTACCTCTTTCGACAAACAGCCCAAGGCAACCTTGTCATTAGACCCCGAGTCATTGCCTATTGAGGGCCAAATCATAGACCGACCTCAAGGCCAAACACGTCGAGGCATCAAGTCACGGCATGCTCAGATGTTGGCCATCGGTGGTGCCATCGGTACAAGCCTCTTTGTTGGCACAGGGGAAGCCCTAGCCCTCGCGGGCCCAGCACTACTTCTAATCGCCTACATCATAATCTGCATCCTCGTCTACGGCGTATTAACAGCGACATGCGAGATAAATACATTCCTACCAATCTCCGGTGCATCACCAGCCTACTACGCCGCTCAATTTATATCACCTAGCATAGGCTTTGCGCTAGGATGGCTATACTGGTACTCATTTGGAATAATCGTCGCCTACGAAATCACAGCCGCGGCAATTGTCATCAACTACTGGCCCAACTCAGTTCCCATCGCGGCCTTCATCACAATAATGTTAGTCGTCATCTTGGCCCTCAACTTTGCCCCGGTCAGAGTCTACGGCGAGACCGAATTCTGGTTCGCGTCCTTGAAAGTCATTATGATAATCGGCCTGTTCGTTCTATCCTTTATTCTCTTCTGGGGAGGGGGACCAGACCGCCAAAGGCTGGGCTTCCACTACTGGAAAGATCCAGGTGCAATGAAGCCCTACCTTGTCAGTGGAGATAAAGGCCGCTTCTGCGCTTTTCTCTACGTGCTATGCTACTCCGTCTTCTCATTCAACTTCACGCCGGAATTGATCGTCATCGCCTCAGGCGAGATGAAAAGTCCACGAAAGAATATTCCCCGCGCAGCGAAGATGTGCTTCTGGCGACTTTTGATCTTCTATATCGGTTCAATCTTGGCGATGGGCGTCATTTGCCCAAGCGATGCATCCGGCCTAACGAACGGCTCCGGCGTCGCAGCTTCACCATTTGTGATTGCTATCAAGACAGCCGGGATCCATGGCCTCGACAGCGTGATCAATGCTGTGATCATCACATCAGCATTGTCATCTGGCAACTCCTACCTTTACATGTCCAGTCGCTCACTCTACTCCTTAGCTATTGCGGGTAGGGCACCCAAGATCTTCACAAGATGCAACAGCTACGGACTCCCCTATTACGCCGTGATGGCGAGCTCTCTATTTGCCTTCCTTGCGTATATGAACTGCGCTAGTAGCCCAGCTACAGTGTTTAACTGGTTCGTCAGCGTAACCAATACCGCAGGATTTATCTCGTGGATCTGTTGCTGTGTAATGTTTCATCGATTCCGGAAAGCATGTCGACTCGCTTCTATCAAACCGAGTGATCTGCACTATACTTCTCGGGTTCAGCCGTATCTCGGATGGGTGGCGACTGTGATATTTCCCATTTTGTTACTTTGCAACGGATTCTACGTGTTCTTTCCAGGACATTGGTCTGTGACAGACTTCTTGGTCGCATATATCGGGATCTTTGTCTTTTTGGCCATTTATCTTGTTCATCGTTTACTGCATTGGGAAGATGCATGGATGATCAAGGCAGAGGATATTGATTTGACATTAGGATTGGACGAGGTTGAGGCGCTTGAATTTGAAGAACCTCAAAGGGTGCCTAAGGAGAGGTCGAAAGCGAGTAAGATCCTTCGGCTATTATGGGAATGAACATATCATATAAAGGGTACTATACATACAGTTTTGTTTCTAATTATAATCATTTATATTGTATTCTCAAGACTAGAAGTAGAGGCAGAAGCAGTATTGCCAGCGGTATAAAATTAAGTAGTCTAACCTATCTCGTGTTGGTAACAAGTTCGAAAATGGGTATCTACAAAAGCTCTCAGTTATACACAGAGACAGAAAGAGCTCCATTATTACACAGAAGTCTCCAAACCCATTCCACGTCCAATCTTAGTGATCAGCGCTCGCTTCAAGAATGCCTCACGCGCAAGACCGCGTGTTTGACGAGACCAAGAGTCCACTCCAATAACGCCACGTACGAGAGCAGCCTGCAGCGCATAAAGCGCATGCTGGATACCCTGTTCTTCCGCAACGAGATCATAAAGCTGTTTCCCGACGACTGTGGGAGCAACCAAGACCTCGTCGATGGGCGGGAGGCCGGATGGAGGATCTGAGGGCCCAACTGCAGTAGATGTCGACGGGGTAGCAGACGATACCGAGCGGGCCTGGGCACCTGCGATTGTGGCATCTGCACGGTGAATAGATTGTTGGAGGATGGCGGTGTTGGATTGGAGAGTTGCTTGCAAGGCGTTGAGGGCGGAGACTTCGTTTTGCAGGGTTGCCATTGCTGCATGCAGGGAGTGAGATTGCGAGACTAGGGAATGGGTTGCTGCATCGGACTGCGTAGCTTGGTTTGCTAAGGTCTCGGCCAGTGTTCTAGAGACAGCCTGTAGGAGAGCATCCTTTTCTGGGTTTGGTGGGATTGGAGGAGCTGGTCCTGTGGGTGCAAATGATGGGAGCCCGATTTCAAAGGGAGATGTAAGAAGGTCTGGTGCCTGCGTCTTTGGAGCAGGTGCTGCCGGAGGCGGATGGGGATAGTTTGATGGATAGGGAGAGTTTTGTGGGTATGGGGGCCCAGTTGGTGGTGGTTGCTGTTGTGAGAGAGGACGTTGAGCCTGATAACCCGGGTATTGAGACTGTGATGCTTGGGGAGGATATTGGTGGGGAGGTTGCTGTGGAATCGGCGCAACCTGTGTGCCGTGTGGCCCAGCTTGACGAACATAGGGTGGTTGTTGAGGCCCATTGAAACCGGTGTTTCTGTTGTATGTTGGGCTCTGGGGCACCGGAGACATGGAGTGCCCCGTAGAATGCGAAGCTGGGTATTGCGATGGCGCATACTGCTGAGGTATCTGGCTTCCAGAGCCTGCTCCTCCTATGGGAATTGACGAAGCTCGTCTAGGGTCATATCCCTTCGGAGGCAGCGGTGGCAGCGGTGGAGGGGATCGGTACCTTTCTGCCAATTGGGCTGGCGATTGTTGATGCGCGGGAACCGACCCAGGTTTCGGAGGGAGCTGTGGAGGGGTTTGTGTCTGAACTGTTGGACGAGGAGATTGTGCCTGGACCGCAGCTGGCGAGGGCCCCATCCCAGGTGGAAGAGGTGGTACCGGCGGGGGAGATTGTGTCTGCGCCTGTTGGGGCTGCTGAGGTGGCATCTGTTGACGATAGCGGACGGGAGGCTCCTTGGCAAACACATCACGGAGAATGGACAAAAAGTCGACAAGTGTTGATTTCTATTTCATGCGACACATCAGTGAATGTTCACGGTCCCGTGGGGCGCAATTGCTTACATCCCAGGCTTCAGCCCAATGCGCAAGATAGTGATGATACACCCGCCCCTCGAGTGTGACGTGTTGGCCAACACGGACTGTCATATCTTGGGGTGGTGTCACATATACCATGGGCGGTTCGCGGGGGTACGTATTCGGGATCCAAATGGCGACAGGGAACCGGTATGTTGTCCCTCGGAAGACCGTAGGCAGCGTGCCGACAAGGTGGAGAAGAAGGGCAGAGAAGCCATTCTCGTAGGCTATAGATGGACATCGTTAGCACGCAATGCCACATGCCAGTCGTGGAATTGAATGGCGCTCACTATAGACATCAGTGCGAGGGGAGAGCGAGGGGTACTGAACAAGCGCGTTGACAACATCGTGGTAGGCTCGATTAGGGTCGTGGTAGGTCTGTTTGGGGTCGTAGTGATCCTAATGAAGTTTTAGATAGTTTTTGTAGGCCCTTGGGAAGCTACTGACCTTGGTCAAGGCTGAATATAACCAGTTGAGTGTCCGCTGAGGGACCGCCATGTCGAAAGGCTGGGATGGTGGAACGGGAGTTTCGCGGTGCGGAGGACATTCACTTCCCCGCTCGCTGCCAAGGTTCCGCCATGACACAATACAACTGCCAAACAAATAATACGACCACTTTTAGCAGCATGAAATTGTTGCTGCTATTGGAAATGGAGGCCTTTCGCGAGGCGTTTCAATCTCTGTTCCTTAAAACTCAAAGTCTACTTTCTCCGCACTGATTAACTTTCGTAGTGTAATTTTTCACAGCTTTAACAAGAGTAACACTATAGACCTACTTAGTCTACTATTGACAGTTCTGACCTGCGGAACCGGGACTGGACCTAGTCCTGGCTATTATGATGCCTGGAGCACAAGGCTCCAATATTTGGCTCCACCATAAGAGGCAAAGTGACGTTTCAACAATACCCCAGAGTCCTTTCCTTTTGATATTCCTCAACCTTCAATTTTGTTTGGCACCGCCTTATTAAAGTACCACGCAATGGCTGCTACTTCTAGATCAGCCACGCGTGCCATTGTAGTGAAGCCTAAGAAGAACGTAAGGGAACGCTCATCAAAGAAACAGAAACCCTTGCACGCCGTTGACAACACTATCGCGAGAACGAACGGCAAGGATTCATGTCTAGCGAAAACGCCTAATAGTGTTATCCCTAATATCGATGAAATCTTTCTTATCCTCTCAGAGATATAAATCCTCCATGTATAGATTCGTATATTCTATCTTGGTATCGAAAGGCCTACGATATATAAGAACTCTATAATACCATGGCCCTTTAAATCATATCTTATTCGAGATATATAAGAAGACCTTACTTTATGGTATAATTCTGCATAACCAAGGTCTAGGAGATGACATCAGAACTGATTAGCCTAAGGGCTGCGGAAGATTATGTTATATCAGTCTTCGCCACAAATCGCCCGTCAATCCTATTACAACCTTAAAATGGAGCACGTCATAAGAGGTCGAACCTCCCATATATGTCTAATTGTGTCCATTGTTGAATGCGTCTTGCGACGAATGAGCAACTTTGCATCCCAAAACGGATTATCGCTCTCGAACGACGGTAAGATGTCTTCTTTGTAATGACGCAGAGTTAAGCTTCTACATGGAGTTCTTGACAAATGCATCTTCACCCTAAGACATATATTTTTCTCCAACAGATATACCAAGGATCACTCAAAATCTAAATATCATATCGTCGTCTGACATACTCCGTATGACCGAAACGGGATAATGCCAAATACATGTAGAGAAGCGCGTGATGTTGCTGATTGGCCTGGCCGACCAGCCATGGCCCATTCTCATTAGTCAGTGGATGCCTAGGTTATGGAATTCGGTCGAGTACGGAAGTTTCAACATGGCCCAGACCGCAGAGAAGTGTGCTATTTGATTATAAATATTGCTATCTGTCACTTGGAATAACATTGGGAATGACCATCAACAACAAGAATCAAACTTTGAATCACGTAAATTCCTCAATTGCAAAATGCCTGCTTCGAACGGTTCTTTCACCGAAGATGGTGCTCCCCCAAGCACCTTTCACACCAAACTTTTTATCGGTAACAAGGTACGGTACATGAAGCACTGCTTTGTTGATGGAAGCCCTCTCCAACTGTGCAAATGCACAGTTTTGGCCAGTTCTTCCCATTTCCTTTTTGCACAGTAGCTTACCATCGCAGTACGTCCCGACCAAATCCGGCCAGTTTTGGACGGTTCGAAACCCGACCGATGACTCTATTGTTACAGAAGAGATCCACTGTGCCGGGGAAGAGGACGTTGATGATGCAGTGACAGCATCCAAACATGCCTTCGAGGAAACTTGGGGTAAGATGGCCAGCAGCGAGCGTCAAAAAATCATGCTCAAACTTGCCGATCTACTCGATAGAGATAGTCTTGCCCTCGTGAAGCTCGAAAGCATTGCAATGGGACAGCCACTTGCCTTTGGCGCTGTTCTCGGCGGACGCCTGGGATCCATTGTCCGGTATTATGCCGGGTGGTGCGATAAGCTTCCAGGAGAGCTGCAGCCCGAGGATGGCGATGGACGATTCAAACTGGTACGCTACCAGCCTTTGGGTGTCTGCGCTGGTATTGCTGCATGGAATGCCACCCTGGCTTTCTTCTGCATGAAAATCATGCCCGCTATTGCAGCTGGAAACACATATATATTCAAATCGTCAGAAAAATCACCGCTAGGGTCCTTGGCCCTCGGGGAATTAGTAAAAGAAGCTGGTTTCCCTCCAGGGGTTATCAATATCATATCAGGTCCCGGGTCGACAGGGGCGCTACTTGCTTCCCACATGGGCATCAAAAAGATTAGCTACACAGGTTCCGTGAATGCCGGACGCAAAGTCCAAGTCGCTGCCACAAATAGTAACCTTAAACGCGTTACTCTCGAACTTGGAGGTAAATCGCCGTCGATCATCTTTTCTGATGCGGATCTGGAAAACGCCCTTGAGAACTCCTCTCAGAACTTTCTGCTTAACTCCGGTCAAATCTGCGTCGCTGCGACAAGGCTTTTCATCCATGAAGATATCTCTGAAAAATTTGCGAAAGAGTTGAAGGCTCGCTTCGAGAAGTTTAAGAATACCATGGGAGCACCTCTGGCAAAAGGGACATTCCTTGGCCCGCTGGCCGATAAGGCACAGACAGAGCGCGTCCAGGCTTTCTTTCAGCAAGGTAATAAAGATGGTGTTGAGTTCCTCACAGGTGGGAAAATTAATGGTAATTTCGTCGAACCAACCATAATGAAAGACCCTCCGCTTGACTCGTCTGTCTGGAAGGAAGAGATATTTGGTCCGGCTTTGGGAATCAGAACCTTCAAATCCGAAGAAGAGGCCGTTCGACTTGCAAACGACACCAGCTATGGCTTATCTGCCTGCGTCTACACAAGTGATATTGCGCGTGCACTGAGAGTTTCTGGACTACTCGAGGCTGGAACGGTGGCCATCAACTCCAACTACATGCCAGGAGCTACCGTCCCGTTTGGAGGGTGGAAGGAAAGCGGTAACGGGGGACGTGAGGGTGGATTCGCGGCTATAAAAAGCTATCTGGAAGCCAAAACCATCACCATCAATATGGAAGTTGGACCCAGATAGGTATTTGAATCGGGGGCTAGGTGAGTGGGTCGCATGTTTCTATTTTCTGGAAATTGCATCAAAGATCGAAATCGACTCCGTTGCTTTCTTCTCACGGTCACTGGTTTACTAAAAGGGATTTGGGGACGATCATTGAGGAAATGACTGAATCTATCATAAGTCGAGCCCAGACGGGACCAGGCGACTACAAAAACATGGTGACGATCTTATAAAAGAGCTACGTCGCTTTATGGTTCTAATATAAGCCATGATAAGTTGCTAATAGCATGGTTGCTAAGAAAATGTCAAGTCATTTAAAGTTATGTGTCTGCTCTAAACATAACTACTAGCCTTAAGCAGGTTATCGGCCATAGGTAACACCATATATCCACTAAGACTATATACAGGAAGTGTATGTAACCAACAAGGGTTGGTCCTTTAGAGACCAGTCCCGTAAGGGTGCAACTCTTATATATAGGGGATAGAAGTAGGGCGGAGAATAGTATATGAAATAATATCAAACTAATATGGATTTAAAGTCTAAAGTAATATGATTCATATTGGAATATAAAATCAATTATTGAGGAAGGATTCTTGAAGATAAAACATTCTTCTTCTCCCTTAAAATAGAGGAATTAGGAGCTAAGTAAGCTATTAAAAAGTTTTTGCTATGTGTACATACATCCAAACATTATCTGCATTGACAAACGTACTCCTATACACCTTCTAGACATAATTAATCTCCACAACCAGGGCATTGCGGGCGTTATCAACCTTGGAAGTATACATAGATCCCACAACAAAAGCCATGGGGATATGAATAAACGTAAAATTGATGCAAAAGAGCCGTTAGGAAGATATCGTCCTGAAACACAATCCTACCTGACCCCAGCCAACCGACAAGTCCCTTGATACATCCTCTCCAACGTCGACCTCATAATCTCGATATCCACAGACTCATGTTCCCAGAACCTCAAAATCCGAATACCCAGCCGCACAAGCGCACCCCAATTCCCAGGCGGTCTCAAAGCCCAGCCTCCCGGATTCGGGCTCCGCGAGATAGCCATGTTGCTTAGTACAGCACCAAGAATTTGGATACCGCAAGAGAACACAGCCCGTACGACATTATGAACCCATTCATGGCGGAAATGATACCAGCAATTTGGAAGGAGAATGACACAGTTGTCGATTGCTCTTTGGGCTTGAGTGAACACTGCTTCGGAGATTTGGGGGGTCGCTTGCACCCAGCTTGGGAGAGATTGGAAGTGGATTGCGAGGTAGAGAACCGGGCGGTAGATCTTCTCGCATGCGACGTGGTAGCGACCCAACAGGAGAAATTCAAGGTCTTGATTGGCTGTGGATGGCGACGGGAGGCTGCTTTGGCACATTTGATGCCTTCATTGTATTAGTGAGTAGAAGTTATGGACGGGAAACTAGCAGGGAGGGATAGGTGTACCAGGTTGTGACTACTTTCACAGCCTCAGAGGTTCGTTCGACAACGCCACTGACATTGTTTACCCATCCTTCCTCGCCATTCCGCCACATATCAACTAACATGTCATTGACGGTGCGACGATTGCAAATAGTTCCAATGTAGAACTTCCAACCCATTTCCTCGTCGGTGCCACTGTGATCACCCAAGATACCCATATGGGCTTCATTCCCACCACCCATGTGCTCAGGGGAAGATGAAGATGTTGGGAAAGGAAAACTCGGGAATGAGTTTGAGAATCCTAATCTTTCAAGGCGACTACTCCACAGAGGCAATTCACCCTGCATTTCACTATTGGTCGCAGTTTATTAGATATATACGGACGCTCATCTCAGACTACTCACTATTCAGCTTGGATACAAGACCAATATAGCCTAGACTCCAAGTTATGGTAGTTGGCATCTGCTCTCCACTGCTCTCTGCATAATGATCGCAGTCGGACTTCTAGTCTGCATGATGCTTGCTGGAAGCAGAACCACGCTTCCAACGGACGCATAACATGCCTGTGATAGAATCCTGCTAAGAGGAAGCACTGGATGTCCGTTGTAGATGCATGCAATGATCCCAACCGCTGCTTGGCAGCGTGGAAGTAGGCTTCTGCGCGGCCAATATCAGCATCAGATAGAGGTGGTCTAGGGGTGAGATCTAGATCTTCGGGAATCTCCCCCAGACGTAGAACAGGCTAGAGCACACGCAAGAAGCTACCAAAGAGATTAGTCTCCAATAAAGGACAAAAGAATCAGCTTTAAAATATAAAGCGTACCACAAGACAAGCCGGACCCTCCCACCCTAATCCCTGAATGGTCACCTCACGGGCATAGCGCTCGAGGTTGTCTATATCCACTACGGGATTCCGCCGATGTACTAACCGGAGATATTTTCGACATAGATGTGGAATATCATCCACAAGTGGGCCAATCCCCAACATCGGGGGAGGTGGAATGTCCGATTGAGAATGAGAGTTCAGAGAATCGAGCAAAAAGGATCGAATGTGTCTCTCCGCATCTGTGATAATGCTATTATAAATCGGCCAACGGAGCATAAGCTCCGCTGAACTAGCCGCATATAGCAAGTCAGGATCGTGCTCACAAGCGCGATAATCACCATTGGAGCTACTGCCGCGTGAGCTATGTATCCCTGTAAGCCCCATATCAGTCAGTGGACTGGGGTTCTGGGCGGTTAATTCGAGCAAGGAGCTCCGAAGCGAACGAGCCGAGGAACCGCCCGACGAACTGTCATTTTTGATATCTTCCAGCAGCGTAGAAATATGGTTAAGCTGTTGTAGGATCTCCTGATTAGACGAATCGTATCCAGATCTACGAGACAGGAGAGAATGTTTCAGTCTCGGACTTGCTTTACAAGGCCGTTTTGTAAGGCCCATGAGAAAGGTAACCAAGCCACTTGACTTACTGGCTAGGGCGCGGAGACGTCTCAGGATAGATGCAATCTACCCCCTGCAGAGCACAGTAGCTACAAGTGGGCCTGGTATTGTCGCACCGGGTCTTGCGTAGACGACATGTCTGACAGGCCGTCGGAGCGCGTGTCCGACTCTCGCGCTTCTTTGCCAATCTCGAATCGACAGGGTCCATGATTCTCACTGTGTAGTAGCCTTTGTTTCGGTTTACCCGAGAGCTTCGGGGGGCCTCGGGGACCTAGTTGACAAAAGAAATAAAAGTGCGACCCGTGGGTTGGGAAGCCGTAATTAGAGGAAGTTAGAGAGGAGTGTCAAAGACTTACGCAATAGCCCAATAGACTAGTACGGAAACAAAGGATTGATGATGTCGAGGGTGGCTGGGCGAACCTTGACCGATGAGGGTTAGGGTGTTCGTCCCGAACAAAGAACTCGAGGGTGGATGCCTGCAACCTCCCCATGTCCCAACCAGGGTTGCTGTGGTACCTGATTGGCATGCGATTATGACTTGATCGCCCCTCGACAAGCCCCAAGAGATGGTAAAAGCCATGGAACTAGGGAACTGCTGCCGGTTTGCTGCAGGAGAAACGTGGCCAATCGACAGACGTCCACCATTGATGCAGTGCCTCACTGGAGTTCAGCGAATGAGGAAAATTGCATTTCATGTACGTGCAGGGATGTGCTGTTGAAAAGCTGCAGTTGCTCATCATGCGGCATCGAGCTCCGGCTACCCCGGAATGACGGGTCCAATTAAGTGCAAGAACTGGACACGAGATAGGGGGGAAAAATACTATAATGTTGGCAACTGTGAGGCGCCCTGCTTCTGTGTCAGTCAAGTATCCTCTCAGAGAAATGGCTGATACTCTCCAAGGTGGAAGCGCTACAGGAAAGCAAACAGAAGCTAATGATGCTTGGCAAAAGTCGTCGATTGCAGACCGTCACTATTCGCTAACGTGCATAAATAGGCGCCAATTGGCCACACTGGGAGTACATGTACAGAGTCGTGCCCGAAGGCTGCAACTGGGCAGAAAAGCAAACATTCCAACGCCGAGGAAAATGCGGAGAAAGCGGCCACCATAATGAAGAAGGATAGAAAGTAAGATAATGGCAAGATCTTGCTACTACCTAACCCGTTTCTTGCCCTTCCTCGCCTGAGGTACTTCACACAGTTCGGTCCAGGCATCTTCGAATACAGTCTTCCGCGGGCCAATCTGGCCTTCGTAAAAGTTCAGCTTGCGGACGACTTCCATGGCACCGGTTCCTAGTCCAATGGTCTTGCCCATAATAATACATTCAGAGACACCCTCGATCAGATCGGTACGGCCGGCACCACCAGCATCAAAGAGATGGTCTGCAGTCTTTTCGAAAGAGGCGAGCTGAAGGACCGAGTCACGCATCTTGGCCAGACCGAATCGGGTAATACCAAGCACCTCACCCTTGTACGTCATAACGTCGGCCAGAAGTTGCATGTGGCGAGGATCAATGTTCATGTCCTTCATGACTTCACTAATTTCGACAACAATGGTAGTTCTTGCCGCCTCGATACCGAGAACCTCGCGCGCTTCCATGACGTTGTTTGTCCTTGTGCGGAGGCCATCCACACCGACGGTAGTCATACATTCTTTCAAACCGTAGCCTTCCACCAATAGAGTGTTGGAGGTGGAAGTCTCATCCGTTCGAATAATGGCACGCTGAGCACGGGCGTGTCCAAGAATCTGGATATCGGGCAACAGTCGCTTAAGATGCTTGAGACGCAGGAAGGGGTCCATACTCGTGGCAGCGACCTCAGTCTTCGACAGACCAGTTTTACTTGCCGGGTCCATGTCCATGAAGATCCTGATGCTAGACGTGCCAACGCGGAATGTGAGATCTGAACCCTTGAAGCGTTTGTGGGTTTTGATCGCCTGGGCAATTTTCCTCACATCTAGCTCGAGCTTCAGATCAGAGATGGTTTGGAGGTTGATCTTGATGGTAACATAAGCATAGCTGCCGGTCCAGTTTTCGGTGATAGAGCGCATGATGTCACGCAGGTAGGTCTTTTCAATACGACCCTTGACAATACGTGCTGCAGCCATATGTTCCTTGTTGACCAGTTCACAGGCAATGACAGGCGTACTGATTTCTTTGGAGGCGTTGATGATTTCTTTAATACGAGGCACACCCTGTGTGATACTCATACCAGCGACACCAGCGAAATGGAAAGTCTTAAGAGTCATCTGAGTACCCGGCTCACCAATGGACTGAGCTCCAACAGCACCCACAGCATGACCAGGCTCAACTTGAGCTCTCCGGTATTTCGTAAGGCAAGAAGTAATGAATGCGCGTAGAGTGGTCTCAGTCAGCTTTCCGGTATGATCTAATCCCTGTCGGCTGCCTTCCTCGATCGAACCGACGTCACCACCAAGGTTGATCAGCTTTTCGGCCTTGCCTTCCACATACTCCTGAATGGAGTCGAGGAAATCACGCGCACTCTCAAGCTGATCGACTCCGTGGTCACTGCGATCCATATAGCCCAGCTCATTGCCCATAAGGTCCCTGCGGACCAGCTTGGCGCGCTCTGCGCCAAGCATCTCTTCGCAGACTTCCAAGATCTCCGCTGGCAGCAAACTCCGCTCATTATTTTTGTATGTGGTAGATTCAGAGTGGATGAAGGTTCGCTCGAAGTGGACAGGTCTGGCTTTGCCTTCCATATCCAAAGGATCCAACTTGTCGTCACCATATTGGAACTGCACAATAGCCGCAGAGGAGTTCCGTACAGTGTCGTCGTACATAGTCGAAAGATCTTCAAGGGATTTCATCAACCGACGAGACATGTAACCGGTTTCGGCCGTTTTAACGGCAGTATCGACCAGACCTTCACGACCAGACATGGCGTGGAAAATGAACTCGGTAGGTAGAAGACCCGAGAAGAAACTGTTGCGAACGAAACCCTTGGAAGGAGGCTGGCGTGCGTTCTTCGGGAAATGAGGTAGAGTACGGTCCTGGAAACCATCCAGAACACGTGAACCGCCGATAATTTGTTGACCCACAAGCGCGACCATTTGGGAAACGTTGATACTAGAACCCTTAGATCCGGACGTGGCCATGATCAGGGGTGAGTTGTATTTGCTGAGCTGTGCAATACACTCGTCACCAGCTTGCTGACGAACTTTACTGAGAATACCAGAGAGCTGGTTTTCCATGGTTTGCAACTCGTCACAACCAGGATACTTCTCCAAAGTGCCAGCTTTGAATTTAGCAATGACTTCGTCACAAGCGGCGTAGGCTGCTTCGACTAGGTCGTTCTTGGACTGGACAAGTCTCTCGCTGGGCCACACATCCGTGATACCAATAGAGAAGCCAAGATTGGTAAGCCAGCGGGCTGACAACTTAGACAGGCGGTTCATGCCCTGGGCGGCCGCAGCAGGCCCATAATCTCGAAGCATAATGTAGAACACATTATCCTTTTTACCGTCACCGACCGTAGACTTGTCCATGACGCCACACATGACTTCGGAGTTGCGGATCACCAGCCAAGCATCGTTCGGATCCAAGTCCTTGGGTCTTCCATCCTTTGGCTGCTTGAACTGTCGGCACGCCGCATCAAGGTTGACCAAGACAGGGTCATCTTTGTTAGGATGCATCAGAATGTTGAAAACTTGCTTGCCGGTCCAGAGCATTTGTGGTTTCATGACGGATGGCGGTGGCAGGTCAAATCGCGTCTCGGGGCCCAACATGTAGAGACAAATTTGAGTGAAAGAGCGACGATCGTAGAAGTTATCTTTGCTACTTAGCAAGAAAGCGGCACTGATGAAATCCTGAATGGCACCAATAATGGGTTCACCGTTCTTGGGCGTGGCCAAGTTATTCTTGACACCCATCAGCTCCATTGCTTCTGCTCTCGCCTCTTCGGTTTGTGGAACGTGTAGATTCATCTCATCTCCGTCAAAATCGGCATTGTAAGGGTTGCAAACGCACTCGTTCAGACGGAATGTCCGATGCGGTCGAACTTTGGCAAAGTGAGAGAGAATACTGAGTTTGTGGAGGGACGGCTGCCGGTTGAACAAAACAATATCACCGTCTTCAAGGTGACGTTCAACCACATCACCCTCTTGGAGTTGATTGGCCATATGATTCAAGTTACCGTACTTCAAGTTCGTTTGCCAGATAGAGCCCTTCTTGATCAAGTATCTCGCTCCGGGGTATTTGTTCGTTCCATTACGCACAACGGCTTGCAACTTTTCCTTGTTGTATCGGGTAACCACCTCAGGATAGGTCAAGTTCTTGGCAACAAGCTCCGGAATGGCAACCTCATCTACTCGTAGATTGGGATCGGGCGAAATGACCGTTCGACCGGTGTACTCAACACGCTTTCCGGACAAATTACCACGGAAACGACCCTGTTTTCCTTTGAGTCGTTGGACAAATCCACGTATGGGTTTTCCAAGATCCGCTTTGTTGAGACCAGGCACATCACTGTTAATGTAGACTGCAATCTGGAGCTGCATGTAATCCCAGCATTCCATGATGGTTTGCACAGGAGCTCCTTTAAGCAAGGAGTTCTTGAGATTGATGTTACTTTGCACGATATCACCCAACTTCGCGGTCAAGTCGTCTTCGGTAGATGCTGCCTCTTGAATCACGGACGGTCTGATACAAACGGGCGGGGCCGGAATGAACTGCCATAAAAACATCTCCGGTCGGGCCTCCTTAGGATCTAATCCCAGAAGCTCGCAATCGCTGTCCGAGATCTTCTTGAACAACTTGAGCACGCGCAAGGCATTCAAATCGTCCTGTGCCTTCTTGAAGTGTTTCTCGACCTCGGTATTTGAATTTCGCACCTCAGAAAAAGAATCATCAAAGACGGTCTTGCTGAGTGGTGGTTGCTTCTTGACGGAAGTTGAGGCGTTGAACGCACGGAACTTATCATGTGTGATCTTCAGCGCACTCGTGCCAATCTTCTTTACCACACCGTTTATCGCGTTGCAGTGCTCGCACTGCCGAGTCTTCCGGCATCGTTCATTGATTCGCTTCGCAATCTGCATCCTTCGCAAGTTATCCAGGCCAGGACGTCTCATTTCTCGTAGGAAAGATCGGCGCTCGGTCTCCGGGAGGAGGATGCGTGAACATTCTTTGCAAATTTCCTGCAGGATGCCGATGACCCTCTTGAAGTAACCGACATGGAAAGCCGGGAGAACCAGTCGTACATGGCCGAAGTGACCATTACAGTCCTTTGAGTTTAGTCCGCAAGTCGCACAGGTTGCAACTTTGCCTGAAATACCCATGCGTGTGTCGAGAGGACCATTGGAAACCACCTTTCTGCCATTCTCGAGGTCGAAAAACTTTCTGTCCGAAACTTCCACCGCAGCTTGCTCAACAATATCATTTTTCGTCCTGTAGGAGGAGAGCATCTTTGTTAGTTATCGCAGTCCGCGCAAAGAGTACTGTAACTCAGTCTTGAGGCAAACCGGGGACCCATACAATACACCGAACTTCAGTTCTTTGATAATTTTAGGGGTGCGGTCAATGACCTGGGCCTTGCCCAGATCAATCTGCGCATCCTCCGAGGGCTGCATCGCGCCGTCGTCAAAGTGAGAGCATGGCAGGGTGACTCAAGGATGATTTGATCGGCGCGCGCGGGTGTCAGCCGCAGTCCACAGTGTAGAAGACCCGCGGTACAAATTGAACGTGTAATGTTGCTTGAATAACCTGCGCAAAGTTATTCCGAGGTTAAAATCCCCGAAGAGTCGCTCTGGGAGAGAAATGGCGATGAAGAGAGGAAGAGGAATCAGAATGGACCGCGGGGTCGGCGACGAACACTTTTTTTCTGCCGCAAAGCTCTCACCGCTGGGCCAATAGCACAACCTCAAGTGGAACCCTAGAAGTATAAAGATATCAAACAATGAGACTTCGCTTGGCTGTGGATATTATAAACATGCTTTGTATTCGATTACATTTTTATTTGATTGAGCAAGCTCAGTATGTATGGGTGCTAGGTAAAAGCTGCCTTATCTTATGCAAAGATTGGAACTCTGGAATGTATGGCCAAACATGATGGGTTTTGGTATCTTGTGTACATGTTTAAGTGTTTCTAATATACAGGTGATTATTTTGACAGGAATGCCTGGAATGCCTTGTGGTCGATCACCACATTTCCAACTGCACGGAGCCTCTTACGACCCTCCTTCTGTTTCTCTAGCAGTTTTCGCCGCCGACTAACATCACTGGCATGCAATTTGGCCAAGACATCCTTGCGGTAAGGCTTGATGGTCTCACGAGCAATGATCTTCTTGCCAACAGCAGCTTGGATCACAATCTCGAACAGTTGCCGATCAACGTGCTCTTTGAACTTGGTCACCCATTGCCTTCCTTGGCGGCTGACCTGGCTCATATGCATGAGCCGTGACACAGCATCCACAGGCTCTTTGTTCACCAGAAGTTGGAGCTTGACAATGTTTCCTGCTCGCCAAGCAGATTCTTCATAGTCCAGACTGGCATAACCTTTGGTGCCTCCCTTCAATTTGCCAAAGAAGTCGTCCACAAGATGTGCCATGGGAAGTTCATATTTCATGATGACCTGGCTTGCGGTGAAGTATTCAATGCTTTGCTGCTCGCCTCGATTGGCTTCACAAAGCTCGATAACCTTCCCTAAGTATTCGTCAGGGAAGGTCAATGTTGCCAAGACATAGGGCTCCTGGACCTCAGCGACCTTGAGCCGCAGGCTGTCATCATCGGGGAACTTTGCCGGATTGGTAATGATTTCCTCGGTGCCGTCCTTCCAAACGACCTTGACGGGAACGGAAGGAGGTGTGATGATGATACTGGCACCGTGCTCCTGACGCAGACGGTCTTCAAAAACGGAACAGTGAAGTGTGCCCAAGAAACCCATGCGGAAACCAGCCCCCAATGCCTCAGAGGACTCTTTTTGGGCCGTCACACTGCGGTCATTCAAGACGAGCTGGTTAATGCTGTCATCCAAATGCTCGAAAAGATCGGCATTGACAGGATACACAGCCACGAAAACCATCGACTTTGGCTCTTCAAAACCAGGCAGAGCTTCAACTTGCTTCTCCTGGCCCACTCGAGCCAATGTGTCGCCAATCTTGGCTTCTTTGCTGATTTTCATTCCGGGGTTGAAATAAATGTATCCGACTTGACCTGCGCGGAGGACTGTTTGGGGCGTCTCCGTCGGATACATGATTCCGACTTCACCGACATAATATTTCAGACCCGTGGCAAATGATACCAGCTGCATGCCGGCACGCACCTCGCCGTCGAAAACGCGCACCAAGAGAATCACGCCTTTATAAGAATCGTACCAAGAGTCGACCAGCAACATACGAAGAGGTTTCTGGGTATCGCCAATGGGCCTGTTGAATCATATTAGTATTCAATGATCCGATCAGAAAAGCGGGAGTTTCGTACGCAGGGATTTTTTCAACGACCGTCGGAAGGATAGCCTCGATATTGAGTCCAGTCTTGGCAGAAACCAGGACGGTGTTCTCAGTATCCAGCTCAAAAGAGTTCCTCAACTGTTCCAGAGCCCGCTCTGGATCTGCCGACGGCAGGTCAACTTTGTTAATGACAGGAATCAACTCAAGGCCCTGTGCGAAGGCCAAGTAGAAATTGGCCACTGTCTGTGCCTGAATACCCTGGCTAGCATCCACCAGAAGTAAAGCACCACCGCAACTCGCATAACTACGCGAAACCTCCGCACGGAAATCCACATGCCCTGGTGTATCCACCAGGTGCAGCAAGTAGTCCTCGCCATTGTGGTTGTAAATCATTGTGCATGTTTGCGCTTTGACTGTGATTCCCCGTTCCCGCTCAACGTCAAGTTTGTCTAGCACCTGCTTGTTTTGGCCCGGCTTGATGGTGCCGGTAAGCTCGAGTAATCGGTCGGAAAGGGTACTCTTTCCATGATCGACGTGCGCGACAATGCAAAAGTTGCGATATCGATCGAGGGGGATGGCTGCGATTCGTCGCTCGAGGTCGGTATCGGGTGTATATGATTTTGATCGAGCGCTCCAGGCCGCGGAAGTTGTGAAGGATCGTAGGGAGTTATAGCGGGATGAAAGTCCAGCCAGCGACTTGAGGCTCGCAGCCGGAGGTTTCCGTGCTGCGCTCAGCCATCGGGCTACCTGCAGACATCCTCGCATCGGGATTCGTGCAGTGGCATGGAACGAGGACAATCGCCTAGGTAAATTGTCACAATTCAATGGGTGCGACTCGGTAGATTGTCTCGGAGTTTGCGGCGAGATCGATTGACTTGCGGAGCGTAATAAAAAACGGGTGCGGGCGGTGACGGCGATCGCTGCGGTGACTATCGTCTATCGGCATAAACAAACCCTCCCTCCAGCTTTGTCTCCCAGATTGTTACCCTTTCTCACGTTCAACAGACTCTGCTCAATATGCCTGAAGCTAAAGATAAGTCGAAGGTGCACAAGCTAGTTATCAGAGGTAGGTCATTGGGGTTTTGCTGTCTCTTTCTGGTATCAACAAGCTCACAAAGCCTATGCGCAGGTTCGGCGAAGCTTGTGGCGGAGTTCGTGAGTGCCATGCCTTCATCACAGATAACCTTCAGTACTGATAACAGAACAGTTCGAGTACTCAATTAACTCGATCCTGTGAGTTCTGAATGAATCCCTACAAAATTATGGTGCCAGAGGCTCATTGAAACCACCATTGCAGATTCCAACGCGCTGTTTACCCTCCCGATGATTTTATAACGTAAGGATTGAACCATGATTTCCAAGTGTGTTCAGGAGCCTGACCAGAAATAGTGTCAAGAAATATGGCCTCAACATGCTCGGTTCGTCCTTCCTGCCTAAGACCCTTCGAGCCCCGCTTCCCATTCTAACCCACCCAAGTATCCGCGGACGATCAAGTGAAGGCATACATCAAAAAGATCATGTCACAGCTAAACAGGTGGATGGCCGGTGGAAAGATCTCAAAGCTTGTGGTGGTCATCACTGATCGGGACACTGGAGAGCATGTGGAGCGATGGCAATTTGACGTACGTACTGGAGCCCACAATCCCACGGGTTTTTCTGACATGTCGGCTACAGGTTGAGGTCTTTGGCAAATCCTCCAAGAGCAAGAGTGCTGGAAAATCAGGTGACAAGGAGAATGCGGCTCCTGGGTAAGCCTTTCAAGCCCGAGTCTAGTTCATCCGATATGCCGTTGCTAACTCAGATAATCTGTATTCTACAGCGATGCCCAGACCGCCGAACCTGTTGAAAAGACCGAAAAGGAGATCCAAGACGAGATCCAGGCCATCTTCCGCCAAATTACCGCTTCGGTTACTTTCTTACCCGTCCTTGACGGAGACTGCACATTCAACGTCCTGGTTTATGCCGACGCTGATTCCGATGTCCCCGTGGAGTGGGGTGACAGCGATGCAAAGGAAATCAAGAATGCGGAGAAGGTTCAACTGCGCAGCTTCAGTACCAATAACCACCGAGTGGGTACTATGGTCAGCTACCGGATGGCAGATTAAGCATTTGAAGCTTTATTATGATTATCCATGAGGGATGCTCTATGCATTGGCGTTTGGAGGGGACATGTTGTTTTTAGGTTTCGAATCAGAAGATATAATGCCTTAATGAATACCGCATTATGTCCATAACCCATGCCTATCTTTTGGTTTGCCGTAGAACCAGGGCAGCTCTTCTATCCTTGGGAACAATTCATTACCGGTCCCGCCCTGCCAGCATACCAATTGTTCAACGACCTCTTCGAGTCCGACATTCACAAAAGCTCCTGTTTCCATTCCCGAGTTCCAGCCTCTTTGACGTCGCTTGCCGGCCAGGTCTTCGCCAACTCCATATGGATCTTGTCTCCAGAGCCCAATCCCTTTGCCCGCTTCGCCACGGACCAATGATTCTAAGGGAGTGACATCCTCTGGCGGGTTTATACCAATTACAGAGACCGCACTAGCTTCTGCATTCTTACCATCAATCCCCGGAGATAACCCCAAAGAGGGAAAATGGCACTCCATGAACCGAGCCCTTTTAAATTCATGGGTCACGACGGTAACGTGTTGCGGGTAAATCCCTGTGTGCAATCGAAAACGCAGAAGTGAAAAGAGTACATTTTGATATGAATCTGTCGCGAGATCCTCTGTTGTGATCCTCGATGTGTAAGTTTCCGTAATCTGTGTAGGGTCACGAAAATAGTTGTTCTCCTCTGCGAGTTTCTGTGTAGATACCAATCAGCCAGCCCTTGTGCAATGAGCAAGGAAACTTACAAGATATGATTGCCCCTCGCTCAAGTGTGTTCTCGACTTCTTTGTTGCGCCCCTGTAGAAGCAACGATAAGCCATGCATGCATGAGGCATGCGCATGCGTGATTTGCAAACGCGATCCACATTCCAGTAAGCGATTCGCAATGGTATGAACTTACCCCGAGAAAATAAGCAGCGCACGAGGATCGTCAAACAAAGCCTTTAGTCCAGCTTTCGCATGATCGATAAAAGTGGGTGTCTCCCCCTTCTGAAAAGATTCAATGAACCTAGAGATTGCTTGGGATCAGCGGACAGCCTGAATAGTATGTTGATACAAAACCTTCAGCGGTGACTGACCATTCGTCTTCGGATAATCCATGTTTTGGGCCAACAGCACAAATGGCATGACAGCAGACAATAATGAGGTGGTTCAGTTTGTGCATGATCAATTTTAAGCCACGATGTCGTATGGGCCTGAGACATAAGCATTGGCTATTGATGTATTCGTAAGCAACGCGTTTACACCGTGTGGCGGGTGGTGCCGCGCCTGTGAGGTGACAGTAAGAAACGGCCCGTGCGTTTTTCCGAAGTATAGAAACGCTAGCGCCCTTCTTAAAACGTTAATCCCCACGACCATGGTGCATTCCCACGCTACTTCCTTGAATTAACGCAGCTTGCAGCAGTAGAAGCCCAGTTCCCCGATCCTCGATTATGAGTAGCACGGCTGTAAACACCTTCCCATGCCGATAACTAAAGTAGGGGGCCCAAGTGCAACATTCAAATGTTTTACCTGCTTTGTCTGCTTGTGGATCCTCAGTTACATGCTCTGAGCAGCTGAATTTAACGAGGAGCCTATAATCCCTGGGTTTTCATCTAGATGATAACTGTCTATCTCCAAGACAGTTTTTTGAACTCTTTGAGCACACACAAGGAAGAAAGTAAAGACCTAAAAAACATGCAATTATCATACTCTTTCCATATGTATCGTCGTCTGGTAGGAGCACCCAACCACACACATCATTACCACTGTTAGTGGCCTAGACATTAGTGGAGCAAAAGAACCCGAACTGCTGGATGTAGATGGGGAAGCATATGAAGATGAAGCTCAAGCCGAGCCAGGCAGAAAGTTAAATGGACGAATTGGCGAGAGAGAATATGAAGAAGAAACCAAAGCCGAAGGTTGAGGGTAGACGAGGGGTAAAGGAGGATTGATCACGTAAAGCATGTCAAGTAGGAACGCAAACAATGCCTGCCTGGTGAGTGGGAGATTGCCGGTAAGCGAATATAAAATTCCCTCGGTCGAGACTTTGACGTGATCCCAAACAACTCACCTGATAACTTTGTCCGAAATCTTTCCCCAATCCATCAACCACCATCATCGCAGTCATTTGCCATCTCATTTAACCTCATCCGAAAGCTTTCCTTTCGTTTTCTTCTTCTTCGGATATCACCAAAATGCCTCCAAAGTTCCCTCCAGTTCCTGGGGAACAATATGGCTGGCCACCTCCATTTGACAATCCCCCCCTCCGTCGTCCAAGACCCCCACAGGGCGACATCCGTCTGTCACCTGGAGACAGTCTGAAAGTCAATATGGGTCTACAGTCTGAGTGGACTGATTTTGACCGCGTTGACCGGGTAGGTATTGATAAGGCCGTCGAAGACAGTCAAAGGAAGAGACAGTTCGCAGATGATGGTCCTTCTCAACACGTCTCTGATCAAGCAAGCAAAAGGCAGAAGACCATGCCAGGCAATGCTGGTAGTGATCCTTTTTCATTTTTCCCTTTTCTGAAGGCTGCTCAGCCACCTGTCCAATTTCCCGCTGCATGGCCAGATGAACTTCATCACGTTCAGCCTGTACCATACATGATCACACGGTTTCTTTATGATGCGTCAGAGCTGCCAGAGGGATATGAGATAGATCCACCCAAGTTCATCTGTTCTGAAGTCGCAGATTCAGAAACCAATGATGAGATTTCTGACAGCACTTCATCTCAAGGCACAGAATCGGACCCCGATTTCCGTCCTCCCGCTTCAGTGTGTCATCACAATGAACACGACGACAATAGAACCGAGACCGATGTCGGTAACTACGACGGCGAAAACGACGGCGACGACAACAGCCTTGAAGAACACGACGTCAACGGAGATGCCGATCAAACCGACGCCGAGGAAGAGAGCAGCGCACTCTGCGAATTCTCCCACCCATGCCATATGGGCCCCTCCCCAGACGGAATGCACTTCCGCAAGGTCGTCTCCCACTTCTTCGGACGAAACAAGGCTTCCACGAAGCTCTTCCCCGATGCTGTCTGGGTCCACTATTGTCGCAAGCATTACCAGCGAGCCCGCTACCGCGCCGACCAATGGCCTTTCACGCAATGCGAATTGCTTCTTGAATCCCTCTCCCGCATGGAGCAGTGGAATGGAGTTGAAAGCTTCGAAATAACACTCCGGCGCCGTGAGGTACTGCGAGTCTCAGAGAAGGAAGACCAGGCTGATTTCAGTCAAGCTGACCCCAATCAAGCTGGCCCAAGTCGTGCGGGTTCAAGTCACGCTGGCCCCAGTAACGCTGGCCGCAGCAAACAGAAAAAGACCTCTGCTCGTGCCAAGGCAAAAAAACCCTCGACTACTCAAGGTCTGACCATGCGTGGTCGAAGACTTCCAAGAGCTGTTACTGCTCCCGTGCCAGAGTGGCTGCGCGATTGTGTGGGACGCGGAAAGTCTTTCCAAGAGATTCGTGACGTTGTCAACAGAACTCATCAATACATGGTAGATATGCGTGAGGAGGAAAAGGCCCATGAAGAGTCTCTCGGTATCAGTGCCGGTGAAAGCAGTGCCTCGGCCGGAAAGAAGAGTCAATGGCTTCCAGCGAGAAGCAGCTCTAAAGATCTTGAGCGTCAGCAAGGCAGCCGGGCGAGATTCCCGGACATCGAGATACTTCCTACGTTCAAGCCATGGGTCCTTGATGCTGCACTTCGGCAGCGCGAGCAGGCGGGTATTGAGGCTGCTGCAGCGCACGGGGAGTCTAGCAAGAGAGAGGGTAGCGCCGTCCAAGAGGACGCTGCCTCTCTGGACGGAACTGAGAGTGCCAGTCCAATGGAGGATGGGCGGGGTCGAGAGGATGCGGAGATTGGCCGGACTGGATTAAACCGAGGAAATTCGGCGAGCCAACGTCGACGCAATGACAAGAGCTATGTGGCCATGGTCACCAGAGTCACCCCGCGCGGCTCAGTCAAGAAGCCCCGTGACTTGAAAGGGAAAGGCCGTCAACTTTAATACAATGCGTTGACTTGAGTTGATCTATCATTATCCCGGTTGAAAAGTGAGAGAGATCTGACATTAAATTGAGCCGAGCGAACCCCCATCATATTATCTTTGTATCTCACTAGCCTCCACCAAAGATAAATCAAAAAAAAGAAAAGAAGAAAAAAAGGTAAAAAACATGTCAGAAAGGAAATCAGAATGCCTTGGTATTTCTAATGAGTTCTGCCTTAAGATGTTGTAGTTAATACCTGTCTGGAAATTTCCGGTATAAATATACGACAAGAAAAGAGCAGATAAAGTGTAAATGATATTGTTCATGCAGATGAAGAATCGTACACGGGAAAAGTATCAAACCAATATTCGCTCATGATTGTCCGCTGTACAACCACATCTCATTTGGATGGACAACCAAAGAACATTGGATAAAAAGAGATTATGAAAATTATGAAGGTGAGTATGGAGAAGATATCATATTCGTCGTTCCAGTCAATATCCACCAGAGATAAATGTTTAGCTGGCAACAGCCAGCTGAGCCACAAGGTCGGATGCCACATCTAGGAAAGGGTAGGGGCTAGTCACCTCCTTCTCCTTGTTCTTAAGACGCTTGCTAATGGGAGTCCATTCTGTGTCACCTTGAGCACGGATAACATTCTGGTAGCCATCGCATTTGAAATCAACCATGTAGTTGTTCTCTTCCAGCTGGTAAAGTTGAATGTCAACGAAGACCCAGACGCCGTGGGAGATACTCGGAAGGCCGTTCTGTTGCGTAGCTGATGAAGGTGCAGAAGGTGCACTGTTATCCTTGTCTGATGCAAATGACTTCACCTCCTTGTCCTCAAATGGAGTCGAGATGCCCGATATGTGGAATCGCCGACGCAGTTCCCCGAGGTCACTGCGGCTATTAAAAACACTGGTTGATGCTCCGGGGGCCTTGACTCCCTCTTTCAGCAAGCGTGCACGAATGAACCAAGGGTCCTTAGGGATGTAGTAGTCCGATGGGAGATCAGGGTATTTGTTCTGGAGCGGCTTGGGTTTGTCCGGGGAAGGCGTTGTTTCCGGTCCAATTTGAGTTCCTGACTCGACAGGCTGGACATCCCAGACACCACCTTGGGCAGCAATTGCCCGATAAAGATACAACATGGCTTCATAGGGCTGGTTCCGTGAGCGGATACCAAACTGCCATTTGCGAGATCGCTTGGGAGGCTGCTGCGAAATGGGGTGACCAATTGGTGGTTCCAGGCGCAATTTATCAAGATCAATTATACTCCGGGCATGGGGCTTCAATGCTCGAGCTGTAGCAGCTTGCTCTTCAGGTGTCAGCTCCAGACGCTCGGACCCCAGTCCCTCCGCCTCGTTCCGAGCAGCTTCTTTCCGACGCACTTCATCAACACGAGCCCGTTGCTCTCGATCCCGTTGCTCCATGAGCTGGTCATGCACGTATGGGAGACTAGTTGGCAGGATTCGGACGTGGCTGGGACGCGGCTCTTCAGACTCGGAATCTACCTGTGTCTCTTCCGTACGGATGCGACGCGAGATGCTCTGTTTCCGAGCGGCAACTGGAGCAGGCGGCGCCTGAGCTTTGGGTGCAGCGGTCGCTCGATCGACTGTCGGCTGTGCGGGTCCTTTGGGTTGCGGAGGCACGTTTGAGGCCATTAAATTATCTTCCGTGGGAGCTATGATGACCCAGTTAGAGATTGACACCTAAGTAATGGCATCGAGAAAGACTCACAGTTCGTCTGCATCATTTCATTTTCAACGACGATAGAAAATGCATCTTTGATTGCGCTGGGCTCCGGATGTCTGAGTGCATCTTCAATATCCTCACGGCCATATCCCATGCTTCGTTCAAGCTTCGACACGGCAATCTGGTGAACCTTGTGTTGCACTGGAAGCGGTTTTCCGGGAGCGACCTTGGCATCATTGGCCTTGCTCTGGTCGGCACCGGGTGCGATATATTCTTCTGCTGGGGGTTCCAGATATTTGGGGATGTTCTTGCTAAACCACGGGTCATCACGAATCTCGGGGATAGTGATTCTGTGAACGGGGTGAACCTGGAGCATGGCCCGAATTAACCGGGCAGCTCCGGGGGAGATATAACTTGGGACGTGGAAGTTACCCGCTGCAATCTTCTTGAAGAGAGCGGGGATATAGTCATCATCAAAGGGCAATCGGCCCACCAACAGCACATAGAGGATCACACCGCAACTCCAGACATCCACCTCGGGGCCTGCGTAAAGCTTTCCAGAAATAACCTCTGGGGCAGCATAGTTCGGGCTACCACAGCTAGTTTTGAGGAAATTGCCATCTGTCATAATATTACTCAAACCGAAATCGGCAATTTTGACGTTCTTCTGGCTGTCAATGAGCAGGTTCTCGGGTTTCAGGTCTCGGTGGACGATCTTGTGTCGGTGACAGTATTCGACAGCGCAAATGATTTGCTGGAAAAACTTTCGGGCTTCGTCATCGTTGCATTTGCCTTTTCGCACCAGGTAGTCGAACAATTCTCGCTCGGCGTACTCGAGGACCATCACAATGTCGGTCTTGGTGGCGATAACGGTGTATCTAGCGGGGTAAATCCACCCGATCAGCCTGGACGCACAACAAATTTAATTAAGTGAGGAGGGAAAAGACAATCATACAGTTTGATGATATGAGGATGTCGGAGCAATTGGAGGTACTGAATCTCTCGTTCCACACGACCGACCATGTCCCGGGACAAGAGCTTACGCCGAGAGATGATCTTGAGGGCAACCTGCCGGCCACTCGGCTGGTGAATGGCCAGCTTCACCTTTCCGAACGATCCCTCACCCAAAATCCTCACGGTCTGATACTGATCGAGGCGTTGCATATCTCTTGTGGTTGCGGGGGACTGGGTGGCCTCCGCTCTAGCGGTCGGGCGCGGCGGCGGCATAGCCATGGCGGAGGGGTTCGAGCTGACCGGCCTGGTGTGGTCACGAGGGTGGTCACGTTCACGGTCGGAAGGAGCGAGTGGGATCGATAGATCTTCCTCATCAAAAGCGGCGGCCATGATGGAAGGACAACGTGACGTGATTGATTTTCTGGGTCGGGCCCAGCGGTCCGGGCTGCTGACTGTGCCGTGGTTCTTCTTATTTTTTTTTTTGCCCTTAGAGCATCGCCAATCAGTCGGTCTCGACCCTCTCCACAGTAGAGCCGAAGGTGGAGCTTGGGACAGCTAGGAGTTTTGTGTTCTCGAGGGGGCGGGGCAAGAATAGAGGGGTAAAGTATATGCCAAGTGTTAACCGAGATATGTACCGTCTGATGCAAATAGGATGGAACAGAAAACGAGACAACAGTTCGATGCAAGGGTTCATAAAATTCTGGGGGAAGTCGAAGGTTCCATGGAGGAGAAGCCGATGCCGGTTAAGCTCTGACCGGTGACTGGGAGAGACTGGGGTCGGGTCCATTATTCTGCCCAACCTTGAACTACGTACACTCGAAAAATCAACTACAAAATTTAGTGATTGTAACTGAAATAATACAACAGGTTTGAAGTGGTACGAAAGGGACATTGGACAAAGGAATTGAAGTCAACTCGACTTTTTCTACGTCACTTGCCCAGCTCAAATGGTGGCCTGCAACATCAACAGCTCCGCTGTAGTCTGGTAATACATGTCGCCAAAAGGGAGAAAAGGGGGGGTGAAAAAGTGCCATTGACTGGTTTGATATGAAAGACGAGATAAATTTCTAGTTGCCTCGTAGGAGATACAGGACTCGTCAATCTCTATGATATACTGGTCTTGCTATGCATGAATTCTCCGCAATGGTGGACCGTGACTCATCCATGATGGTTGACCAATCAGAAAAATGATGAACTTTACTGCCTAAGGTCTCCGCTTTCCACTCGTATTCGTATTTCGGATTTTTCTTTGTTCCTATTCTGCCAGCCCACGCCGCCTTACCACTCCGCTCTCCGCTGCCAAGGATTAGCACGTGACTCGACAATGACGGATGGCAGTATATCCTCTATATCTTTTTGAACAGCGGTTGTTAACAGATAATTAGATGCGCGTCAAGAATGGACTCAAGAAGATGGCAATCCAGTTCAAGTTCCACTCTCAAGCAACCGTCGCAGAAGTATCTACTCCCTCCCAGTGGTGCGTCAAGTTGTTTGGCGAAATGGAGTAGAACAAAAATACACCACCGAAAACCGGGCTTTGCTTGGTTACAAACAGCGTGTTGGGGTCCAGGCCCCTCTTGGTCAAGAGTGTGACTACTGTAAAAGTGGTAAAGGCCCATTTGCGTTTTGTGTTGTGGTTGTTGTCAATGGAGTTCCAGACAGTCGTGGTGCCTGTAGCAACTGTGGATGGAATAATCAAGGTGTTCACTGCAGCCACCGTGAGTGACCTCCTTCCCTCATCCCCAGAACTTTTCCCTTCCTCTGTGAATATTCTGCTAACTAAAATCAACAAAGATCGGAAAGCCACAGACACAGACCCACCTCTCTTTATCCAGCAGGAAATCAATCGCCAGATGGCTTCCCAACAGGCCCCTCAGCAGGAACCCCAGCAGGCTTCCCGTCAGGCTATGCAGCAGGTATGATTATATCTTGCCCCGGGTCTCAAGCCAGTACTAACGAACAAAAGCCTCAGCTCCAGCCTCAACCTCAACATCAGCCCATGACCCCTGCTATTCCATATGATGGACGGTACTATACGTCCCCGTTGGATGACGCAGGGGTCATTCAATCCTATGATCTGTCCTTGGTCCAGCGCGCCCTAGAAAGCTGCCACACTATTGCGGAGCGTCTAAAGGACGACAAGAAATACCTGGCCAAGCACCTCCGGGATAATGGGGAGCCAGAAGTGAAGGATGGGGAGGATACCGTTATTGATTCCTTCGCCGTCCGCCTTCGTGCTCCCCGGAATCCCAAGTCTGGCCGATTCTATGATGAGAAGTGGCTCACTTCACCCTGGGACGACTCCATGGTTTGCAACCTTTTCGACTTCCCGGCCCACCGCAGGGCTCTGCTGGTATGCAATGCCATTATCCAACGGGCAGAGGACGATGAGAGACGCCTACGTCTGCGGCTGGAAAAGATGGGCGAATTGTACGATTGGAATTGAAGAAGGCGACTCTGCCCACGAAGGGCGGTGGAGGATTATGATTTCTCCCCGGTGTATTGAGTGTTTGATCCATACATATGAGCAGAAGATCCCTTGAACCAGTTTCCCAACTACGTGTAAATACCGTATCAAGGCATAAGTAATCCGTAACTCGCCTTCCTTGACACTACTTCTAGATATCTCACTTTCCAAGTGTGAATATCCCATTTGACTGGTCAATATCAAGTCAGCGGTGCTCTTATATCAGAGACCTCATTTTCCATTTCTATGTTCGCTTTCTCTATCACTTCGCTACCTTTTGATACATTAGATCAGCGACTTCTATTTCCCAGAATCTCTTTCAGTGGCCGTTCATATATTGGATGGCCACTGATATGTTTCACCGCTGATCGTTTGATAAGACATGTCGTGAAAATGGATGAGCAGCGCTTACGGTTGCAAACCAGGCATAAGAGATCCTCGCTGGCATCAAATGAATATAGGCTCTCTGATTAGCGACCCAACTACATCATCAAGTTCTCGGACTTGTCAAGGGAATCATATCAGGTCATGGGATCCTGCTTTGGACTGTTTAGCATCTTACGAGCCACCAGCGGGCCAATAACATTTGTGTTTTCGTTCTCTCTGTACCCATTAGACGGACCCATTGCGACCAGAAACACCTGAGGGTGCAGCACGAGTGAAATGATACGCTAGAAGTTCCTTCAATGTGAGCAAGAAAGGTGGATGATGGATACCCCGTTGAACTGTTCAGATTTCACGAGTCAACGACCTCGTTTTGGGCGTTGTGCTGCTTTTGTATGCTGGGATTATATGTAGGGCCACCTTAGGTGCATCCTTCTGATTCTAGTACCCTGAGATTTAACTAATTTAGCTAGGCTCACGCTCAACCACTTTACAACCTCATCAATATGATTACATCTACTCCGTAGAAATATGAAAATAACGACTCAGACCTTTTATAGCCCCAGGTTTTACCTTGCATACCCACTCATCCTCCTCTTAACCGAATGCCGATGTTTAGGGCCGGTTCGACCACTAGACACCGCCCACGCCTAAGTGTAGGGGACCTGAGCCACGACGGGACAAACCACTAGGCCATCCGGGCGTCGATTGTCACAATAGTCTCTTAATCTCGGATTATGAGGGAACAATCCCCAACCTTTCCCCTCTCAATGTCTTTTCTGAAGCACCCAGCCTACACGCTTTCTGGGGATGCTGCCGGTTCTAGAGCCTTGGGCAGTTGATATCAGACAGGCTATGGGAGTCTCATCATGTAAGACAGGATAGAGAGTCAATACAAATATGAGCGAAAGTGAGCGGAAATATGGTCGAGGACGAGGGACACGAAACTCTGGGTTCTAAACCAGCAACTTTCTATCCTAGAAGACTACCTCAGCCATCTAATGAACATTTTGATCGGTAGACTTCAACCTGTCCTCTAATTTCATCCACTACTAAGGCGGGGACTGATGTGAATCACAGTCCATAAGAAACAGGACATTGGAAATGGTACTTTTATTTCTATGCAAATCTGTACAACCGATGGCCCGCCAATACACCGACGAATGGTAAATCCAGCCGAACTCCAAAAACTCATATTATAAGCATCATGCCTTCAACATGTCAAGTGCGCCCTTCAGCTGGTACGCATTCTGTGCCATCTCCACCTCATCACGGACGCGGAAATGCAATCGGTCCACCAACTTGTCAACCTGGGCTGACTGGCCCAGGTTGGCCGAGTAGATGTCCAGCAGGTTCATGGCAACTTCAACACAGAGATCAACCAGACGGGGCTCGCGAATATGCTTGTAAACCCATGACAAAACGGGCTGGAGTGTGACCTCGTCACGGTCTTTGAGAGCAGCACGTAAAGCCGAACGGTGACGGAGGGCAGTGAATAGCGTGAGCTGGGCTGTCTTATCGGGTCCTCCAAGGACTTGATCCAAGGCCGCGGCGTATCGGCCCTTCCGCAAATCAAGCTCCCAAGCTTGTTCACGCTTCCTCTTCTTGTTGTCCTGGCCCTCGATCACAATCTCGACTCCCTCTCCGATGAAATCACGGCCACGCAAGCGCTTCTCCCAGCCTGAACCGCGAGTTTTATTCTTCTTAGCCACTTCGCGGTCGTGTTCCTCAAGCTTGCCCTCGAGCAAAGCCTTCATCTCCTTCTGACGCTCGCGGTCCTTGACCTTCTGTTGACCAGACAACCGGGTCTTGATAGAAAGAAGACCTGACTGCATACCAACAGCGATGTGCTTGTCCTCTTGTGCTATGCCGGAGGTGATAACACGCAGTGACAGGATGGGTGAAGGGTATTTAGAACCAGAGACCGCATTCCAGCCAGTTGTCTCAAAGACCTTCAAGTGTCCATCCAATGCACCACTGAGCAATCGCTCTCCATTGGACGCCAATGCAAGCGAGGTAACTGTCTTCTGGTGGTTTTGAATCATGTGCATGGGCTTTCCAGCAACGATGTCTAGCACCGCAATCTTGTTATCAGCGGAAGCCAAAACGGTAGTGCCCGCCGGCATGGGCAGCACGTTTTCAATAGGAGCCGCCATCTTGAAGGTCATAGCTGCGCGTCTCTGCACACGGGGGTCCCAGATGCGGACTGTACGATCATAGGAACCAGAGACAATCAATCCAGAGGAGGCCATTGCGCCGGGCATGAAAGCACCACTGCGAACGTAATCGGTATGGCCGGTGAAGGTTCGCTGACTGGACTCAGCAGGCAGATCCCACAGGCGGACTGTCCGGTCATCACTAGTGGTCATAAGACCGGTGGGGTCGCTCGGAGAGAACTTGCTCACCCACACGGGCTGCTTGTGGTCTCTCCATGTCTTCAGAATGGCGCGGGATTTGACGTCAAAAACCTGGACTGTGCCTGTATCGTCACCAGTCACCAACACACGGCCATCTGGCCGAACATCTGTACCCCGTACTGTATCATCGAACCGAGTGATTGTGCGCAGCAATTTCCGGGTGTGAATGGAGTAGATCTGAACTCGGGCACCGGTGGTCACGGTGAAAATATCCGGGGGCTGCGACAGTGAGCTGAAGACAGCAGAAGATGATGGGGCAGAAGGTTGAGTGATGAGATTGATAGGTCCATTGGCTGGCGACGGGATGAGGAGAGGGTTCTTGAATGTGCGCCAGTATTGTTGCTCTGGTGTAAGGCGGGTGGATGGCAATGAGGCGAGCTTCACCTGTTGCAAAGGCAGGACGGGAGCCGCCATGGTGAGCTATGGTATTCGATCACTGATGCAAGGCAGAATCTGATCTGGCAAAAGAGGAAAGAGAAGATATACACGCCCAAAGCTCGTGACAGCGCCGTGATCAAGAAGGTTTGATCTTTTTTTCTGCCAATCAAAAAAGTTCGCCCTGATCGGGAATGGCGGCGGTGTCTGTAGACACCTGAGGCAGAACACCTTAACTCAATCGTCAACTTCTCAGGCACCAAGGCATTCAGACGTTAAGGCATTAAGGCAGAACTACATCCGCGAGTCGTGCATTTCAAGGTTCGTAGATGCTTAGATACGTCACGATCGCTCTCCGGGGGTCATGGTTGGCACATTCCGTGTTTCCGATTAGGTGTTTATCCCGGTCATTTACGTAGTCGATTGACCGATCATGGAATCCGCATCAAATAACCTTGTGAGCTTACCTTACAGGACGTTGCCGCGTTGGTGTCATCCAAGGGTGTATAGTGTAGCCGACGGCCAAGATATTTTCGGATAGTAAATGTTTCTTCCAGGCCTCCATGTATCTTTACCCCCGCAATGACGATAGATCAAGATACCCATACATTATAATAATAGAAATCGGCCCCAGGCGCGTAAGCCGATAAACAGAGCTCCCATGGATCATCGGGGCTGTGAAGCAGGCAGCGACCAAAACAAGCAGGGGATACCGCTACTATCGAGGGTTGTTCAAACATACAATTCCGATCTGTCTCACGTAGAATAATTATTTGGTAGACAATATATGTCTGTATAGGTTCGTTGGAGTATGGGCAGCAATTGCGGTCAAGCCCAATCAGATGTTTTGCCCGTCGCCATAGCAATCTAGAGTCAAGTGGGGTTGACTCATGCATCTGCTTTACCTTACGAGTGGGGATGGCTGCGCCTGACAGCTGCGAGGCCTCGCAATTGAGACAAATTGAAACCGGATTCACTGACAATACTATTGAAAGGATGACGATCACTACAGGCCAGTCGCCAATCGTTGCACCTCCTGCCAACTTGACCCCCTGTCGGCGTCGGGAATGCATTGATCGGTGGATCGCGGTGGCTGGGGGAGCTGATCGGAGCTGACGATGCTGCTCCACTTGGAGTCTGGACTTTGAGACCGGGTTGGACGAAAGTCAAAATGAAAATGGATATCTAATCTAAAATCTCATATGATTTCAAGAGGCTGGTGAACAGGAACAAGGATATGGAAGACGAGTTGCGTATTCACGATCAACCTTGAGGGGATACTGTAGATAACGATGTTTATCGGGTAATATAAATCTGGTATGGTATTGTCACATCTCTGAGATCGCCAGGGGGACACAGTCAAGTCAGTCAATCAGCAATCAGAACGACCCGCCCCCAGCCACCTGCAATACTGTCTCTAACATTCCAGAAAAGTGGGCGCTTTTATCTTTAATGATTCCCCCCTCTTTGGATTGATCGTCTCTTTTTTTCTCCTTCTCTTTCCTGCCATACATGTTGAACACGAGATACCATTGATTGACCATGGCTAAAGTGTTCAAGGGCAGTCATGCGGCCGGCATCTTCGCCGACATGTCAGTTGATGGGCCACCTATTGGCACACTGGTGGCTATTATCGATCGCGCAAAGAATCTCCCTAATCGCAAGACCATGGGTAAACAGAACCCTTACTGCGCAGCACGCTTGGGAAAGGAAGCAAAGAAAACTCCTACGGATTTGCGTGGTGGACAAACTCCGAGATGGTACGTTCCCAAGCATGGTGTGTTAGTAAACGAACTGACGTCAACACAGGGACCACGAGCTCCGATTCACTGTACACCAATCCCCCGACTATTACAAGCTAAAGGTTTCTGTGTTTAACGACGACAAAAAGACTGATCTTATCGGAGAAACGTGGATCGACCTGAACAACCTTATTATTCCTGGAGGAAGCCAGGACGACCACTGGCACCCACTGCAGTCTAAAGGCAAATACTCTGGCGAAGTTCGAATTGAGATGACATACTACGATACCCGACAACAAGATGAGGCAATTATTGAGAAGCGAAAGGAAGCAGCAGAAAGGATCCAGGGCAAACCAGCTGCTGCTGCCATCACATCAAGCTCTGGCTTGTCGGGTCCTAGACAACTGAATGCTTTCAAGCGACGACCACTACCCACTGATCCATCAGGAGCAGCTCCTCCTAGACCTCCTGTTCAAGAGCAGCCTCAGCCAGCCCCTGCATTGCATCACCCAATGCCTTCACGCAACATTCGGGAACAAGTCCAAAATATGCCGATGGCTTCCGTTCCAGAGCCCGCCCAAAATCACCCCCAGAGACATCACTCAGAGCCCACATATGAGCAACACTATAATGCACCACCTCAATCTAGGGCGTATGACGCCAATGATAACTATCAACGCGAGTGGGAAACTCCAGCCTCAGCTCCGGCGCTTCCTCCGGCGGGCGCAACGAGACGTAATCCTACACATGAAACGACTTATGCCAGCCACGAGAACCCAGAGCTTGTATATGACTCGCGCCCACTGCAACCTCGCAGCCACTCCGATTTTGACCAGCATCCTCCAAGAGAGTATCGCTCTGTATCCCAAGAGCCATCCTATGAGGTCGATATGCATGGTAGGGCAGTATACGAGCAGGGAGAGGATATTTACAGTCCACTCTCACCCCAATACACCGCACCACCTATGTCATTTGGACCGGTGTCAACATTCACCCCACGCCAGCCAGCATATGCAGATGAGCCTGCACCTCTGAGTTATTCGCGGCCGAGTTCATCTTCCGGGCCAGTAGGTGACCCTCGCTACCAGCCGCACGACGTTCGAGCACTGCAGCCGATACATCGTGAGGTCTATCATCCCGAGTACGCCACCATGCAACCCCGCGTGGAAGATGAAGATGAGGATGGGCCACCTCCACCGCCACCCGTTCATCGGTCTCGTATGGCACAGCATCCACAGGCGATGCAGCCAATGCAACAACCAGTGCAGCCAATGCAACCGATGCAGTCAATGCAGTCAGCCCCGCCAGCTGCCAGGGAGCCCCCTCCATCTTCGTATCAGCCATACACTCCGGGACACTCTAACTCCACATCGCCCATGCCCGCCAGTCTCGTTGCCGGTTACGAGCCCGAGGAATTCCCGAAATATGAAGATCGACTTGGCCGGAGACGAAGCACCCTTTTTGACGATGAGATGATGATTTCTCAACCGCCAGGGCCAGGGGCCCTTGTACCCGTATCCAAGACTGCCCAAGCACCACCTGCGCCCTATGAATCTCCCATCTATCCTCTCCGTACCTCTCCACAGCCGCCGGTTGCTGAGCGACCGACCTCCAGCCGCGGTGGGTCTACCAGCGCAGACATGCGAATGGTGACACGAAAATCGGTCAGCCCCCGACCTTCAATCTCTAGTGACCGTGAACGTGCCTCTTCGATCCCATTTTCGCCCGACTCATACAACTCCATCAACCCACATGCAGCACGACCCAACAGCAGAGATCCCACTCCAGCCTATGACTCGCCATCAACTGCCAGGGACGCAAACGCAGTGGTCCGCTCCGAGGTCGAACCTATTCGAGATCTCAGCCAGCCTATCATTGGTGACGATGGCCGTGAGATTGATCCATCTGATCATCTTCCTACGGACACTTGGGCTCCAGAGCCAGAGCGGAAGAATCGTAAGCCGGAGGTCATCATTCGCTTCAAGCATTCTCCTCGGGACCGGCCCACTTCCCGTGGTAATGACACCGCTTCTCGCAGCCCCGCGCCGCCTCGCGTGGGCTTCAGGACGGAAACTAACTCATACGGCTCCGATCGTCCGCGATACACACCGAGCCATCAGCCTAGCCCTGACCCAACACCACAACGAGGATATGATAACTATGGAGGTGGTTACACACAAACCCGGGGCTATAGCTCACCAACCTCAACTGAACGCCCCCGCTCATCCCGTGGCTCCGTTTCACCATCTCCTGGTTCTCGCTCTCCTTTGTACGACTACAACTCCGGTCCACCAATTCCATCCAAGGTCCCGATTGCCCAAGCCTCTCCAAGTTACCCAGTTGCTGCCAGCAATGCAAGCAGCGGGAATCCTGGTATGGATGCCTTGAGTCGGGAGCTGAAGTCTATTGAGATTGGCTCGGCTGGATGTAGCCCAGGTCGGGCTGTTCGCAGATATGCCCCAGCTCGTCAATCAGCATCAATTGGATATGCTAGTTAAAAGGAAATGTATGATGATTTATGTGCGGCTGTGTCTTTTTGGGGAGGTTAAGATTCTTGTCTGATACTTATGTCCATGGTTTGAAACGAGGCTTGATTATTGTTGAATATCCAGCATGGCGGCGTTTGGATCGGTTTCTGTTCTCTTTTCTTTTGCTTTTCTACCCTGTTTTTACATACAATTTGGCCCTACGGCTTTGCAGAATATACCTGCTAACCATCCGCTTAAGAATTTTACCTTCCATATCTATGAATTACATAATTTGTAAGCTCTAGCCCTGCCAATTGGCTCCTTGATCCTTGTCATTTCGCGCTTAGCTTAACCGGAGTTGGACTTCTCGCTTACCAGACGGGCGAGTTAGTACATGGAGATAACTACGGACTCCGTACATCGCCTACCGATATGCGCCTCCTTTATCCACAAGTTGGTCATAAAAAAGCTCTTATCATGTAAACGACTCTGACCCACAGAGACGAGAGATCTCAACTGCCGTTGATCGGCGGCAATCTCCGAATCAACAACCAATCCCGCAACAGATCAATATCGCTTATCACTTCCCCGCCTTTTATAAAAACATGCAATAACATTATTCTCCAATCCAATCCCACATCTTCAACCACGAGACCAAAGCAAGAACCAAACAACCAAAATGACCGGTCTCACAGAAGCCCAGGTGGCCTCCTTCCACGAAAATGGCTACCTAGTCCTCCCAGACTACCTTAGCCAAACCGAAATCAACGACGTCCTAACCGAAGCCAACACCCTCCTACACAACTTCGACTTGGACACCCACCCCCTAACCCAATTCACAACGGGCGACGACGACACAACCGACCATGTAGGCGACGACTACTTCCTAGAATCAGGCGACAAAATCCGCTTCTTCTTTGAAAAGGACGCCTTCAGCACAACACCCGACCCAACAACCGGCCGCGCAGCCCTCCTCAAGCCCAAAAACCTAGCCGTGAACAAAATCGGCCACTCGCTACACACTTTGAGCCCACCCTTCAAATCGATCTCCCTCAACGACCGCAATGCCGCAATCGCCAAATCCCTCGGCTTCATCGACCCCCGTGTCTTGCAAAGCATGCTCATCTGCAAACAGCCCTCCATCGGCGGCGCAGTACCCTCGCACCAGGACTCGGAGTTCCTATACACGGACCCACCCTCCGCTGTTGGATGGTGGTATGCGCTTCAGGATGCTGGGCCCGGGAACGGAACGCTGGGTATGATTAAGGGATCGCACAAGGGCGCGAAGGGCGGACATATCAAGAGACGATTTGTGCGGAAGACCGCTGCTTCTGGGACGGAGTTCATTGTTAATGAGGGCCCTGCACTTCCTAAGGGAATGGAGGAGGAGAAGGTCTCTGAGCCTTCTGAGGAGGATCTGGAGATTTTGGAGGTTAAAGCTGGTTCTTTGGTGCTTATTCATGGAAATGTGCTGCATAAGAGTGAGAAGAACACTAGTGAGCGCAGTCGGTATGCGTACACTTTCCATGTTATTGAGGGGGCAGAGGGGTGGGAGTATGATGAGCGGAATTGGTTGCAGCCGCCTGAGGGTGGGTTCTCGAAGCTTTATCAGTGATGGTTGCATGTAAGCTTGATTGGATGGATATGAGTTGACCATTTACATATTTTTTTTGCACATTCAATATCATTGCATAGGCATTTCCTCTCTGCTCGGTATATACTTGTTCCGCCTCTGTATTTCCTATTTCAATGTAAGGTGCATTGGCGGGTGTTATTATTACTTCCGCGTCGATTCCAAGTCGACGTGGTGCTACTTATGATAGAGGATTTTCACTTTGCTGAAACATTAGAAGGTAGGTAGTATTTTCAAAGGCGCAAGATACTACGTATCTACAAGCCCACTAGCGTGAACCAGGACTTGAATAATGAAAGGAGTGATTGCATTCTGTACATCGGAGGTTGTTGTTACATTAGAAATCCCAACGCCATCCCTTGAAGGGAAAAGTATTTTGTTTCTCCAACGAAAGGAATTAATACCAGAGAAAGATATGAAACGTATGAATCAGTGCTGGCTCCACTCAATTGTGTTCAGGTCAATACCCTCCTGGACCAACTCCCAGAGCGGGCTCAGCTCACGCAGGAAGTGTACACGTTCCCGCACTGCCTTGAGAACGTAATCCATCTCGGCATCGGAGGTGAAACGGCCAATACCGAATCGGATACTGCTGTGAGCACTCTCGTCACTGCTGCCCAGGGCACGCAGGACGTAGCTGGGCTCCAGCGAGGCGGAGGTACAGGCACTTCCGGAGGAAAGAGCGATATCCTTGAGCGCCATCAAAAGGGACTCACCCTCGACGTAGGCAAAGGAGATGTTCACACAGCCGGGGTAGTGGGCCTTAGGGTCACCGTTAAGGGTGGTGTGCTCCATGGAGAGCAAGCCATCGCTGAGACGCTTTGACAGACGCTCAATGTGTTTTGTGTCGTACTCCATATCCTGAAGGGCGAGGCGGCAGGCCTCACCGAATCCAACAATCAGATGCGGGGCCAGGGTACCACTGCGCAAACCACGCTCCTGGCCACCGCCAGTGATGAGAGGCTCGAGACGAACACGAGGGCGACGACGAACGTAGCAAGCACCAATACCCTTGGGACCGTAGACCTTGTGGCTGGAAATGGACATCAAGTCAATGTTCGATTTGTTGACATCAAGCGGAATCTTACCGACGGCTTGGGCACCGTCGGTGTGGAAGAAGATTTTCTTGGAGCGGCAAAGACGACCAATCTCATCCAAGGGCTGGATCACACCAATCTCGTTGTTGACAGCCATGACACTGACGATGCAGGTCTCGGGGCGCATAGCGGCCTCAAGATCCTCCATACGAATGAGACCGTTCGACTGGACGGGCAAGTAGGTAACCTCGAAGCCCTCATCCTGCAGATGCCGGCAGCTGTCAAGGACACACTTGTGCTCAGTCTGGGTGGTGATGATGTGATTCTTCTTGCCAGAGCGTCCAAAGAATCGCGCCACACCCTTCAAACTCATGTTGTTACTCTCGGTCGCACCACTGGTGAAAATAATCTCCTTAGGGTCGGCTCCAATCAACTTGGCGATGTGCTCACGGGCCTCCTCGACGGCCTTCTCGGACTCCCAACCGTAGGCGTGTGTTCGCGAGTGCGGGTTTCCGTAGATGCCAGTAAGATAAGGAAGCATGACGTCGAGAACGCGGGGGTCGAGAGGGGTAGTCGCCTGCATATCAAGGTAGATAGGACGGGTGCCCTGGTCCATAACAGTAGCCTGCTTGAGGATACCGGCGGAAGGGCTCATGGCGGCGTCGCCCGAGACCCCGGAACTGGGCAAGTTAACGCTGCCCGGAGCAACGCTGGCCTTCTTCATGAAGGACTTCTGCTCATCCTTGATAGCAGTTTCGATGTTGACCTGGGCTTGGCCAGCCTTGGTCTCAGTGACATAGGACCGAGCTCCGCGGAAACCAGTGGCGAGGACGCGGCGAGGGGCATTCCAGGTGCCGTAGGACGATAAGCGCCTAGAACAGGCCAAAGAGGCCTGTCTCCAAGCAGCAGGGGTAGTAGGCATTATGGCGATGATGATGGAGAAAGGACCATCAAGATGGAAGGAAAGAGGATAAACCAACAATTTCCGATAACTCGGGGAATTCCCATTGAGGTCATCCCGGACTCAGGTTTCTCCGTGTTTGCCTGAGGCACGTGACTTTCACATACATGATGGCTTTTGAATGGTTCGACCGGGGGACTGCATTGATAATATTGTGTAATAGTTGGGAAAATAAATCAACGAACTTGGACAGAGTCTGGCCAAGAAGCCGCAATAATCACCAGTATCCCGGCACTAGAACATATGCCGGGCTCACCTCATCTCCGCATAAAACGGGATGTCCGGGATTACAAATTGTAGCCTACGCATCAACAAGCCACGCAAATCATCCTCTCAGCCACTGCAGTAATACTCGTAGGGCTGGCGAACGTGGAGGATCACCGAGTGGAACTATGGAAAGGATGCAGTCCCACCGGAATCTGCGCCCGAGGGGAATCTTGGAGCCTGCATCACTGCGACACATTAGGCACCGAATAACCGTAGTATGTTAGATACATAAAAAAAAAAAAAAAAAAAAATAGTAGAAATAAAGGACCATTCAGCTCTTTGGCCAAGCCACAGATTGACCCATTCCTGGTCTCATTCCGGAGGCACCAACTCGATGTGGTATAGCCCCATAGGGTAAAAGTTAGGTACAGCCACAATGTTCTCCAAGGTGTGAGAAGTCTTATGTCATAGTTGAAGCGAAAGTTGGGAACGGAAAGGCCGAACACCCCGCCTTGCTCTTTCGACCTTATTTTTCTCCCACTTTCTTCCCCAATTCGCTCCCTAACAATATAGTCCGACATGAGCTTCAAGGGGTTTTCTAAGAGTCTCGCCCGAGCGCCACAGCAGTTCAAACTCAAGTTTAACATCGGTGAACACACTCAGGATGCCGTGTATACCGACTCCGAGCGCCGCTTCCAAGAGCTAGAGAAGGAGACCAAGAAGCTACACGATGAGTCTAAGAAGTACTTTGACGCTATTAATGGTATGCCACTGTGTTCCGGCGCACTCCGAGGTCCAGCATCCCCTTTCAAGAACTTCCAGCTGATCCTTTGCAACAGGGATGTTGACCCACCAGATCGAGTTCTCCAAATCAATCGCCGAAATCTACAAGCCCATCTCAGGCCGAGCTTCCGACCCCAACTCATACCACGATGAAGGAAACCATGCGGGGATCCAGGCTTGTGAGGAGTATGAGGCGATCGTGCGGGAGCTGCAGGAGGCCCTCGTGCCCGAATTGGAGATGATCGAGAGCCGAGTGATCAGCCCTGCGGATCAGCTCCTTGAGGTGATCAAGATCATTCGCAAGGTAGCTGTCAAGCGCGATCATAAGAAACTGGATTACGACCGTCGGACCTCCACGCTCAAGAAGCTGGAAGAGAAGAAGGACAAATCCATCAAGGATGAGAAGGCCCTATACAAGGCCGAGAATGACGTCGAGCAGGCGACACAGGAATATAACTATTACAATGATCTGCTCAAGGAGGAGCTACCGAAGCTCTTCACTCTTGAGGCAGAGTTCATCCGCCCACTATTCCAGTCCTTCTACTACATGCAACTCAACGTCTTCTACACCCTGCACGATAAAATGCAACGCATGAATATCAGCTACTTCAACCTCAACCTGGACGTGGAGGAGGCATTTGAGCAAAAGCGCGGTGATGTGCAGGAACGCGCCGAAGCTCTGTCAATCGTCCACTTTAAGGCGCAGGGCGCCCGTCGCTCCAATTCCAAATTGAATCCCAAGCTGGCCGAAGCCAAACGTGGGAGATCTGCTTCCAACGTCGATGAAAACCCTCCACCCCCTTACTCGGCCGGTGCTAGCCCAACCGGTAGCTTCTCCTCGGCGGCAAAGGGCAAGCCGGCCCCGCCGCCACCAAGAGCGAAGCCCGCTCACCTCAGCAAGCCTGCTGAGACGGCCACTGCTCTTTACGACTACGAGGCACAGGCCCATGGCGACCTTGGCTTCTCTGCCGGTGATGTAATCGAGATTATCCAACGAACTGAGAACACAAACGAGTGGTGGACCGGGCGGACCGGTGGCCGGGAAGGACAATTCCCTGGTAAGTGCAAACCCTCGCAATCAATGTGCTCATATACTAACAGTACTATCCAGCGAACTATGTGCAACTGAATTAGTGTTGGTTTATTGATATTTTGGGGTTTCTTGTTCTTTTCCGTGCTCTGGCGCATATGGCCTCATACATAGAGCGTTCTGTGTGTACATACTTTCGTTTCTCGACCGCTCGCTAATTTCAGCTCTATGGGATTTGTAATATTTTGGTGACATACGTGCTACCTGAACTATCCATGGACTTCAACATTGCTTTATATCTCCGATATTTAGCTTCCGCCTATGGCATTGCAACTATCCTGACTATATATCTCCATCTTGAATACTATCCAATATCGGGCATCATACCCACTTGCATATTGACCTGCATGTCCTATAGAAATTACATCATACCGTAACTCGCAGATCATAGGTGACTTCGTATGGATCCATGCAATTTGGCCCCCATCATAAGCGGGGATGACCTTGAAACAATTGACATGAGCAGTCTAGCGCGGCCCATCGGGCCTATGATATCTTTTCAATTTAGCAGTTTTCTTAGTGGGGGATCGCTACTACAATTCTAGAGAATGACATCATTTCCTCAGATCAGAGACGCAGATCACCTCGATCTGAATGCCAGGAAGATGCATGGACCTGGAGCAGTTCCAGCAATGGCTCCTACGGATTGCTAGCTTGGGATACTCTCGATTTTCGCTTTTATCGTCAACTGCATCAGCATAGGGGCATAAGATATCGTTGATGACGATCTTATCCCACCTGGGCACTCTATGTATAGTGATGGTAAAGATGCTTTATGTACATTATTGTGTATTCCTAGCAAAGATATGGATGCAGTGACTTCGATTTTTCAACTCTCCTCTCATTCTGCATATATTCTCTTTGCCAGTCACATTCTCATCAACGCTGAAATTCCCGCGTCCACGGCCGTGTCCACGTTGGGCCCTCTGCCTATCGGCATCTGCCTTCTGTCTTCTTCGCTCGTTGAGCTCATCAAGTAGCTGGGCTGGGGTGTGCCCTGCTTTATTCGGCTGATCCATCGAGCCTCCAGCTTCCACCAGCATTTTAATCAACTCCCCCCTTGTTGTATAGGGGCTGTCTGGGGGTTGCGAAGGATCAAGCAATCCATCTTCACCCATCCTTCCAATCCTTGTACTTTTCATCACCTCGTGGAGAGGCGTATCTCCTTTATGATTGATCACGGTCAGATCCATTCCCAGGCTGATCAGATGGCGAATAGCATCGACCTGATCCAAATGCCGAACTAGATAGTGCATCGCCGTACAGCCACCGCCATCGGTGTCATCCGCGTTGGAGACCATTTCTAACACACTCAAGTCACCGCGATGATCAATCAGCGCATGAATCCCCTCAGGGTTCCAATTAAGGCTTGCTATATGCAAAGCAGTCACTCCATTCTTTTTTCTCAAGGTATGGGTAGCATCAAACCATAGACTCTCGGTCTTTGTAGGATCGAGCCACATCTGACAGGTGTGAACCTCGGCTCCTTCCGCAATACGACGAGATACCATTCTATAGCCAGCATTAGAAATGGCAGCGCCGAGAAGTGTTCTCACTAGCTCAGCAGTGTGATTGAAGAAAATCCTGGTCTTCTTCGCTTTGTTTGACGTAGATGTTTGAATCCTTAACCGAGCAGCCCTGGTCCAGAAGGAAGCAGATAAAGTTTTCATGCTTATTCAACGGCCTTGGAGTTGCATCGTCACAATTGGAAGAACCATCGTCCTTGCGTTTTAGCCCGCGCGCCGCGCCGAAGAGCGGCGTTTCTTCCCATTTGAACCGATCATGAATTGTCGCTTGAGGTAGAGCATGGTCCAATAACCATAGCGTCAGTCCCTGCTGCGCTGCAGCACAAGCCACATTGATTGGAGAAACGTCATGTGTTTCAGGTACTGGTCAAGCGGCTCAGTATAACCCGGATCCGATAAGTAGATCTCTAGCATTAGACGAAGTGCATCGAAGCTACCACATTCTTCAGCAACGAATAAGGGATGCCAGGACGAAACCTCGTAAGCTTCCCAGAAGATTCTTGTTTTCGGATTGTTTTGATAAAGTTTCAGAGCTGTAACATCGTTCTTGCTGACAATATGATCCGTGAGCCCGCCGTAAGGTCCGTCATAAACTGGAGATCCGTCTGTGTCGAAGAAAATGGGCTCGATATCCTGTCTTCAAAGTCGGAGTGGGGTTGATGAAAGAGAGGATATGCCACATTAAGGGTAAAATGGAGAGCGATTAGATAGGGAGACTATGGAGTGTGCGCGAATCATAACACTCTCCGTGAGCAGATCAGTCTGCTCAGGCCGCTGAGCATGAGCCTGAGATTATATAAGGCTAGGTGATCCACTTTCTAGATCTGTTCAGTGAGCAAATCGTCAAATATCGATCAATTTGAAACTCAAAAAGAAGCGTAACTTACCACTGAGTGCTCCCACCGGGCTCGGTCCGAATCGCCGGTGAGAGGGGCTTCTAGATCTATGTGAGCAACCAAGCCAGCTTCGAGTAGAGTTCCTGAGGAATTGCAGCTGCCTTGGTGGAGTTTCTAAGCTGCAATATCTAACAATATGACCAATGACGCCAACCCTGATGGTCCTCATACACTAGGAGTCCGTCTGTGTTGTAAAGATCACTGTTTATAATGAGGAAACCCCTGACAAATCTGATGGAAAAGCCGTGGGCTTGCTTCACTCTATCAAGGTAGTTTGTGAAGTTAGTCTTCTACTGTGTTCAGCGAGCGGATCAATCTGATGAGCATGAGCATGAACTTACGTAAGGCACAGCGATCCCATCACTTCTACCAAGCACTGAATTAGCATAATTATTAAATCAGTACACATCGCAATGCATGCTTTATTCAGCTATAGCGTAATACTAGTACCCTGTCACCAATACTCCACATTTCGCAACGCGGCACTTACTCAAGTCCATGGACTGATTATTTGCCGAGGAACAGCACAAAGCCACAGCCTGATCACAAACTCCGAGAGATAAAAATAAAAAATCCAAGGAAGCACTGCATGCTACCTACACATTGTGAGGCCAATCGGATGGTCAGTTGTACCGTGTCATGCCAATTAATGGCGCAAATGGGGCCAAAATGATGATGTTGCATACGGCCCCTACATAATCTTCCAGCATTACGGTTCGGCTTTCATTCTGCTTATATGCATTGACATGAGTCAAAGAGGCCGAGATACCTGTGGAAGCTATCGGTGAGGGCTGCCATGTGGCAAATGGTTCATACTTTCACGCTTGAAAAATTCTGGACACTTTTAGTGACCACCGTTACTGTCATTGGCCAGCGTAATGTTCTCTAGAAGCTAGAGAGTTAGTGTGATCAATTTTTCTTTTTTAAAAAAAGAAAAAAAAAAAAAAAAAAACCAGAGGCTGAAGCTTTCTTAAGATTGTATTCAAGCTCATTCTTTAGAGCTCTCAGGTAACGACTGATCCGACGATAGCTCTATCCTATTTTGAACCAGAATTCCACCTTCCGGCGTTTCCTTCAAATAGAAACTGCCTCTGTTATTTTCACTGGCTGGTGACCAGACATGAGCATTGGCCTCGGTGATGACCAAATTCTGAAAAGATTCTCTGGGGCCCGCACTGGCTCTTGTAGTTGAGATAGGAATTTTCAAAAATGGCGCACTCTTGTTCCCTTTTGTACTTGAACTGCCGTAATACTTTTCTCTTAACTCTGATTCATCGGATCCGCCAGGAATAAGGCCCCGTCCCTCCAGAAGATGGAAGTACAGCGGTGCGCACGGGGGAAGACAGGCGCAGACTATACCGATTGCTGCTTCGATGACGGCGAAGGTGACGGAATCGACATTTGCCCACTATCCTCAAATTAGACATTGTGTTTGTACTGGCTAGGTGTGAGGGAGTGTCCATACTGTCACGTCTTCAGAGTTATCATCTCGGAAAATCATCACGATCCTTGCACTACCGCAGCCGATAGCGAAGGCACCGAGTAAAAATATAGTGGATATAGCAACCTTGCGCATTCTCTGAGTGCTTAAGTTCCAGATCATTGGCACGGGGAGAAAGAAAATTGCCAGATCTGATGCTGTGCTCAAAATCTGGGGAATTCCGAGGTATTGATGGGTGTGAGGAAGGCATTTTCCAGCTGGTAGTGAATCGCCATAGTAAACGATATACCTTTTCCAGTAATAGCCCACAGGTGAACATTGAAAGATGAATAAAACAGTTGACGCAACTCCTAGCATAACCGCGTTTAATGCGTTGGTCCATATTGCGATCTTGGCCCAGCGTTGAGACGTAAGAAATAGACGCTGATATAAAACGAGAATGGAGAGCTTGATAAAAGTGACACCTGGGGCCCAGAGGATGGTGACGACCCAGTAATTCTGCTTGTGTGGTGAGAAGAGGCATGCAAGAGTTCAGTGTTTCGGACTTGACTGACAGTGTATATGTGTTGTAGTCCATAAGGCGGGTTTTTGTCTTCGTGCAGAACGCGAACCTGGTGCAGGCCAGCCCCAATCTTCAAGGACAAGACAGAAGCAACAAATTCGGCATAAAGGATAAGCTAAAGGAGCTCTTAGTATTTGCAGTAATTGGTCAGAAAAATTGGAGTAAATATTCATACCAAGGCAATGGTGACAAAAAGATCATCCAGTCCCCATCCTTTCTTGTAAGTTCGCTGAGCATATAGCCTCATCACAACCGCGATAGTTGCCGCAAATGTAGTAATAGTAACCGCAGCATATTGCTGCGGCCTTTTGTCCTCATCCCATTTGCTCATCTGGGAATTATATTCCTGACTTCCCAGCTCTGGCACATATTGATCTGTATATGTCATAGTGGTAGGACCAGCCGGCACTACACCGACAGGTTTGCATAAACACGAATCGGATTTTGAGTACGCTCAGAATATTGCAATGAAGGTCATCTCAGCCAAAATTAATGATCGGCGTGAAAAGAGGAAAGCCCCCAGAGTTTATGTAAAGGAGCACTGACAGGTACGGTTGACGGTCAGGCCATCCTGCAATCTATATCGGGGGATTTAGCTTTAGCCCCCGTGTATCCCCGTGGCTGATAATGTGCCAAGATAATTAGGCGATAAGCAAGGCAATTATGCAGAGATGAAACTTTGCAGATATGTGACCTGCGTTGCCTGAAAGCGGCCCCCAAGTAGCATACGTCACGTAGCGTCCACGTTTACGGGCCACGCTTCGCGGGCCGTAGACGCTAAGAACGCTAATTGATGCCACGGACCCAATTCAGTGCAAGTTATTAAAAGCGGAGTTTGCTTCGTTGCCGAGAGCCGTAGTGTGGCTTAGATTGTGTCTTGCTCGGTAGTCATCATCTGGACAATTTTAGAATTTCAGTTGAAACTCACTATGATGATACTATGTATTCACGAAATGAGGGCTTTGTGATTGCTAACAATGATAATCATAACCTTTCCATTTCGCTTGAAATTCTTTACAAAGAGGGGTCATTTGGGGGCGGAGGGCCGCCAAGCTCGTCTTACTCCGGCTCGGATGCATCACTTTCTAGCGAACAAAACCTAATAACGTACATTGACATAACAAAGGATATGTGCTGCAATTTTTTGGCAAGCATAAATTACTCGTAATGAACATTCTATATTCTGTATGCCTCGACAATAACTATATAACAATGTAACATTTATGCAATGGCGAAAATGAATCTTCGCTAGCATTGCATTGACATATGTTCAAATTTTGATGTGAAATTTCCAATAGTATCCAAGACAGGCCCAACGTGCTGTGAGTAGGCACAGTAGGGATATAGTAATCATGCCGCCAATGAAAACGACAAGATTGGTTGGTCCAACTGCCTGTAACAGCTGCCCACCAATGGGGATTGCCACGAGAGGTCTAGTGAATAAAGTTTAGCGTATGCACCCAAGGGAGATGAAAATAGACTTACCCATGGCTGATGACAAGATAGCAACTCCCCAACCAAAGTCCAACTTCCTCTGTCTTGCACATCTGGCTGAGACAGACAGGGAGCAAGCAGAGGATAGTTCCGGTGCCGAGTCCCATTAGGACAACAAAAGAGTACATCACACCAAGGTGATTTCCAAATGGACACCAAAGAAGGAATATGAAAATTGTTGTAGTGGTCATCATTGCTGACATCGTATTGAAGCGTCCAAAACGATCGGATACCATTCCTGAAAGCCCCCGACCAACGGCCGCCGCACTGAGATGTGTTAGCTATATTCAAAAGAGAGGAAAAGAATGGAATGGCATACCCGTTATATACAGCTAGCAGGTAGAATCCGGTATCCGAGCTAAAGCCCTGTGCTAGTGCGTATGTAGGGACAAGACCCATCGACGCAAAAAGAGCAATCTGAGCGACTAGAGAAACAATCAGTACATCATACCAAGACCGTGGAAATGAACACATACAGAACTGGGCCATCGTAAACCATATGAACCGTGTGTCTCGAAAGCACCGAAAGTCAAAGACAGCCGTTTGCCCTTTGACCGGCAGCCTGCTTCGAACGCAGATATTGCCAATGGTGAGAAGTCCCAAAAAGATGAATCCGATAATTCTCAGTGACCAAACCCAACCCAAAGGCTCAAGAGTCGCCCTCAATATCATGGGGAAGATGACTCCACCCAGACTACCCCCAACCATCGAGATTCCAGTCGCCATCCCGCGACGACGGTGGAACCAATGTGATAAAACAACCATGCATGGGTTCGAGACAAATGCAGCACTGACTCCACTGAGCACTCCCAGGCAGAGCATAAATTGGTAGTATTTTTCACACAAACTCAATAAAAATATAGACAGGGTGAAGAGCACGGATCCGATAAGCATTAGCCACCGGGGGCCATATCTGTCAAACATCGGGCCGACCTGTACCGCCGAGACCATATTGAGGTACAGATAGACTGAGGAAATCCATCCAATTGTACTGGAAGAGTAATCTTGCAATTGGTGTGTTTCCCAATGTGACTGCAGAGCGCCGACAGTGAACTGCATACCAAAGGTACAAGTCAAACTCGCGAAGACGCCGGCTACCACAAGCCATGCTCTGAGTCCACCTTCGGGGAAATCGTCGAGGATATCCGTCTTGATTGCAAGGATACTATCATCTTGAGAGGAATCGGTATCGACGTGGTGAAGCTGGTTTGGGAACTTCGGTAAGTCGTCTGTTGCCAGCTCCTGCATGGTTTTTTCGGACATGATCACGGAAGCTGATGCGTGTGAATAAGTTGAAGAAGAATCGAGATAAGTAGCTCATTATCACTATTCTTTATCTATTGCTTTCCCCCCTGGCTGACAATTCCGAAATATGTGACGTCTGTCAAGGGTTCTTGGTAGTATACCTGGTTGTGCAATGTATAACGCAGACATACCGAGACTTCAAGAACTGTGGATTACGGCATACCACTCATTGGCGATCATGGCATCATTGCCGGAGAGATGTTTCAGTCAGAAGAGGATCTTCCTATAAAGTTTGACTATTCCTGTTATCTGTAGCATAACTTGACCTCACACATCGGGAAAGATCTGCACTTTCTCGGGCAATTTTCAGGATAAGTCACTATCGAGTCCGGGTGATTGGAGACGAATGTACCTGCGAGGGCATACAATTGACTGGTTGAGCGTAGCTCCACTTTTGCTATCGCGGTTGTCGGGAGCCAGTAGTTCATGAGATCCATTTAGATTCCGGACTAGTGGATCCCGTACGTACTCACCTATACATCTAGGGACAGGAATGCAGGGAGTGGAGAGGCTGACGAATACGATGATCTATGGTGTAGATCATTGATTAAACACATCGGAACAATTGAAAGTCTGGGCGAAACAAGCTTAATATTTGCTTGCAGCATACTTTCTAAACATAACATGTATCAGGTTATAAACTTGGATCCAGTGGACTTCGAAGTCGAGCGGAGCTAAGTTATTCCACCACACTGAGAGTGGAATGCTGAGCCTTGACAGATTTCCCGAGATGTATCTCATTGCATATTTATCTCTAAGAATTGCGTTGTGTTCTTCCCAATACGAAGCCTTGTTGTCATATTTTTATTGAAAGGGGTTTTAAGATGCTCTCATAATTTGCCAAATCTTCACCAAAATGCATATCAGGGCCGAGCTCTAGTAGCGGGGTGGGTTTTGTCTAGATATTTGCTGCAAGGCTTCATGTTAGGCGGAGCTAGAAGTACAGTCACGAAAATTGCGGCAAATCAAAGAAAATAATATTCGGCAGTAGTACACATGTCAGAAGAATGTATGAGATAGGAAAGATAAGTTGTACTGGAACTAGGGCTGAAACTAGACTCTGACTATGATAAAAGACTTGATCATGAAGTTACTGAGAATCCGTTCGCTTCCGGATCATGCTGACATTTAGAAAAAACCGCAATAACAACCCAGTTGTTCAAACAATTGACTCGTTTCGATGAACACTGCTGACGGAGATGTTATGCTCCACAGAGATTCCGAGAGGAATATCAGAGTCATGGGATTGCTTTGATCCAACTGGATCCACATAGCACAATGTCTGTGCGGCGGTGCTGCTGGTCATTTGCGTCACAGTTTGCTTGGTCTGGTTAAGACTGTCTCCATTAAGCGCAAGTGCTTGCCATAGGTTCTGGCGACGTGCAGGAACTGACTCAACCCGACGAAACTCAAGAGTGGCACCAGCCCAGATGGACGAAAGTGGAAGAGAGATTGCAACGAGGGTAAGCACATTGGATGATAATTCGGGAGTGACCGTGAAGTATTGAACGATGGTGAAGATAGTCGGAACAATGAGAGTCTGACATCCACAGACGAAGATAGCTTTCATGGGGCCGAAGTCTCGAAGTCCGAGCCGAGTTCTTTGTCGAATTGCAAAGCCCAGCTTTGTGACGAAAATTGTGCAGAAGAAGCAGATGCTGATTGTAATGACAATGGTCGAAGCACTTTCCAGCCATTGAATTCCACTGAAGGACGAGAGGTTGATAATCTCAATGTCGTTCATGACCATGAAGGCCATGCGGAACCCAATTGCTAACAGGGCCATGAGTATCGAAACCACAAACAGGATCCGACGGTATCGACGTCGCAAGGTTGCGCACACTACATGGACTTGGAACACCAGCGAACTCTCGAAACACACAACAACAAGGGTTTCAAAGACAGTCGCAACGATTGAAATTGCGTATGCTGCAGTCTCGACCCCGAAGTAGTCCAATGAAAAATAGGGATAGATTCTCTCGAACCCGGTTGTGAAGTGGATGCACTGGAAGAGCAAGCGAAGGAAGTTGAAGAGCAGGGCTAGTCCATTGAGAGTGAAGATCGCCGAGCGACGCTTATCACGTCGGGTCAAAAGAATCAGAATCACAAAAAGCACAGCTGTTGCGCCTAACTGGGTCCCATAGTCGATGCAGGATTTGATGTTGTACTGGACGAACTCCTCGAGTTCCGGAAGTGTCACGTTGAAGGTCAGGCCACCCCCTGTGTGGAAAATAAGGGTCTGTTGCTCGGGATTAGAGGATGCCATATTTTCGAAGAGGAAATTTTGTGAAATAGATCTGGTTTAAAGTGGCAGAGTCGGGTCTGATGTCAAAGCTTCGTGCAAAGAAGTCGGTTGGGGAGAAGCCTTATACTCCCTTGAAGCATCATTCACCACGAAGTTGATTATTTCAATCGGGTGGCATCTCAAAAGGCCTATTTGTCTCATGGTGAAGAGGCCGAGACATACAATGGGACAGGGGTTGTTCTTTTTGGAATTGGAATTGGCGAACTTTTGGTGGAGGAGTGAAGTCAAAGAAAGAGAGAACAATACTAAGTGGGGGAGAACAATACTAAGAATGAACAAAGCCACCCGAACACTCATGTTACTATCTACGGCCACCAAGTCTAGACACGAACAGCAGTCAGACAGACACATCTAGATCTCTTCTCCATGGCGAGGATATTGATCCTATTTTGTGATGCTTTCTGGCGCGACCGGGTAATTTGGCTCTTAGAGAGACAATAGAAGAAAGCGACCTCGAGATAAGAACGGTTCAAATAATCACACCCTACACCCAGTACCTTTGGACTTATGTTAAAACCGGACAAAACTCTTGAGCCACAAGGTCATCTAATTGACCATACTTTTCTGAGAGTATCCTAATGGTGCATACGTGGAGGCATGGAGCTCACTGACTCGGACTCTCTTACCCAATTAGGTAAACTGACACCTCAGAAATGTGGCGCGACTCGGGTGTCTACTTTATGAAATTGCCTTTTGCCACCTTCCTCAGGTGTCAATGTGGCTGACCCAAAAAAAGCTTAAATGATGTATGTGTACAGGTACGGAGTACATTTGCTGCAGTGACGAATTTAATCGAAGTTTCTAGTCCGCTAGTCTGAAAACTATAGGCGCCTCCGATGAAAAGATCCCGGGTTAACGCCGACGGAGAATATATTCCGTCGAAGAATCGGTCCATAAGTGGGTCCATCTCGGGGAGGAATTGGACCGGCCGGCAAAAACATCGGCGACTTTTGCCATCTGCAGATAATGAACTAGGATTCTTCATACAGCAATGTTAAAGTGCTGACTATTTATGGTGACGACTCGGAATACATATTCCAAGAGCTCAGGACATGTCGATCCACTCTCCTGGTCATTCCCTTCTCCAAAATTCCTTAGAAATCGGCGGGGACTAAGCCTAATGGATTTGCATAGTGGGGACAGCGGGCCTATTCTGTTCGCCTCTATTGGAAAAATTTTCGGGGATTAGAAATCAGACTCTAGTGGAGTATATAAAGACATCAATAACAACCTTGAAAAACCCCTGTTGATTAAAGCATATATTGAGCTAGTTTTTAAACGTTTATCTATACATTTTCATATATACCTTCCAACATGACTTGGCCCGATGTCCCCGTGAAGCCCGCCGAGGGCATCTCCTACTTCACCCCGGCCCAGGAGCCCGCAGCTGGCACTGCTCGCAACCCTCAGACAGATGGCAAGCCCATCCCGAAACTGTTCCAGCCCCTGACTATCCGAGGCATGACCTTCCAAAACCGTCTGGGTGTAAGTAATCTTTGTGGAAAAACATGTTCCAAGTCCACTTGAGACCGAGTACTAATGAGACATCCAGGTCGCTCCAATGTGCCAATACAGTGCCGACAATGGCCACATGACTCCCTGGCACATGGCCCACTACGGTGGTATTGCCATGCGTGGACCCGGAATGATCATTATCGAAGCCACGGGCGTCGTCCCCGAGGGCCGTATCACTCCCGGCTGTGTGGGTCTGTGGCAGGACTCGCAGATCAAGCCGCTCAAGGACGTTGTCGAATTCGCCCACAGCCAGAACCAGAAGATCGGTATCCAGCTCGCTCACGCCGGTCGTAAGGCCTCAACCGTTGCCCCCTGGGTGGGTGGTGTCACTGCCACCAATGCCGTCGGTGGCTGGGTCGAAAACGTCAAGGGCCCTAGCGCCATTCCCTTCGCTGAGGGCGACATTATTCCCCAGGCTATGACTCTGCAGGATATCCAAGAGGTCAAGGATGCGTGGTTTGCCGCTGTGAAGCGTGCTATTGCCGCCGGTGTCGATTTCATTGAGATTCACAACGCCCACGGATACCTGCTTTCTTCCTTTATGACCCCCTCTTCTAACAAGCGTACCGATCAATACGGTGGCAGCTTCGAGAACCGCATTCGTCTTCCCCTGGAGATTGCCCAGCTGACCCGTGATGCCGCTGGCGATAACATTCCGGTCTTCCTGCGTGTCTCGGCTACCGACTGGCTGGAGAAGAGCATGCCCGAGGAGAAGGGCTGGAAGCTGGAGGACACTATCGAGTTCGCTAAGGCCCTCGCTGCACAGGGTGCTATCGACCTGATTGATGTCAGTACTGGTGGTGTGCACTCCTCGCAGAAGATCAACGGTACCGGTCCTTTCCAGGTCCCATTTGCTGCCGCAGTCAAGAAGGCTGTTGGAGACAAGATGCTTGTCTCGGCAGTTGGTAGCATTAACAACGGCAAACTTGCCGAGAAGATTATGAACGAGGAGAACATTGACCTGATCTTGGTTGGCCGTGCCTTCCAGCGTGACAGTGGTTTGGCTTGGGCCTTTGCCAAGGATTTGAATGTTGAGATTGCTATGGCTGGTCAGATCCGCTGGGGATTCAACAGCTTCCGCAATGCCTCCGAGTACATCCAGCCTAACTCTGTGAAAGCGTGTATCTTCGATTAGATGATTTATTTGAATATGCATAGCGATTGGACATAGAGCATGATAGAAATGATATGATTTCCTGGTTTTCAAAGAAATCTGCTTCTCGAAGCCCCTTCGTACAAGCGTTTCAATGGTGTTGAGACTTTCATGAAAGATAACATAGTGTAAAAGGCATACCATGAAGATTTACAATTACTGGAGGAAGTGGTCATGCGAATGCAGACATGATTGATTGTTTTGGCAGTGACAGAGTAGTAGTGACGACAGCTGTCCAAATATCAAAAAAAAATAAATAAAAAATAAAAAATAAAAAAAGGTGCAACAAATAGCTGAGTCTCATGCAAGAATTGAAATCCAAATCCAAATCTCCACAAACACAAACACAAATAATAGTGTAAATACAACACGGACATAGGGCAACAAGATCATTTCGGGTGGGTGCTTTTTCACCGCCATGCCTGCTGTGTGTTTCTTTTTTGTTTCTTTTTTATTCTTTTTTGCGCCGGTGACAGTATCGAGCGTGTTCCGAGATGCAAGGACTTGTTTGAAAGTAAAATGTAGGGGGAATCTTGACGAAGTACTTGCAGGGTTAGTGCATGATCATCGGGAAGGGCCACTTCGAACATACCTTGAAACTTGTTAAGGCAAGTTGAAGACTTGTCGATCAGTTTGATCAATGGGTTGTTTGTTGTCAAATGCAGTCTGCATTTGTCCTGGCACTCAGCTTGCGGGTTTGTGATTGGAGCTGAGTGACGCCTGTCCAGAGGGGACTCGAGCAACAAAATGTGTGTATGGCCGGTGCTTCTTCACCGCATGCCGCCGTTGTAAACCTGTGGCTTGTGCCTCCACACCACAATGAGACAGAAATTTGTTGTGACGAGATTAAAAAGCCGTATCCTAACTGAATTTGTCCTGACACTCAGCCGAGTGATGTCTGTTCAGAAAGGATAGGCTAATGAACCGTGGGGGAAAGAAGCCGTGCGACGCGTTTGAGGACTGTGTTCCGAGTCGCAGAGAAATGTATTCGAAGCTTCGACAGGGGGGAGTGGCTCAGCAGGCTCGAATGGTGTGGAAGCAATTTGTGGGGGCTCATCTGGAAGGAGGACTTGCAGTCTAAAAAGTCAATGAGAGGAGGCACATGAAATGATCATTGTAAAATTACCCGAGAACACGTCGATGCAGATTGGAAAGGGTTGTTGGGAATAATTTGTGATCATTGTGATCAGTGTCTCAAGGAGGAAGATAGACATGACGAATTGATGTCAAAGATAAATGCATGATGGATGCATGAAGGGGAGTTCGAAGGAAAGCTTGAAGAAGATAAGACTTGGAACTTGAGATGAAGTCAAGTTCGAAGTTCGAGAAGGAGTACATTGGAAGTTGGAGATTGCGCAAGTTCGAAAAGAAGGATCTTGGAAGTGGGGGATGAAGCAAGTCCAAAGTTCAAAGAGGAGAAATAGAGTTGTAGCCTGGGAAGGGATCAAGCAAGTTTGAATAAGATGATGAAGTTGGAAGTCAAAACTTGGAAGAGATGGGAGTTAAGGAAGCAAGAAAGAAAGAGAGAAGGTGGGAAATTTGAGGCTAATTATACCTTTGGGGAACCTGGGGTGCCCCAGGATCACTGCCTTTCGCGTGAATCGACCAATCACGAGCTTGGAAAGTTTGCTCAAGATCACCATTCAGTCCTAACTTCCGCCATTTGGTGATCAGTGATCTTGGTGATCTGGTCCTCCACGTGCAGGATCACGACAAGATCACGCCTGCCGATTAGGTTCGGCCCATCCCGATTGAGCTCCACCTTGGTCCCATTTAGGACGGAGCTCCTTCACAAGGCCAAAAGACCAGCATCTCTCGTGTGGTAAACAACTCCCATTTCCCCATTTCTGACTTCTGAATTAGGAAATGAGACATGAACCATAAAGACATACGGATACCTGGATCTACACAAGGAGCGCCAAAACTGAATACGACAATTTTAGTTGAAGACCCTCACTATACGTAGCGCAGTATTCGAAATCCAGCGAGTAATATTATCGAGTACATTTCCACAACTACCTACCCAGGCACCTGCTCCCTGGACCATGAGGCATTCATGTCTGATTGACCCTTGGTAACTCTGAAGCTCGACATAAAACAATCTTGAAGGAGAAGTGGAATATATGAAGCTGCATTAGGATAAAAGCATCCCAAATGGGATGTGTGATTTTGTTGTGACGCTTTGCGTGACAGGTCGATCTTTGGGGAGGGGAGTGATCTTGCGGTTCTTATGGCGTCTCTCGTGGTTGGTCGATCCTGAATATCAAGTGTGATCCTGGGATACAAAGTGTGATTTGCCACGTTTTCCACCCCTTCCCAAAGCTATAAATACCTCCATTTTTTCCGTCTTCCTCCTCTTTCCTTCTTCCTTCTCCATCCATCCTCCAACTCCTCCAATCATCAACTTACATCTTACTTCTTTCTTCTCTGGAGTCACTCTGAACTCCCTTTCATCCATCAACCAACTCACCTTTGTTGACATCCATCATGTCTACCTCTCATCGACTTCAAGTTTTTCAACATGTATGTTTACACTTCCTTCCCCTTCCTTCTTTTCCTATATTTGATTTGTTTACGTTCCTTTCCTCGTCCTTCCTTTAATTCCTTTATCCTGACGCTTCACATAGGTTTTTGAATGGTCATCTTCATTCACATCTTGGTCACCCTGACCAACCACCCCTCCTCGCTCGCCTTGACGAGATTCCAAGTAACCCTTACTGATGAAGCCCAATTCTCGCCTGTTTGATTCCTCACTGACATTTCCCTTCGTTTTTTTTTTTTTTTTTTTTTTTTTTTTTTCAGACTTTTCCATTCTTTCTCCCGGAAGACGCCGCACAGCTTGCTTTCCCGCAATCTGCTTCTACGCAAGAGTCTGTTTAATAGCCACTCTTCCCTGCTGAAGCTTCCAATGAATGCATCTCGCAACAATGTTTTCAAATTCGTCATTGGCATCAAGAAAAAAACTTCCCTTTTATTGTGGTGTGGAGGCACAAGCCACAGG